>CM056051.1:134325353-134683581 GCA_029574335.1 Rana kukunoris
TTATAAAGGGAATAACATTATGTTTCCGGTACATAGAGTTGTATTTTTTTTTTAATTTTGTGTATTTTTGTAATTCAACTTGTAATAATTAAAGAAAAAAAATTGAAGAAAAACAAAAAAAGTTAATTACAAACAAAAAATAAATCAGCAATTCCTGCATGTGGTTATTGAGCAAATTGCAAAGGGGTTACACCATTTATCAGGTCATAATTATTGGGCCAGATTCAGGTAGAGTTACGCTGGAGTATCAGTGATTTGCCAGCATAACTCTCACTTTGAGCCGGCTTATCTGTTTTCTGTAGTCAGAAAACAAAATACGCCGGGATTGAGTTCAGATACGAGCGGCGTAATTGTATTTCGCCGTCGTATCGGAACTGCAATTTGAAAATGGGCACTCGGGGCATTCCCGCTGATTTACGCAGAGAATATGTAAATCAGCGAGAGACGGAAATTCACCATCGTACTCTGGCCCGACGCAGTGACTTTCCTCCGTTTCCGTAAGCGATACGCGGTGTAAAGAAAAACATGCCCCCTAGGTGGAGTATCCTATGTTAAGTATGGCCGTCGTCATCGCGTCGAATTTAAAGCGTCATTGGGCCAGATTCAGGTAGGAGAGCGGATCTTTATTTTGGAGTAACGTTTGTCATTTACGTTACTCCGCCGAAACTTTAGGAGCAAGTACTGTTATTCACATAGCACTTGCTCCTAAAGTTGCGGCGGCGTAGCGAAAATGAGCCAGCGGAATTCAAATTGGGCGGGTAGGGGGCGTGTATTATTTAAACTAGGCGCGATCCCGCGGCGAACGTACTGCGCATGCGTCGACTGTCAGTGGGCATGCTCCAAATTCTGTCAGTGAACGTCAATGACGGAAACGTCGGAAAGTCACTGCGTCGGGCCCACGTACGATCGTGAATTGCCGTCTCTCGCTGATTTACATATTCTTGGCGTAAATCAGCGGGAACGCCCCGAGCGCCCATTTTAAAATTGCAGTTCCGATACGACGGCGAAATACAATTACGCCGCTCGTATCTGAACTCAATCCCGGCTCAAAGTGTGAGTTATGCTGGCGAATCACTGATACTCCAGCGTAACTCTACCTGAATCTGGCCCATTGTCTTCATCTTCCGGTCCAAATGAAAACCACGTCTCATTTTTTATTTTATTTTTGCCCTGTTGTTACATGCAAAGGAAGTGAGGTTAAACCTCTCCAAAGGGGTCAGGGGCACACCATTAAAGAACAAGGAAGATGATTGCTGCATCTACTGTGTGGTAGACAGGGGTCAAGTCCTGGGGGAAAAAGTGTGGGAACTCCCACCCAAGATCCACTCCCCCACCAAAAAGAAAAATTATACACTCATATGCATAATTACTAAACCGCATGTTTTTCCTTTGAAAACAGACAGGCTGACTGTCGGACATTTTATTTTGAACTGGCCACTGTCTCCCGACATTTGGCCCTTGTGTACTTGGCTTTAAGAATGACAAATCTACAATTCTGTAAGACTCAAAGGATAATAGAGTTATTAAATAGTCCTTTTTCTAGACCACTATCCAACAGAAAGCTAAAGCTTTCATAGCTATGACCAGTGCTTTAAGTGGGCCGGAACGCGGCGGTACTCAGTACCGCCACTTCCAAAAATGGCCCTGGAGAGTACCAGCACCTCTCCGTGCGCCCAGTACGTGGGTTTTCCGTACCGGAACGCACTGGCGTAGCGGGGGGGGGGGGCTCCTGCACCAGGCGAAAAAATTGCAGGGGGACAAAATCCTGGCGTCCGCAGAATGCGCCGCCGCCGCCGCCACCGCCGCCGCCACCGCCGCCGCCTTAGGAAAGGCCGCGGCTTTGGCCTAGCTCTGGAGCTATCGGCCATCTTGGTACACCCGGCGGCGGCGCGCGATGAGTTTTTTTTTAGCCCTTCCGCCTGGTTGGCTGGTGGAACTGTCTGTCTCCCTTGATGTGGGAGTGGCGGGAAACACCAGCCAACTAGGCAGAAGGGCTAAAGAAAAACAGATAACGGCGCAGGAGATTGGCGGGCGGTGGAGTGGGAGGCGCTGTACCTCTGTGCTGCGCTGATTGGCCTGGAAGTTGGGACATGTGTTTACAGCGCGGCGGCGGCGGCAAGTTTCTCCATCTCCAGCAAGGTAAGCAAAACACTCTCCTGTAACACAGGGGAGAGAGAGAAGGGGGGGGGGTCGGTGTAAATCTAAAGGGGTGCACTGCCTGATCCCCACCTATCCACCTCAGAGCCTGTCATTTTAGTAAGACTGCTGGGACTTGTAGTTCTCCATCTTCTCCTGGGGCTCATGGAGATTGGAGAACTACAAGTCCCAGCAGGTTATACATACAATAAGGCTCTGAGGTGGATGGGTGTGGATTGCATGCACCTGAGCCCCAGGAACAGATGGAGAACTACAAGTCCCAGCAGGTTATAATATAAGGCTCCGAGGTGGATGGATGTCCGGACAAGAAAAAAACGTTCTGCCCCGGGGGGGGGGGGGGGGAGCGTGCACCGGCGCCTAATAGAGTACCGGCACCTCTTTTGGCCCACTTAAAGCACTGGCTATGACTAAGCACTGAACTCTTCAGCTTCAGCTATACACCCCACTGCTTGCTGTGTTTTGTAGTGCTTTTTTCCTTTTAACATTAAAGGCTACCTTTTCAAGTTTTTTTTGGTGTGCGGCTGTCCATATTCCTTCTTCAAATTTTTGCTTCGTGCATTGCCGGCACCCATCTGGTTCTGAGAGGACATTGATTGCACAGTGCACTCACCTGGAGCGGCGTTCATTTCCCCACTATCCAACAGGCTCTCTGTAAACCGACGCGTTTCATCCTAAAGCACTTCAACTGGGGTATATGCTTTCATTGTGTTGGTTTAACACACATCAAAAAATTTTTGGTTATATATGTATGTTATATTCAGCGCTGTACTGTTTACTTTTATTTTTCACACAATTTTGTCACATTGTAGTGTCAGCAGTACCTTTGTTTCATAGTAGCGCAGTCATTTTCTATTGATTTATTTCTAAACATGTGCCTTCATGGTGTAGTGCTTGCTGGTCGATCTCCCCTCACCGATTGTAAACCTCTGTGTAGACATATTTTTTCTTTGTCAATGTAAAGTTAAAATTAAAATATTGATTTGGAAGATTTTATTTTGTAACAATGTTTTCTTGCTATTTTCTTTGTGAATGTGTATTCTTTTTTAAAACATTTTTTGAGTGTATTGTATGAGCAGTTTTCTTTATCCACAGGTTTGTACTATAACCTGTCCACTACAATAAATGTGTTTATTTCCTCTGAAAGTGAAATGCATCTGCTGTATTTCCAGATGATATTGTCATTTTAGGTCTGTACACCCTTTGTTCCTTGTTTGGAAGGCTATGTCAGAAGGATTTTATCAGATCTAGCTAGCTTTGATTGATAAAGTGGTAAGTCAGGTTGTACAATGAACCTCATTGTGTGATGACATGAAAAACTGCATGCACACAAAATGTGCTTATATCTGGTAAATCTGGTTGTTTGTGATTCGCTGGTATTTTGTGACATGTTTAATAATACAATCACTCTATACAAAATTATAGTTTATGTATATACAGATTCAGGTAGGAGCGCATATCTTTGTGCGGGTGTAGCGTTTCCTATTTACGCTACACCTCCACAACTTTGACAGGCAAGTGCATTATTCACACAGCACCTGCTCCGTAAGTTGCGGCGGCGTAGCGTAAATTGGCCGGCGTAAGCTTGCCTAATTCAAATGTGTAATGCCGCGTACACACGGTCGTTTTTTGCGATGAAAAAAAACATCGTTTTTTAAAACGTCATTTAAATTGATCGTGTGTGGGCAAAACGTCGTTTTTTGTCTTCAAAAAAACGACCAAAAAAAAATTCCAACATGCTTGAATTTTTTGTGTCGTTTTTCAAAACGTCGTTTTTTGTTTCACAAAAAGTCACCGTGTGTAGCAAAAACGTCGTTTTTCAACCCGCGCATGCCCAGAAGCTAGTTATGAAGCGAGCTTCAATGGAAAAGAGTGGTGAACATAACCTCGCTTTTTGTGAAAAAAACGATGGTGTGTATGCAACATCGTCTTTGAAAGTGACGTTTTAAAAACGTCGTTTTTTACTTCACAGAAAACGTCGTATTTTTTCATCACAAAAAATGATCGTGTGTGCGCGGCATAAGAGGTGGGCGTGTTTTATGTAAATGAGCCGTGACCCCATGTAAATGAAGCGCAGATCGTACGTCAAATTTTTCCCCTAAGTTACGCCGGCTCAATGCCTGTGACGTGAACGTAACCTACGCACAGCCCTATTCCCGTACGACTTACGCAAACGACGTAATAAGATACGCTTGTTCCGACGTCCATACTTTGCATTACCTGCGCCTGCTATAGCAGGGGTAACTTTACGCCGGACGTAAGCCTAACATAAACTGCCTAATTTACATATTTTTGATGTGTAAATCTACGGAAGCGCCCCTTGCGGCCAGCGTAAATATACACCCAAGATACGACGGCGTAGGAGACTTACGCCGCTCGTATCTTGGCCAAATCTATGCGTAACTGATTCTAAGAATCAGGCGCATAGATACGAAGGCTAACATTCGGACTTACGCCGTCATAAGTCCTTGGTGAATCTGGCCCTATGTATCTATATATATATATATACACACTTCATACCACATTAACCACTTAACCCCCGGACCATATTGCTGGTCAAAGACCAGAGCACTTTTTGTGATTCGGCACTGCGTCGCTTTAACTGACAATTGCGCGGTCGTGCGATGTGGCTCCCAAAAAAAATTGGCGTCCTTTTTTTTCCACAAATAGAGCTTTCTTTTGGTGGTATTTGATCATCTCTGCGGTTTTTATTTTTTGCTCTATAAACAAAAATAGAGCGACTATTTTGAAAAAAATTCAATATTTTTTACATTTTGCTATAATAAATATTCCCAAAAAATATATAAAAAAACATATTTTTTCCTCAGTTTAGGCCGATATGTATTCTTCTACATATTTTTCTTAAAAAAAAAGAATCGCAATTAGCGTTTATTGATTGGTTTGCGCAAAATTTATAGCGTTTACAAAAAAGGGGGTAGTTTTATGGCATTTTTATTAATATTTTTTTTTACTAGTAATGGCGGCGATCAGCGTTTTTTTTCAGTACCGAGACATTATGGCGGACACATCGGACAATTTTGTCAAATTTTTGGGACCATTGGCATTTTTATAGCGATCAATGCTATAAAAATGCATTGGATTACTATAAAAATGCCATTGGCAGTGAAGGGGTTAACACTAGGGGGCAGGGAAGGGGTTAAGTGTGTTCCTGGGTGTGTTCTAACTGTATGGGGGGGGTTGACTCACTAGGGGAAATCACTGATCTCCTGTTCATACATTGTATGAATAGGAGATCAGCGTTTCCCCCGCTGACAGGACCGAGAGCTTTGTGTTTACACACAAAGCTCCCGGTCCCCGCTCTGTAACGATCGAGCGCGCGTGCCCGGCGGCAATCGCGCCCGCAGTGCACACGCGCGGGACTCGGAGGACGAGCGTTGGCGCGTGCTGGCCACCGGCGCCGCGCGCGCCCCCTAGCGGCTGCTAAAGGGAGGACGTAGAGCTACGTGCTCTCGCCCAGCAGTGCCACCGTCCCGCCATATAACGACGGTGGGCGGTTGGCATGTGGTTAAAGGGGTTGTAAAGTAATTTTTTTTTTTAAATAACAAACATGTTATACTTACCTTCACTGTGCAGCTTGTTTTGCACAGAGTGTCCCTGAACCTGGTCTTCTGGGGTCCTTCAGGGGCTGTCTCGGCTCCTCCCTGCAAGAACTTTCCACCTTCATGCAAACGAGCTTACATGGTGTTGAGTTCATGCGGGCGTGCTCCTGTGATACAGCCGGCGGCTATTGCCACTCACTGTATTACTCGGCCCCGCCCCCAGGGCGTCGCGTCATTGGATATGATTGACAGAAGCGCGAGCCTATGGCTGCGCTGCTTTCAATCCATCCAGTGTAGCCATTTAACGGCCAGACTCGAAACGAGGAGGATGACGGGGTCGAGCGCGGGACTTTTGAGGGCTCAGGTCAGTAAAATGGGGGCTCAGGGGGGGAGGGGGGCGGTATTGTCGGATGTTTTTTCACCTTACTGCATAGGATGCAGTAAGGTGAAAAAACATTTACCTTTACAACCCCTTTAAGTGGTACAATGTTCTTGTACTCTGACTTTATGGCCCCTGGGATATTTACTGACAAATGACATAATAGAACAGTGCTAATACTGGCCTGACTTTACATGTACATACTCAGACTTTCATTTCTTCTTCTACATTAAAGTGGCTGTAAAGGTTCATTTTTTCTGGGGTCCCATGGCGGCTCTCGTGGCTCCTCTCCGCAATAGCTAGCCCCCTCTGAGAAGCTCTCTCCCGAGGGGGTTACCTTGTGGGCGCGCTCCCGTGTCATACAATCGGTGTCCATAGACGCTGAGTGTATGACTCGGTCCCACCCCCTGGCGGCCGCGTCATTGGATTTGATTGACAGCAGCAGGAGCCAGGTATCAATCTATTCAAGCAATGCCGAGATTCAGTGGAGAAGAGGACGCCGGGGACGCGCGGAGCAGGTGAACGGGCTCAGGTAAGTAAAACACAGCTAAATGAATCAAAGTAGGGAAACATATCCCCCTCTCGCATTTCTTTGCAAGCTTATATTGACCCTTATAGATTTGTGGTTAGAAAGAGGTCATCAAAAGTCAACAAGCAAAGATGAGCTTTTCTATGAGAAGGAGGCCTAGTATGATCTAAAAACGTGTCATAGGAGCACATGTATTAAATGCTTATTTGGAAAACAAAAAAATAAATCATAAATAATCCAGTTAGCAATTTCTGTGTTCTGTGAATGGAATGCCAGGTACATATTGGGGCACACTTTCCCTGCCACTCATCAATGCAGTACGGTAATTAAAGTAGGACTAAAGGTAAAGCTTTTTTGTTATGATTTGGATACAGCAAGAGAGGGTTATAACCACGCTATAACCCCTCTATGTTGGAAATATGCGCCTGCGTATCTATGTGCCGTATCCCCAAAATGATATACGCCATAAATCTAGACTTTTTCGACCAACGTAATTTCGATAGACCGGCGCATCGTGCGCGCAAAAAATGCGCTAGACACACCATTGATTTGCTAGGAAAATATACAAATGAGGGAGTTACGGCGATCCACAAAAGTACGTTTGTGCAGCGCAGGCTACGCGCTGTGCGCATCAGCTGCACGTCCTGTCTAAAATTAGGCAATATAAAAGCTTAAAATTAGACAATCCGTCTACATGTCAGCTAAAGCAACACCGTTAGGGACGAGCTGAGCAGCCACACTTGCAGGACAACAATCTGTATGCCAACATGCCTGGGGCATCCTTGCTCATAGCTATACTACTGACTTTAGATGAGTGCAGAAGGAGGAGGGCACGAAGGAGGGCATGGAGGAGGGCACGGGAGAGGATATATCGCACACGCATAGACATCTTTGGCATGAGTGATTCTGAGGTGTCTCGCATCTTCAGATTCACCCCTCATGCCATCATGGAATTAACCACAACCCTGCAGGAGGACATCACCAGCCCAACACATGACACCACCCATGACACCCATGACAGCTACATATACAATCATAGCCCCATCCCAATGGAATTCGAACAGAACATGTATGGGGACAGCTGGCTGGTTGGTGAGTAACATGGGTGGCAGACATGACTGTCCCCCCCCCCCATGATGCAGAAATCACAAGGGGCACATGCACTACTAACATCCTCCTGTCTTTTCCCTTCCAGGTGACTCTGCATATGCACAGGGACCACATCTCATGACTTCTATGCGGAACCCCCCATGGTACCCTGTTGTATTCCCCAAACTTTGTATGCCAGATCATCGGTGCATGTTGCATGCTGCACAACTAAGCAGTGAGAAAGGGCCTAGAGATTGACATACGTGGTGACCTGACCCCCGAACCAAACAATCCCCCCCTAACCAAGGCTACCCCATCTTCTGAGGGAAGAGCAGCCAGGATACTGCTCACATTAGGCATCTTTGCACATTAAACACACACATTAATCATGGCACAATGAGAATGCATGCAACACCACTGCGGTCCCTATATCACACACACCACATCCTCATTAAATTGGATTAGCACAAGCCCACCATGCAGGACTTGTGAGCAGCAAGGCCACGCCACGGCTCCAATTATGTCACTGTACATTCATACACCATTCACACGGACCTGGGGATCACTTCTCCACCACAAATGAGGGTGACACCCCTTTTTCGGCAGGAATGTCACCCCCACATTCCAAAATCATTCACAAACAGAAAAAAAAATTAAAAAAAGGCCCAGCCAAAAAAAAACCCAGCAAAGTAAACACAGAAAAGACAACAATCTCTCTCCAAAACAGTCACAAAATATCTCAAAGACATGTCACAAACCAACAAACGCTAACAAACAACAGAACAAAAGCACCTTTCTGTATAGGAAGGGATACAAATGGATTTACTTTTGCAAAGGAAGGGTGTTTGTCTATTTAAGCTCTCTGCGTAGCTCACTAAGTTGACCGTGCCTAGTTACAATCTCACTGATTGCGCCGTGCTGACCATGGTCTGCTTCATGTGCGCATGCGCAATCCGGCCGGCCCTTCATTTGCATGGGGTCACGGCTCATTTAAATGGAACACGCCCACGCCCTTCCCAATTTGAATTACTCCGCCTTACACCTCGGAAATTACGTTACACCGGCGCAAATTTGTATGCAAATACTACGTGGATACGGTACTTGCGCCTCTAAATTGCGCCGGTCTAACGTAAAGGAGGTGCGCTACTCCGGTCAAAATATGCGCCAATGTACGTGAATCTGGTCCAGATTTTTTATTTTTAGCTAACCTTAGGACTGGAGACAGAGAGCCCCTAGTTCAGCTTTAATACTATATATAGCATAGAATGATAGAGATAGATCCATGTATTTCTTGTCTATCAGGCAGAACCTCCATTCAATCATGCGGAACCTCACACTAACTAGTTATTGGGTAATTTTTGTGGAAAATCTTCTTAAGTCTAACAAATATGTTGCAGTTTAATTTATCCACTAAATGTTTTATACATCCTAAAACAAATCGCACCTTTAGATTTGTGCACAAATCTGTTTAAACTCAAATTGTACAGATTGTAACATACAGTGTATGGCAAGTGCTCATAAAGTATAGCACAACTACTCTGACCCTAAAATCTCAAAGTAATGGAATGTCACCATCCTAAATTATCTGTTCAAGGAAATTTTTTTGCCACATTTTTGGGTGGACATCATTCAAGTGAATGGACTCTCCTCCACTCCAAAAACACACCAATGTAACCCATATACCCATTTATGGAGCTGGCTTTGGCGTTTTAGCGGTGCCATTAGCGATGAAGGCCATTTTAACGTGACCTGGAATCACAGGCAGAATTGCACGATTCTGGCCACAATTCCGAGTCACTCAGGCTGGGTTCACACTGATACTACACGACAGTCATACAACTTTCATCCTACTTTGCCCTGCGACATCAGTCCTACATTGGTCCTACATCCATCCGACTTGAATAAACAGGATACTACTTTGATCCGACTTTGTGATAGTCTGACTTGTCCTTTGACCAATCAAAACAATCCCAGTGTGATATAAATTCCTTTTACTGCTGCTGTATTCACATGTCATATGTCAAAAGTCGGATGGTAGGGCAAGGATCCTACTTTGGTCCGACTTCAATGATATCCAATGGACTGAAGTAGGATCAAAGTCGGACCAAAGTAGTACAGGGAGTATTTTCAAAGTCCGACTTGTGTTGGACCAGTTAAGACAGCTCTCATAGGGAAACATTGATTTTCACACATCATGCGACGTGAGCTCCCAATGTTGGAGCATTTGTTGTACCAGTGTGAACTCAACCTCAAAGTATGAAGGGGGCCTTATTGTTTTGTCCTTGTGCAGACCAACTCGAAGAGGCGAGTGAAATACATACATTTATATTTGTGTACTTTTATTTGGAAATAAAACCACTGACACACAAAGATATTG
Source organism: Rana kukunoris (assembly GCA_029574335.1). Classification (NCBI taxonomy): domain Eukaryota; kingdom Metazoa; phylum Chordata; class Amphibia; order Anura; family Ranidae; genus Rana; species Rana kukunoris. The sequence goes on from CM056051.1 coordinate 134,335,442, forward strand.
AGGGATATTTATCAATTCTGTGGCACAACAAGGCAATGCTAAACAGGAGCAGTTAGGCAGATCTGCTACATATTTTTTATAGGGTTACACATTAAATCACAAATTCCACCCTTGGCTGCTCTAAGGTTGCACTGTGACAGAATGAAACCTGATCCTGACTAGTGTTGCTCACGAATATTCGTATTGCGAATATTCGGCTCGAATATGGCATATTCGAGTATTCGCGATATATTGCGAATTTCGCGGTGAATATTCGCTATTTCGAATATTCGTATTTTTTTTATTTTTTTTTTAGAACAGATCATATCCTAGAGATCCCCATCGACGTCTAAAAGCATTGCTGGTATGATTAGAGACCTTATGCCGAGTAGCTGCAGCGATCAATTTATATTGCCGAAAAATCGCAATGCGATTATTCTGCAATAGCAATATCGCGCGATTATTTTCAAGAAATTCGCAATATTGTTTTTAGCTAAAATAACACATATATTCGATTTCAGAGTGTTACTGTCGAAATTCCGCAATAAATTTCTCATTCGCATTTTTGCGAAATTAAGATAAAATATCAAGAATATTCTGAGCCAATCAGAGTGCTCCATTCCGCATTTCTCGAATATTCGCAATTATTTTGTATTGTAATATATCAAGAATATTCTGAGCCAATCAGAGTGCTCCTTCCGCATTTGCCGAATATTCGCAATTATTTTGTATTGTAATATATCACGAATATTCTGAGCCAATCAGAGTGCTCCTTCCGCATTTGCCGAATATTCTCAATTATTTTGTATTGTAATATATCACGAATATTCTGAGCCAATCAGAGTGCTCCTTCCGCATTTGCCGAATATTCGCAATTATTTTGTATTGTAATATATCACGAATATTCTGAGCCAATCAGAGTGCTCCATTCCGCATTTCTCGAATATTCGCAATTATTTTGTATTATAAAATATCACGAATATTCTGAGCCAATCAGAGTGCTCCATTCCGCATTTCTCGAATATTCGCAATAGCGAAAAATCGCAATAGCGAAAAATCGCAATAGCGAAAATTCGCAATCATTTCATTTCCAAAAAATATCACGAATATTCGTATTTAGCGAATATATCTCGAATATTCGACTATATATTCGAGATATATCGCGAAATCGAATATGGCATATTCTGCTCAACACTAATCCTGACCACTTCTTAATTTTGCACATGTTTAGAATGAAAATCTGTCTCCTCTTCAGTAAATCATCTTTTGCACACCTTATAAATCTGTCTAGGCTGTGACAGATTCCAACGCAAATGTCACTGTAAACAAATACAAATACATTGTAAACCTGTTGTTAAGTGGAAGGCAGCCAACTTTGTATCTAAGGCCACCATACACAGTTTTGAATCTTGGCCGGTTTAGCAGGAATCAGCCGAGATTCAAACCATTAATGGGCAGGCTGAATGTTCCAAGTTAATCGATCGGTCAACTTGGATACAATCAGCCTGTTGGATTCGCTTGTGATTACTGCAAGTGGCTGCTATAACCGCCATCAATAATCACTATCTTTTCCCGGCCGGGACGGCTTCCTCTGCCCATCCCCGCCGAGAGAAAACAATTTGCTCGGTCGGAGGGATTCCCCTGACAACACTGGCTGTGTTGATGGGAGAATGGTCCAAATTTCTTTCCTGCAACCCGTAGTTGCAGGAAAAAATTTTCACAGTCTATGGCCAGCCTAATGCCGCGTACACACGATCGGACATTCCGACATCAAAACCGTGGAATTTTTTCCGGCGGATTGTTCACTCAAACATGTCTTGCATACACACAGTCACACAAATGATGTTGGAAATTCAAAAATGTCAAGAACGCTATCACGTACAACACTACGACGAGCCAAGAAAAATGAAGTTCAATGATTTCGAGCATTCATCAAATTGATTCCGAGCATGCGTAGGATTTTTTGTGAGTTGGAATTTCCGTCAAGAACTTTTGTTGTCGGAAAAATTGAGAACCAGCTCTCAAACATTTGTTGTCCCAAATTCCTACAGCAAATGTCCGATGGCGAACACACACGGTCGGATTTTCCGACAACAAGCTCAAATTGAATATTTGTTGTTGGAAATTCCGACCGTGTGTACGTGGCATTACACTGTTACTAATTTGCTTGATAAACATCCCCCATTGTTTTTTTCACAGGCTCATTTTGTAAATTAGAAATGGCACTGGAATTGTGCCCATTTAGGCACAGGGGTTAATTTACTAAAGGCAAATAAACTGTTTACTTTACAAAAGAATTATCCCTTAGATTAATGTGTAAGGTGAAGGGCTGTTGTCTACCATTGTCTTATCTATATGCGTGCAAACAAAAAACACAGTTTTACTTTATTTTCCTTGCATGCGATCGCATAATCTATAATTTTTACTACAATTACTAGGCTAATGCGAAATTCCCTTGCAAACCAAACAGCCTGTTTGCCTTTAGTAAACCAACCTTATAGTGCTTAATAAATTATTTGAATTCTAATCCTAAAGTGAGCTTTCTTTTAGGTGGGTCCTACATTTGCCTGTTATAGTAAGTGCCATAGTGCTCAGAGAGAAGATCTTATCATGTACAATGGTAATAATCATCTTATTGCTCTGCTCTTGTTTCACTCCTAATAGTTATAGTCCTCATCTATTAGATAATCTTGTTTTATGACCATTATAATAAAAACTTTTCCTTTCCCTGTGATGACTAATAGATTGCAGACCAGTAGACAGCCATCATTTACATTCCATAGATAAGGATTGTGTGCAGCATTGGAATAGCTGTCATAGCTTCATTTGTTATAAGCAGAAATTCATAAGTCTTACATTGTATAGCTTGATGGAAAATAACTGCTAACATCTGTACTTATAAAGGTGAAGTGTTTTCTGCCACAATAAATCTTGTAACCATTTTAAGACTGGTGGGTTTCAGACCAACCCATCTGAGCTGTACATGGTAATTGTGGTATTTCTACTACGGTATTTATACCGTAGTAGAATATTTTTCTGTTATGAAATAGTAGAGAATTGTTATTTTCTTTAAAGTGCAGTTCCACCCAAAAGTGGAACTTCCGCTTTAAGCACTCCTCGCACCCTTACATGCCACATGCCACATTTGGCTTGAAAGTTCTTTTGGGGGGGAGCGGGTACCTTGTTTTGGCCACCTAGGCAACTCCTCCTCTCCCCCTCCATCCCTGCAATCTTCTAGGACATGTCACAGGTGTCCCCGAGGCTTCAGACGGCCACTTTACTGGACTGTGGGACAAGTGAGTGTGTGTTTATTAAAAGTCAGCAGCTACACTTTTTGAAACTCCACTTTAATGCTTACCCAAATCATCTGATGTCCATTGTATTGGTTATTATTATCATAGGTGTGCGCAGCCTACTGCATTAGGGTGTGCACCCCAAAGTTCAAACATCTACGTGTGTGTGTGTGTGTGTGTGTGTATATAGGCAGTAGAGCAATGGACAGTGTCAGTAGAGCAGTGGATGATGTCAGTAGGGCAGAAGTTGGTGTCAGTAGAGAAGTGGACAGTGTCAGTAGGGCAGAGATTGGTGTCAGTAACTTTTTTACAATTTTATTATTTTCTACAATTTATTTTTTTACAATAATTTATTAGTTTATTTTATTGTTTACAATTTTTTAGGGGGCTTTGGTGAAATATTTGTCCCCTGATGTCCCACTTTTGAGACAGAGAAAAAGACTGAGAACAGAGATTCCCCTGTCTCGTTCTCTTCATCCAAGCAGCAGGGGAAATCTGTACATTACAACATGATTAGGGTGTGCCCAGGCACACCTGGCACACCCTGTGCGCACGTCTATGATTATTATCCTAATATCATGATCCAATGTTTCAGCTTTTGTTGGAAGGTAGTGCTGAAGACTAAGCAAGAGAACATTGCATATGTGCATATGCATGGAAACCCAGGCCAAGACCTATACCAGTGGTTCTCAAACTTTTTTCAGTCAAGACACCCTTTAAAATTGTGGACAATATCAAGGCACCCTTTTTTAAATTGTAAAAAAATATTTGAATACTCTTACATATTGAGGCAGCATCAACACAAGTAGGACACCCAACAATAGAGGTGATTTATTCTTCCAAAACAAATACATATGTTTCTCTTCTCCCTCATTTTTTTTCTCAATCACCCAGTTAATGTGACCCCAGGATGCTGTGCAGGCGATTAACACCCTTGCCATCAACACCCTTCTTATCAACACTGATGACATCCCTGGTTATTAGGATGCTGTGACTGTAAGGTTAAATGGCGGGGATTTTGATCCGATGGTGTGTACACGCCATCGGACAAAAATCAGATGAGACATGTCCGCTCTAAACGGTCCGTCGGACAAGTTTGAGTGGATATGTCTCATCGTGTGTACGCGGCCTGAGAGTGCCGTCGTACGTGTTGTACGTCACCGCGCTTTGCTCATCATTTTTTTAAAACAATGGTGTGTGGGCAACATCGTTTTTAATGATGAAGTTGGAAAAACTTTGTTTTTTCTACATGCTGAAAAACTTTGTTTTTTTCCATGCCAAAAAGTGATCGTGTGTATGCGGCATAAAAGGCAGGCTTGATCCACCTGCTGGCTTGTATACATTTTTGGTCATTTTTTAGCCATTTTGCCAAGGCACCCCTGAAGAAACCTCAAGGCTGACTTATACACACCAAACCCAACACTGTCTGTAAAACATGTAGACAATTCTAGATTTAAAATCATAGTCATAATATTGCACAAAAGCAGATTTTTCAAATATATACTGTATCAAGTATCATTAGGAAAAGCTACTGGTTCTGTTAAAAATATTTGCTAGTGTTGGTTTGGCTGCACATCCTCTATTCTCAAGCAGTTTAAGAATTGACCGTATTGCATTTGTGGCTCTTCACAAAGGCCTGTTTAAAAAACAAAAACAATGAGCAAGACAAGAAAATTTCAACTATACCTTGATATTGGACAAATTACCAAGAAAATGTGTGGCATGTCCTCTTAGGCCCCTTTCACATTGCGGCGGGAGCCGCGCTGACGGTATAGTGCCACTAAAAATAGGCTGCTAAGGCGCGTCACGCCTTCTGAAAATACCCGAGTGTCACTTCGGGTATTTTCGGAATTTGTGACGCGCCTTAGCAGCCAGTCAATCAACTCCTCTTGGCTTAGGAACGCCCATTCCCCGCAGGATTCCCCGCTCAGAGCCGGATAACAACGGCTCATAAAACGATAAGTACACAAGAAAAAAACACCAGCATACTGCAGATGTTAGCAGTATGCTGGATCTAATGTCAGAAAGTTGATTTTTGGGTGAACCTCCGCTTTAATTTTTCTCAGCACGTCGTAGTGTTTTTTTACGTCATCGCGTTGGACACGGTCCGATTTTTGACCGATGGTGTATAGGCAAGACTGATGAAAGTCAGCTTCATTGGATATCCGACGAAAAAATCCATCGGATTAGATTCCATCAGATATCCGATCGTGTATACAGGGCTTTACAGTAAGTAGATATATAGAACGCTACATGGTCTTAAAAATATTGACTAAAACGAAACAGACAAATTGAAAAATTGAATAAATTCAATTAAAACAGACATATGTACAGTATCAAAGGTCATGAAATGTTAAGCAGTAGTGAAGGGCACAAATCTCCAGTTTACATCATGATACGTGTGGATTCTGTTAATGATTAGTTCTTTGAGCTATGTATTATATTTAGTAACACGAGGATAATGAAAAGTCTGTAAAAATAAAATAGAAATATCTATGATCAGTATTTAGAAATATATGATCATTTACAGATAAGATGTAACCTCTATGGTACAATAATTATCTGAATGTCGTTACAACAATATGAGCAATGGAAAGTACACTAATGCAACTATTGAACTTAAACAATTATCAAATATTTCAATTGAAACCAATTGTTCTGTATAGTTTCCTATAGTCTGTGTAATAGCTATGACATCACTATGTGGTAATCATACAGTAAAATCCCTGAAGAGGTTTTGGCTGAATGAGTGTCACGATCCCTATCGTGTCAGGCAGACGGCGAGGCGTGGCCGTGCTCCAGGTGGCTTAGGGTGGAATTGAACCCGGGACCTCTCTGTTACCAGCCCAAACCCTTACCTCTCAGCCACTGTTGAATTAGAAATTCTCGTTGCTTTCCAGCTATGGTGGTGCTGAATGGGCTCTTCACCATTAGCTGGATTTCATTACTTCCCACACCTGATATTCTTGCTCCAGCTGACACAGCTTAACCAGTTAGCCAGCCTATAAAGCCCTACCTCACTTAGAGAGCAGGGTCAGTTCATTTTGGTTTGATCTCCCTGTCTGTGCTAAAGCAAACTGCTTATATATTAAGCTCCTTGACTGACCCCGGCTTTTGACCATTGGCTTTGTTTTCTGGACTGCTGTTTGCCTGAACCCTTGACCCGGCTTGGACTTCGGATACCTGTGACTTCTCCAACACCTGACCACGGCTTGTGACCCGGACTTATCTCTTGCTTCCCGTATTGCGCAAGGACGCCTGCTGTCTTCTGGGAACCCCTGTCACGCCACCTTGCTGTACCCGCTCTGAACCTCAGTGGACACCACAGTTCGCTCTACACTCCCTCCGGGACCACCAGCATACCAGGCTTTACTCTCCTAACCGCAAGTACCACATACTATAGTCTGTGCTTGTAGATTTGCAGTACTATCTTGTGTGTATCAGAGATACAACCCTGTTTTCCCCTGAGGTAGTTGGTTATAGGGGAATAAGCTTCTACAGTCTCTCAGTTGGTTATTCACTAGAGGTTGTGATGAATTAACCCCAATCTCTCTGATTACTCTGAGTGAGAAGTGGTGGTTGTACCTGAGAGACCTCTATAGTTTAAGACCAACTGTTTACTGTAGTTGTGTAGCAGGGATGTTACAATGAGATCAGTATAGGGGATTTTGGCCTTCTCTGCTGTAACTTTAATAGATGGCCCTTTTAACAGAGAACCTTTTATTTTTAAAATGTATCTGTCAGCTATAATAAAACATACAGAATAATAAAATTCTAGGGCATTGTTTATTCACCTTACATGACTTTTTATTAAAGTGAACCTGTAACATTTTCCTGTTGTATGGATCTGTTGTCCTCAGGGGCGGATCCAGAGTCTAGTCTGAGGGAGGGGCACTGCCAGAAAATTGACGGGGCAATGGCTGTTGTTGGCACTTCAATCATCACTGCACCATGGTTGATATGGTGTCAGGAAAATTGAAGCGCATTATTTCTATTATTACATTGTAATATAAAATTAAATGGTTCAACTCACCATAATGCAGAATCAGTGGGATCCCCGAGTGTGTCACTTGCTACCGTCGCCTGTCACCAGATGCGGATTGTCACTTGCCATGTCACTTGCCATATCCCCTGCCACCAGATGTAGATTGTCACTTGCCAATGTCTCCTGCCACAAGATGCGGATTGTCACTTGCCAGTGGCTGTGTCCCAGAGTGAGGGCGGGCAGTGAGAGATGATGTATTCTCTCTGCTGCCTGTGCCTGCACAGTGATGGCGGTGTTCTGTCAGAGGCTAAAATGCAGTGATGCAGGGAGGGCGGTGAGAGATGATGTCAGAGAGCTGCTACCCATCAGAATATGCAACCAAAGTGATGTTGCATTGCGGCCATCTTGGTACACCCGCAGTTGTCCACAGTAAGCCTAGAGTTTGCGAACATCATTATACACCCACCCGGAGTCTTGCTTTTCACAGTTATTTTTAACAGTAAACTTAACCTTTATAGTGAAATATAAGTTGGGTTTACTGTTAAAAATAACTGTGAAAAGCAAGACTCTGGTGGGTGTATAAAGATGTCCGCTTGCCGACTTCTAGGCTTACTGTGGACGAGTGCGGGTGTACCAAGATGGCCGCGACTCAACGTCACTTCAGTTGCATATTCAGATGGGAACAGCTTCCTGACACTAAACACCTGCCTGCTCGCTAAGTCACACACTAGCCCGCCGGCATGATTGCTCTCTCACGGCCTGCTCCCCAGCCTGCTCTTTTTCTCACTCACCCGCCGGTCTGCTCAGTCACTCGCCGGCTCACCCGATGGTTATTTTTTAATGGGGGGAGCAATTGCCGCATTGCCCCCCTGGATCCGCCCCTGGTTGTCCTCTACTGTCTTTATTTGTTAATGTCTGGGCTGCTGATATATTATGAATCCAATTCCTGTCTCTGGGTTGTTGGGTTAAAAACTCCAAAAGAAGAAAGTGGAGAATGAAAGAGAGAAGATGGAACCATATGTCCCCATGTAAGAACTGTTTTTTTTTTCCAGTCCAGAATCCGTTTTTTTTTAGGCAAGTGTTCCTTTGTTAACAGTTTACCATTCTTTATGGCTGATGGTCAACAAGTCTTGTACGCCCACACTTGAAGTACCACCACTGCGCCTTAAGGAAAAACAACTGACTACCTGCTGCCACTTTAATGATGTAGAAATGTGATAGAGGTAGCTTACCATTCTTGCCCATAGCTTTTATGTATATATGTATATATTTAATGACTGGTGACAGAAGTATATCTGTTCTCTAGTTGCTTTTTCACATGCACTATACCAGATAGTTTGGTCTGTGACACAGTGGGAGGGATTTACTAAAACTAGAGCACTTCGAATCTGGTGCAGCTGTGCATGGTGACCAATCAGCTTCTTACTTCAGCTTGTTCAATTGGGCTTGGACAACAAAACCTGGAAGCTGGTTTCTATGCAGAACTGCACCGGATTTTGCCCGCTCCAATTATAATGTGTGTGTAGTGGTCACCTTGCTCTATGTTAGTATGCAAATACATTTTTTGCAATAGAGCTTATATGCAGCACCTGTTAGTCAAGTTAGCACTGTCCCTTTTGGTCTGGGATTCTGTAGCTATTTTTAGCTCAAGGCTCAATAACCAGCATAGGCTAAAGCCAGGTTAGGCATCTGGCGACCTCTTCTGGTAGTTAGAGGTCCAGTAGCATGACAGATTTGACATTACTAGGGACTAAGCACAGAGCCAATAAAATGCTGCGTTCCTGGCTGGTTGGACAATGATTAACCAGTTTGCCGGCAGGAACACTCCCTCCCTCTGAGCGTACATCATATGATGTCTGTCCGTTCTTGCCTTGAAGAGATGATCAAATACCACCAAAAGAAAGCTCCATTTTGTTTGGGTACAGCGTTGCACGACCGCGCAATTGTCAGTTAAAGTGATGTAGTGGTGTATAGCAAAAAATGGCCTGGTCATTGAGCAGCCAAATCTTCCGGGACTGAAGTGGTTAAGGAGGGCCATTTGTCATACCAGCCCACCCCTTCCCAGAATAGGGCTACACTGTACATTAAAGTAATGATTTAAATAGTTAGCGGGCAACCTTCAGCATGATATTAAACTATGTAAAGCTTTGTCTATGCCTACCCTCCACCCCACCTTCAGTGTGCTACTGCAGGTTCCTAAGGATCATAAGACAATAACAACCATCCTTTTATGTGGACCTGACACTGTATCATGTCTGAAGTGTATGTTGGATCCTTTTTAGGCCATGGAATATCAGGAAGAGTAAATGAAGGACTGAATCCAATAGTACTCAGAGCATGATTTACATCAATGAACAGTGTGGGCATCTGAAGATCAAGCTCAGATCTATGAAAAGGGCCACAGTTCAGAGATTGCAAGGGTGAAGCTTGAGAGTTTAATAGGCTAAGGAACACAACCGTTAATAACAAGTTTGCACTACAGTCTTCTATTGTTTTTTTTTAACTGTAATTGTGACAAAGCATTTTCTTAAATTGGATCAATTGATTAAATATGCTCTGCTGGGCCTTTGGACAAATGTACTCTTTGTTATATTGATGTTATCAGCAAAAGTGTATTGGTGATCCAGCACATGATTTTTCATGCTATAAATTATGTTCATTTAAATATGGAGAACAATATAAAGGCATGTGAAATAAAAAAAATAAAAACATTTACTAAATACAGTCATTAAATGTAATAAACTACCGTAAATGCAGTTATAAAACTACATTAATATTTTCAATCATGCTCCTTTAAGGCTATAAAGCAGTAAATAAAATTTAGTCATTTAAAGCCTTTAAGATGTGGCATGAAGGCTACAGATCTTTTCATCTACAGTGGAAGCAGCGTTACCCAGCCTACTGTAGCTACAAAGCGATGCGCTTTGATCAGCAAAGCTTTAAAAAAAGGCTTGTGTAATTTTAAATTATGTCCTGCTTTATTTGCATTTATGAGAATAAAAATTGCTTTTAGACAACAAACACAGGTCAATTTTTAACTTTCAGTGCTGTCGTACTTTGAATGACAATTGCACGGTCATGCTACACTGTCCTCAAATTAACTTTTTTATATTTTTTCACACAAACAGAGCTTTCTTTTGGTGGTATTTATTAAACACTGTTTATTTTTTATTTTTTGCTAAACAAACAAAAAAAAAATGAAAATTAAAAAAAAAATGTAATTCATAGTTTTGCAAACAGGTACATTTTCTCCTTCACTGATGTGCGCTGATGAGGCTGCACTGATTGACACTGATAGGCTGCACTGATAGGCACTGATAGATGGCACTGTTGGGCATTGATAGGTGGCACTGGTGGGGACTGATCAGGAGACACTGATGAGGCTGCACTTATTGGTAACCCTGATTGACACTGATAGGCAGCATTGATGGGCACTGATAGGTGACACTGATGAGGCACTAATTGGCAGAACTGATGGGAACTGATAAGTGGCACTGGTGGGCACTGATTAGCAGTACTGGTGGGCACTGATAGGTGGCACTGGTGGGCAATGTTGAGACTCAACAACAGAAGTCGGTTATCGTCTTTCTTCTTTTCTCTGTCAGTGTGAGGGAAAAAAAGACAATAACTGGCTTCTGTTTACATTGCCTGATCAGCTGTCATTGGTTTACAGCTGATCACTTGGTAAAGGACCACTGTGATTGGCCCCTTTCCCTCGAATTGTAATCAGCCGAGTTTGGAGAACTCGGCAATCATGGGAAGCGCACGCATTGTAAGCCTGCACTGTAGCGCTCTTTGGGCTACAGGAACTGGTTCATAAATTGGCAAAAGACGACATTGTGAAAAATGCACATAATAGGAAATGGATTAAACAGGCTTGAAGAAGTGCTAAAAAAGCTATATCTTGAGTCCCTTGATACTTCAGAAAGTGTTTCTCAACCATGATTTCAAGGAACCTTGGCGTTCCTCCAGAGGATTCAAGAGGATCCATGAGCAATTTCTGCCTCTCAGATAAGTAGCCACCCACACCAATGATAATTTTAGCAATCTGTAAGGGTGGATTCTTCGCAATAACCACAACTTTAAGGCACATTCTTTACAGTAATTACTAAAGTGTTACTAAACCCTGGGCCTTGCATTCACTATATCTGGTCTCCTACAGTACACAGTACATGGAAATTATATTATTTTAAATACCTTGTTAAATACATTTTCTCATCAGCAGTTAGAGCAGTCTTATGACTTTTATCAATGTCCAGCAAAACACTGATTAAAGCATGTAGGAGTTTTCTGACTGTCCTATGAGACTGCAAGACCGTCTGTCTGGACTGTGCTGATCACATGCATTCTCTCAAGAAAAAAAAAACCTTTCTAGCAATACACACCAAACTGAGCATGTGCAGCCTGACCCCATTGACTCTGTGCTATCAGCAAATTGTTAGGGGGCAGTGGAAGGAGGGGGGTATCAGAGAAGACAACATCAAATAGCCTTTTTACACAATCTGTTGGATTAACCCCTTCAGTTCCACAGTGAGTATGACAAGCATGCTTTACTGCTTATACAGACTGATATTACTGTTGTTGGTTTAGTAACACTTTAAACCACTTGCCCTCCAGAAGATTAAATCCCCTTCGTGACAAGGGATTTTTTGCCATACGGCACTCCATTGCTTTAACTGACAATCATGCAACCCTGTATCCAAATATAATTGTTGTAATTTTTTCCCCCACAAATAGAGCTTTCTTTTGGAGCTCAGCGAAGCTGGCCCCCCTACAATCAGCACAAATAAAAACTCAAGTGTGTTTCTTTAGTGCTACGTTTGTGCTGTTTTGTGCCGCAAAAAATTACGTTTGTGCTGCTTTTATTTTGAAGATATTAGCAATTGTTTTTTTCAGACTATGACATCACACAGCCCCCCTACAACAGCCAAATGGCACAAAACTGGTCTCATTGGTTAGTGCTATGTTTGTGCTGTTTTGTGCTGCTAATATTTCCGTTCTATCTTTTATCGTTTTTGCGTTATTTATGATTTATTAAAGGTCACCAAAGGTCACACAGCCCCCCTACAATGCCCAAATGACACGAAACTGGTCTCATTGGTTAGTGCTACGTTTTTATTAAAATATACTAATATTTTTATTTGTGCTGTTATGGTTTTAAAGTTATAACAGTTTATTTATTTTTTTTAAAAAAAAACTACAATTGCCCAACCTACAATCAGCACGAATAAAAGTTCAAGTGTGTTTCTTTAGTGCTATGTTTGTGCTGTTTAAATTTCCTTTCTATCTTTTATCGTTTTTACGTTATTTATGATTTATTAAAGGTCACCAAAGGTCACACAGCCCCCCTACAACACCCAAATGACACGAAACTGGTCTTGTTGGTTAGTGCTACGTTTGTGCTGTTTCGTGCTGCTAATATTTCCGTTCTATCTTTTATCGTTTTTGCATTATTTATGATTTATTAAAGGTCACCAAAGGTCACACAGCCCCCCTACAATGCCCAAATGACACGAAACTGGTCTCGTTGGTTAGTGCTACATTTGTGCTGTTTTGTGCTGCTAATATTTTTTTGTGCTGTTATGGTTTTAAAGTATAACAGTTTATTTATTTATTCAAACCCCACTCACTTAGCCCAACTTACAATCAGCACAAATACAAATTCAAGTGTGTTTATTTAGTGCTATCTTTGTGCTGTTTTGTGCTGTTTAAATTTCCTTTCTATCTTTTATCGTTTTTGTGTTATTAATGATTTATCAAAGGTCACATAGCCTCCCTACAACACCCAAATGACACAGAACTGGTCTCATTGGTTAGTGCTACGTTTGTGCTGTTTTGTGCTGCTAATATTTCCGTTATAAAAGATAAAGAAAAGATAAAAGATAGAACGGAAATATTAGCAGCACAAAACAGCACAAACGTAGCACTAACCAATGAGACATGTTTTGTGTCATTTGGGATTTGTAGGGGGGCTGTGTGACCTTTGGTGACCTTTAATAAATCATAAATAACGCAAAAACGATAAAAGATAGAATGGAAATATTAACAGCACAAACGTAGCACTAATCAATGAGACCAGTTTTGTGCCATTTGGCTGTTGTAGGGGGGCTGTGTGATGTCATAGTCTGAAAAAAACAATTGCTAATATCTTTAAAATAAAAGCAGCACATTTTTTGCGGCACAAAACGGCACAAACGTAGCACTAAAGAAACACACTTGAGTTTTTATTTGTGCTGATTGTAGTGGGGCCAGCTTCGCTGAGCTTTCTTTTGGTAGTATTTGATCATCTCTGTGAGTTTATTTTTTGCACTATAAACAAAATAAGACACATTTTTGAAAAAAAAAATATATTTTTTACTTCCTGCTATAAAACATATCCAATAAAAAAAATGTAATCAAATTTCTTCATAAAGTTAGGCCAATATGTATTGTTACATGTTCCAATAAGCTTAAATTTGATTGGTTTACGCAAATGTTATAGCGTTTACAAACTATGGTATATATTTATGAAATTTTTATGATGAGGCATTCGTCTAGGTGACTGAGACCTGAAGATAAAATCTGTGGTGAGGTGGAGACCCTTCAGTTGTTGGCCAACCAGTCTGGAACACAGCTTTTCATCAACAGATACCTTCACATGAATGTTGCAGCAAGTCCAGTTTGCTTTTGGGTTTAAAACTGCTTTATGGATAAAAGCCTAGTTAATGGTCAAGGATGCAAGCTAAAGCTGAAGCAGATATATTGTATGCAGAAATCAAGATATGTTGGAAGAACAGCTGAGTGTACAAGCCAAATCAGCAACTAATACATGATAAGGAGCTCAAGTCTGGTTAGTCAGAGGTATCAGGAACAGGATATCAAGGAACTGTCCAAGATTTTAAGAACTAAGGCAGTGCACTGTCCTTAAAAAACAACTCAGCATTTTTTCTGCTGTATATACCTTGCTTTAAAAGCAATTCCTGGCATAGTGCACAAGCTTCTTGCTTATCTATGGGAATATTTATCGAAAGGGCAGGACACCTTCCTCATGGCTTAGGGCAAGCTTTGATAGCACTTGAGGTGTGATAAATGGATTGGGATAATATTACTTAAAAGGGACAACTTTAGCACTATTCAGCATGAAGAATATAGCTCAGAAAAAATAATCTTTTTTGTTATACAATCAATAAGGAAAAATCTCATGCTGGATATCTATACGGATATGGACTGGGTAAAGTGTTAGGAACAAAAGAATGCCACATCGTTTGATGGAAATGAAAATTATCAACCTACAGAGGGTTGAAGTCAGACATCCCAAAAATCTAATTAAAAAAATTATGCAGCAGGCTAGTCCATTTTGCTAAAATTTCATTGCAACAACTCCAAATGGTACACAGTAGTTTGTATGCCGCCCACATGCTTGTATGCATGCCTGACAACATCAGGGCATGCTCATAATGAAACAACGGATAGTGTCCTGCGGTATTTCCTCCCAGATCTGGACCAGCGCATCACTGAGCTTCTAACCAGACTGAGGTGCAACCTGGCAGCGTCGGATGGACCAAAACATAATGAGGTGTTCTATTGATTTTAGGTCAGGCGAGCATGGGGGCCATTCAATAGTATCAATTCCTTCATCCTCCAGGAACTGGCTGCATACTCTCGCCACACGAGGCCGGGCATTGTCGAGCACCAGGAAGAACCCAGCGTAGGGTCTGACAATGGGTCCAAGGATTTCATCCCGATGCCTAATGGCAATCAGGGTGCCATTGTGTAGCCTGTAGAGGTCTATGCTTCCCTCCATTGATATGCCTCCCCAGACCATCACTGACCCACCACTGAAAACCAGTCATGCTGAAAGATGTTACAGGCAGCATAATGTTCTCCACGGCTTCTTCAGACCCTTTCACGTCTGTCACATATGCTCAGGGTGAACCTGCTCTCATCTGTGAAAAGCACAGGGGTCCAGTGGCGGATCTACCAATTCTGGCGTTCAATGGCAAATGCTTCACAGTATTGGCCAGTGAACACAGGGCTCACTAGAGGACATCATGCCCTCAGGCCACCCTCAGAAAGTCTGATTATGTAGAGCTCTGGCAGTGCTCATCCTGTTCCTCCTTGCACAAAGGAGCAGATACCGGTCCTGCTGATGGTTTAAGGACCTTCTACGACCCTATCCAGCTCACCTAGAGTAACTGCCTGTCTCCTGGAATCTCCTCCATGCTCTTGAGACTTTGCTGGGAGACACAGCAAACGTTCTGGCAATGACACATATTGAGGTGCCATCCTGGAGGAGTTGGATTGCCTATGCAACCTCTACAGGGTGCAGGTATCGTCTCAGTCTACCAGTAGAATGAGGCGATACCAAATAGCCAAATGCAAAACTAGTAAAAAAAACAGTCAGAAAAGATGAGTAGGGAAAAAAAGGGTCAGTGGCCTCTACCTGTAAAACCATTCCTGTTTTGAAGGAATGATTAATGATTAATCTGATTAACAACCCCCTCTGCTACATAAAGGACCAGATCAATAAGCCAGGAGTTAAATTGACTTGATGCTCTACTTTGATTAAAAAGTGTTCCATAAAAAAAGTGTTGATATATTTTTTGTGAGCAGTGTATTTCTTTCAGAGATTCGGATACATCTGAATCTCCGAATAAACCAAGAATTCATACCGATTTGTATTTGGACCGAAACAAATCGCACATGTCTAGAGCTTAGTGGTCTGTGAAGTCCAAAAAGGTTGGAAACCGCTGCCTTATAATAATGGCCTAAAAGAAAAGTTTTGTGTAGTAGAGAACATTTAGTAGGTGAATAATGCATCTTTTTTCATAACAGTGTATATATCAGTCCAAAACAAGGGACAATGGAGGAGGAAAGAGGGACAGAGAGATTTTGTTCCAAATGAGGGATAATGGGTCAATAAAATGCATATAATCTGTAACGACCACAGCAAATACTGGTCACCACCACCCTGACAGCTTCTTTAAAGCACTTTTCAGACATACCTGCTGGCTGAGGTTCTCAAACCAAAGTACAGGGTCCATTTTTCTCGGCTTTTTGTAGAAAGGGAAGCCATAAAACTTCACTGTGAATGTTCTTAAAGCGGAGGTTCACCCTAAATATAAGCCCTCCCATGTGATCCAGCATACTGGCGTCAGCGCCAGTATGCTGTTTTTTTTTTTTTTTTAATCCATGTACTTACTGTATTATGCTGAATTTTATTTTTTTTACCCCGCGGTGGACGGTGCCAGTATAGCGCGTCACATCTTACGAAAGTACCCGAAAAGGACTTGGGTAATCTCGGCGAAAATGCGGCGCCTGCGCACAGACCTAGGAGCTGACTGCGCAGGCGCCGTATTTCTCCGAGTCCTACGGCTATGGCGCATCATGCCCTCCGAAAAACGCCAAAATAGGAGAAATACGGCGCCTGCGCAGTCAGCTCCTAGGTCTGTGCGCAGGCGCCGCATTTTCGCCGAGATTACCCGAGTCCTTTTCGGGTACTTTCGTAAGATGTGACGCGCTATACTGGCACCGTCCACTGCGGGGTAAAAAAAATAAAATTCAGCATAATACAGTAAGTACATGGAGAGAAAAAAAAAAACCAGCATACTGGCGCTGACGCCAGTATGCTGGATCACATGGGAGGGCTTATATTTAGGGTGAACCTCCGCTTTAAACATTGCTCTGTTACATTGTAATGAACAAAAGCATTTACAGAAACTTGTTTATAGCCGCTCACTATGGTAAAACAGAATTTATTGTGTGGTGGCCATGTTGCCTTGCAATCATTTTGTATTCTTAGCAGTAAGAATCATAATCAACCAACTTGGCTAAAAACAAAAATAATGTATTAGGAAAACATAACTAAAAGGTTTCTATAAACCTTGCATAACAAAACCAGAAAAAATGATTCCAGTATTTGTGTTATTCAAATGAAAAATATGTAGAACATAATGTAGAACATAATGAGTAAAGGTTTCAGTGTTATGCCTATGATCATATGTTATGCTAATCATCTTATGACTAATGTACAGTGTGATCTAAACTGAAACCCATATTACACACATCATTTGATTTACTGTCTTCTACTGCTGACATTTAAGCAAACATGTGTGTTTTATTATTATTATTATTATTATTATACAGGATTTATATAGTGCCAACAGTTTGCGAATCGCTTTACAACAAGAGGGCAGACAGTACAGTTACAATACAATTTAATACAGGAGGAATCAGAAAACCCTTCTCATTAGAGCTTACAATCTAAGAGGGAGGTTTAAGTGATACAAAAGGTAATAATTGTGGGGGATGAGCTGATGAAGAAAATAAAAGTTCAGTTGTTAGGTGGAGGCAGAATAAGCTTTTCTGAAGAGGGGGGTTTTCAGGGATTGTCTAAAAGTGGACAGTGTACTAAAAGTGGACAGTGTAAGGCCTCGTACACACGAGGCAATCTATTTGTTCAAATCGGCCGGACCGACCGATTTGAACAAATCTGTCTGATACCAAAATCCCCGCCAGCAGACGGCGCGCTGACGTGTCGGTGACGTTGACGCCGCCACGTCACCGCACCAGGAAGTAAAACACTTCCGCGCATGCGCCGAATCCATTCGGCGGCGGTGCGGGACGACATGTCTGCTGGTAAGTGTACTAAAGCAGCAGACATGTCGGGCGGACGGATTCCCACCCGATAGATTTCAAAGCATGCTTTGAAATCTGTCGGGTGGCCAAATCCGTCGGCTCAGCCGTACACACGATCGAATCTGTCTGCTGTGACGGTCTAGCAGACCGTTTCCAGCAGACAGATTTGATCGTGTGTACGAGGTCTAAGGCCGCGTACACACGATCGGACATATCCGATGAAAGCGGACCATTTCCATCGGATATGTCCGATCGGGAGTTTGATCCGATGGCGTGTACACACCATCGGATCAAATTCCCTGCCGCCGGACGGCGCGGTGACGTGGCGGTGACGTTGACGCCGCCGCGTCACCGCCACGTCACCGCACCAGGAAGTAAAACACTTCCGCGCATGCGCCGAATCCATTCGGCAGCGGCGCGGCGGCGGTGGGGGACGACATGTCTGCTGGTAAGTGTACTAACCAGCAGACATGTCGGGCGGACAGATTCCCACCGGATAGATTTCAAAGCTTGCTTTGAAATCTGTCGGGTGGAGAAATCTGTCCGCTAGCCCATACACACGAGCGGAGATGTCTGCTGAAACGGTCCATCGGACCGTTTTCAGCGGACATATCCCCTCGTGTGTACGCGGCCTAAGAGATAGTCAGACATATTGGGGTAAGGAGTTTCATAACATGGGAGAGGCTCAGTGGAAATCCTGGAGGCAAGCAAGGGAGGAGGTGACATGGGAGCTAGAGAGCAGGAGGATTTGGGAGGAAAGAAGGGAACGATTTGGTTGGTATTTTGGGACTAGGTTAGTCATTTATCTAGAGGCCGAGTTGTGGATGTTTTTTTAAGTTGTTATTAGTAGTTTGAATTTAATTTGTTGGGTGAGTGCAGGGGTCAAGTCCTGGGGAAAAAAGTGTGGGAACCCAAGATCCACTCCCCCACCAAAAAAAATTGATACGCTCATATGCATAATTACTAAACCGCATGTTTTTTTCCGATCCACTGTACCTTAGTAATCCTTTGTTACTTCCTGTATATGGATTCATCGGTAGTGTGCGGGTATTCCGTCACTTCCTCGATGCTGCAATGTTTCCTGGGAGCTTTTGTCATTGTTCCCAGGAGACATTGTGGAGGTCTGCCGCGAGTTATCGTCGGATTTAGAAAAAAGTAAGCCAGTAACATAAGGGATTACAAAGGTTTGCCTGCCCCTGACAGTGACTCGAGCTGGGCATCGCCGCTTAGTGAAGGATTGGCTGCTCTAGTCCTGCAAAGGGAACTTGCATGACTTGAGCCCTGGGTGAGTGGAAGCCAGTAGAGGGATTGGCAGAGAGGAGTAGCAGCCGCTGACCAGTTTAAAATGTGGGTGAGTCTTGCAACAGCATTCATGATGGACTCAAGGGGGGATATCCTATGTAAAGGTAAGCCATGGAGGAGGGAGATGCAGTAATCAAGGCGAGAGAGGGAGTGAATTTGTGGTGTCATTGGATGGGAAAGGACATATTTTGGAGACGTTGCATAGGGTGAGGCGGCAAGCTTTGGATAGCCGTTGGATGTGGGGCTAAAAGGATAATTCAGAGTCCACCTAACACCTCGGCATGCTGGGACAGGTTGAAAGTTGTGGCATCAATCTTGACAGAGAAGTCAAGGGGAAGAGGCACATGGGGGAGGAAATAATATGACCTTGGTTTTGGATAGATTGAGGTTAAGGAAATGGTGTGACATTCAGACTGATATGTCTGTTAGTGTATTAGTTTTGATAAGCATGATGTCAACAATTGTTGCTGTGGGCATACAGTAATTACAGTGATGTGATGTCTCCATTTAATTCCTTACACAGGCCAGTGTACAGCATAATGAAAAATAAGTATGGATGGTCATGTAACCCTTTTTCCTTTCCCTTTGCCAACCCCAAATTTATATTACAATAAAGGGGGCAAGCTACACAGCAGTTGGGGATAGTGGTTGCGGGATATAAAAAGTATATTTGTCAGGAAGGGCAAGCCAGTAATCAAAATGGCAGTCGCAGAAGAGCTCCATTTCCCAGTGAGAAGAGCCGCACAGCACACGCGAATTCAAATGCGCAAATGACAGTGAGGGTGCGCTCATGAAGACGTGCGCGTGCACGTTCTTACAGTTCTTACCGCCAGATGTGCTATTTAAAGGAGACTGATGCCCAAGTTCAATGCTGTCTTTTCTACAGCATTCCCTGTGACCCTTGCTACCTGTTTTTCCAGCTTCAGTAGACACTTGGCTTGTTCCTGACTTCTCCTACTATGTGCCTGCATCTGACCCCGGCTTGTCCCTTACTCTGCTTCCGTCTCTTCCCTGGTTACCTCGCTGTCCGCCTGTTACCGACTTGGTCTGTACCCTGACTTTTCTCCAGCCACCGCATCTGTTTCTGATCTGTCCGCTTGTGTATGACATGGCTTGCCTGTACCTGAGTTCCTTTATTTATTTGTTAAAACCAAATGGAATCCTTCATTTTAATCACTGTAATGCAGTTAAGTTTCATAAATAGTAAAATATGTGTGGTTTTATTTATTTTTTATTGTACCATACTGGAATTTCGGACAAGTGTTTAACATAAAGCGTATTGGTCCAGATTGCTAGCAGTCTGAACAGTACTCCAATCAGCAAGGCATGATTAGGGAGCTTGAGCATTGATTGGAGTTGGAGCACTGTGCAGGGGAGGTTCAAGAATGTAACAACAACATTGGTCTGATATGTTCCCTGCACAGTGCTCAATTCATTTTTCACATTCTCTGAGCAGCATTGTTGATTGGAGCACTGTGCAGAGGTATAAAATTACTGGAGATCTTGACCACTGCATTCGCGCACGCTGCTGGTCCAGGGAATTTAATAAAAGCTGCAGCACCATGTACATTTAATTAAAAAACATGTCCCGTATATACTCAAATATAAACCTGTGGCCTGGGAGCACCGATTTTTCAAAACCTGGCACCCCTTCCATAGACTCCTATGTTAAACGTCAGTCATGGACACGTCTAGTCATGGACACGTCTAGTCATGGACACGTCTAGTCATGGGCACAGTGAGGCATGGGCACAGTGAGGCATGGGCACAGTGAGGCATGGGCACAGTGAGGCATGGGCACAGTGAGGCATGGGCACAGTGAGGCATGGGCACAGTGAGGCATGGGCACAGTGAGGCATGGGCACAGTCTAGGCACGGGCACAGTGAGGCACGGGCACAGTCTAGGCACGGCCACAGTGAGGCACGGGCACAGTGAGGCATGGGCACAGTGAGGCATGGGCACAGTGAGGCATGGACACAGTGAGGCATGCACATGGACACAGTAAGAAAAAGTGAGGCACAGTGAGGCATGCAGATGGACACCCTAGGCTTATACTCAAGTCAATGCGGTTTCCCAGTTTTTTGTGGTAAAATTAGGTGCCTCGGCTTATATTGGGGTCGGCTTATACTTGAGTATATACAGTATACTACCTTTACTATGTATGCAGCCTGACACTTAGGCTGCATTCACACCTGAGCGGCAAGTAACGCCGCATACGCGGCTTTACTTGCCACGCTTTGATTCATTTTTTTTTTTTTTTTTTTACAAAGTTTCCCATTGATGTCTATGGCCGAACGCCAATGTCGCCTGAAAAAAAGGGTCCGGGACTTTTTTTCAGGCGACAGGCGTTCAGCGTTTCAGAGATGCGAACCATCTCTTTAGACATGAATGGGATTTTTCCCCTCCAGCGGCACCTCCAGGTGTGAATGCACACTTACAGTGATTAATAAAAAGGGTTCATGTGAGCTTAAGCCCTGGTTCACACTGATGCTACTTTGAAATCGTGCTACTTTACTTGAAGTAGCGCGATTTCAAAGTAGCAAGGTCAGCGCGATTTCAGGTGCTACTTTATAGACATTTGTGTGGCTTCATACACAGATGTCTATAGAAATCGCACCTGAAATTGGCAAAAGTAGTGCAGGAACTACTTTTGCAAATCGGTGCGGCGCCGCAAAATCAGTGTCGCACCGATTGGAACAGTGCCATTGCCGCCAATAGGCTGCGACTTGTCATGCGATTTGATCTCTCAAATCGCATGACAAATCGCTCCAGTGTGAACCTAGGCTTAAAAAAAAAAATCAAACTATTTAAAAAACATATAAACTTTAAAATAGAATCGCCTTAAAATCAAATAGAATCGACTTGAATTCATCAGGGTTTCGCTTATATAACCGATGTTCCCACCGCAGAACATAAATATAACCAGTTAGACCTCTTGCTTGAGAATGGCCCTAGGTAAAATACCACGATAAAATACCACGATAAACAGTTGCTCATTTCTGTGGAGTAAAATAAATTAATTATTTCTTACTGCCCATACTCTGATCTTACGATTACAATGTTTTTCCACTTATGTTCAGAAGTGTTTAGATCTTAAAGTTTGATCCATATGTCTGTTAAAGAGAAAAAAATGTAAAAGGAATTGTCAGAGTGAATCATCAGTTTGTGGTCTACATCTGCTTAGAGATCAGATGAGCGTTACTAAGATGCCATCTGCTGAGCAGTACTATGCTACAGATACATTGAGCTTCTTACCAGCCATCTATCCATTACAAAAGCAGCAGCTTAATCTGAATTTGTTTCATTTATGATTGCTATAGAATTTGTAGAGCAGACTCTGGGATTTGTAATTTTCTGGTCTTTTATTTCTAAATTAATCCCATACACCATAATCGCTAGGTGGACAGGCCAGCAATGCCCTATCTGAAAATATTGATTTTGACTTTTTTTTTTTTTGTGTTGCATAGCAATTCTCTAAATTCACTTCTGATAAAATCCAGCTAACAGGTGTGTCTGAGATTGTCTGCTATTCTTTTAAAACCATAATCTTAGTCTTGTTCTGCAGCATTCTGTCGCCAACAAATGCTCGTATTGTTACCAATGCCCTTTAACTGCATTAGTAAGCACTTTTAATAAATAGCACATGGTTCATAGTGTAAGTTATATACAGTAAGTTACTGATGATAACATTTAGTGGCTGAGTGGTTAGCACTGTGTCCTTGGAGCGTCATGACATGGATCAGTTCTTCAATCTTTCTACAGTCAAGGCACCCTTTCTGCACAATTTTGAGGCACCCCCATTTTAAAATGTAAAAAATGTATAGATAATTTTCTTGTGAAAAAAAAAAAGAACTTAAAATAATAGTTTTGTGTAACGCAGCAACATCCACAAGCTTAGGACACCCAACGTTCGAGGCGATTTATTCTTCCAAAGCAAATACACCTTTGCACACTGGTACTGACTAATAATTCAATGTTTCTCTTCCTTTTCAGTTTCTCTCCATAACTCATCTAATGTGACCCCAGTGTTGATGGAGAGGGGCAGGGAAGGGGCTAACAAGGATGCCATGCAGGCTTCCAGCGTCCTCCTTATCAACCAATGACATCATTGGTTGTTAGGATACAAAGGTTATAATGGTGCACAATGAAAACCTGTGATTTTTGTGCAACTAAAAGCCATGATTGATCCACCTGCTGGCTTGTATACAATTCTTGGGCAATTTCTAGGCTATCTGCCAAGGCACCCCTGAAGACACCTGAAGGCACCCAAGGTTGACACCAAAAGGTTGACCTGGCTTGCAGTGTAACAGGGACTCCGTCACCACAAAGCTTGTTCATTCTGTTGTTTGCAAAAGTAGGTGTGGTTTTCCACAATTCTAAAATATATAGGTAAGTTATGAGAGGTTGTTAAGCTACTGTCATAACTTTATATAATCCTGTTTGGTCTCTAATGCTGTGTGTCCCTGTCTCTGTGTTTTATAAAACAATTGCTGTGTATACCAGATTTCAGAACGCTTATCAGCGCTCACGTGACCGGCCGGCTCGTCCCACTTCTGTCAGTGGGGAGCTGCCAATTCCCCACTGACGTCAGTCGGGAGGAGAAAGCCGGCTGGTCATGTGAACCCCAAGCGGCGCTCTGAAATCACACAACAAATACACAACATTTTTTTTTATAAAACACAGAGACAGGGGCACACAGCATTAGGGAACCAACTGGATTATAAAATGTTATGACAGTTATTTCATCAGCGGGGTGGGGCAGGCCCTGACACAAAGCTGACAGGCAGGGAGAGGGGGAGGAGGACAGAGGAGACACAGAGGAGACACAGGAGAGCAGAGAGGAGAGCTGCGGATAACGGAGGCACATAAGCTGACCACAGTGTCAGGACTCAGCAGCCATGATGAACTGTGGTCTGTTTACAAATGGGACAGGGGCTAACGCCCATTCCGAACCCAAGACAGCTAATCGACACTCCACAATCCGGCGACACGACCCATACAGATTTCCCCCCAGAAACAAGACACAGCTCTGTTCTCTGGTTCAACAGGAATAGACAATTTTTATTGAGAAGGCAGGCTCTTATATACACCAAAAAGAATACTTGCAGTAATCAAATGGACAATGACACACTCCACCCACAACATCATACACAGGTTACTAACGAGCCCCCCTCAATACACATCTTTTAGTAGACAGACATGCTGTCTCCGAGATAATCTACATGAGCTAAAAGTCAGACATCTGACCTTTAGACTGTGCTAACTCACAATCCACATTTATCATCAAAAAAAATAATTCACACAATACAGTGTCTTAGGAGCCAGACTAAGATTCATTTACATGACAGTAGCAGACAACATTAACACCTAAACAGTCAGTGTTCCCACATTGAATGAGTCACTCTTTTTATTGACCGGTTGGGTTTAGAATCAACAACCTGTAATATTTCAAGATATCCTGGAATACATTGTGAATTATCATTACTGCCCCTAGTGGACATAGGATGACTTTAGACACAAGAGTCATCAGTGAAGCTGAAACAGGAGTACCCCACACCCTGCAAGAGCCTCTGGGTCCTATGGGCCATTCCGTTACAAACCCCTACTGTTTGCTTTTATAACAATGTAGAATGGACATTAGAGTGTAAGCGGCTGATAGGTATGGTTTAATAAATGGCAAATGAGGATGACTGCATGTATAATGTCAAGCGTGAACAGTAAGTATATAGGAGCCCAACAGATTTTTCAACATATGCTGCGTATTGCTCAAAGTTATTGGAGTGAGAGAAAAGCTCAAAAAGAATTGGCTGTATGTATTTTAATCGAAGAATGACTCACTGCAGTCCTCATCACGATTGGTCCTCTACAAATTTTGCCATTTATTAGAACCACTTCCTACACGTTGTAGCCATATCTTTGCTATAATGCATAACTCCAAAAAGCAAGGCTAGTAATAGTAAACTGAGCCCAGTTTTCATTTTTACAGATTGCAAACTACAATGATGAGTAAACACACATTTCCAGTCATATAGCATTTTACCAACCTTTTGAGTATGCAGATGTGACCAAGCTTGGACACGTTTCTGTGCATTTTTAAGCGCAAGAAATATGGGATAGAAGTCACTGACATGTCATGTCAATTCGCTGAGGTACCATGCAGTTTGGTGAGTAAAAAACGCGCCCATTTGCCAATTAATGGCACGACAGAATGTCTACTATATGGCAGCACGTTTCTGTTCAAAATTGCATGCATTCCCAACATGCACAGATGTGAACCTAGCCTTAAGAAACAGCCAAAGAAAACACATTTGATTGAATGGCTTGAGTTGATTGGTAGGGAACTGCAATATAAAGATGACTACCATGCATTTCTATCACTGTGCAATATGAACTTCTTCCAGACATGCAGCAGAAGCCTGGTGAGCGCTGGCCACATGAATAACGGCAGCTGGTTGGCATTGGAAGTGCCTCTCAGAGCCAGCATATATTGATTGGTTTTCGCAAAAGTTATAGCGTCTACAAAATAGGCAATAGTTTTATGGCATTTTTTTTTTAGTAATGGCGCAATCTGAGATTTTTATCGTGACTGCGACATTATGATGGACACATTGGACACTTTTGACACTATTTTGGGACCAGCGATCAGTGCTATAAAAATGCACTGATTACTGTGTAAATGACACTGGCAGGGAAGAGGTTAAACACTAGGGGGCCATCAAGGGTTTAAGTGTGTCCTAGGAAGTGATTCTAACTGCGGGGGGGTGGTCTCACTAGAACATGACAGAGATCACTGCTCTTGATGACAGGGAGCAGTAGATTTCTTTCATGTTGCTAGGCAGAACAGAGAAATGCCTTGTTTACTTAGGCATCTCCTCATTCTGCTGCTCCGTGACACGATCCCAGACACCCAGCGGACATCGTTTCCGCGGGACCCTCGGTCATACTCACGGAGCATGTGGCGCGGGCCCACTATGCCTCGATTTAAAGGGGACGTAAACGTACGTCCCTTTGCGCAGCCATGCCATTCTGCCGACATAAATAGTCGCGTGGCGGTCAACAAGCTGTTAAGGGCAGGGAGTGGTGTGGTTATACAGTTTACAAAGACTGTACCTATATGGCTGGCCATACATGGATTCATTTTTTTATTTTAAAAAAATTGAATGGATTCTGCCATACACACAAGTAAGGTGGATGGAGAAATCTTCCCTGATGTTTTATTGTATTCTCACAGGAGGTCTCTTCCACTGTCAGAATACACCGCCGGTTCGAGAGAAGTCCATTGGAAGTGTTTGTTATAACTGTTTCATATGGTATCAAATTATTATTTTTTATTATTATTATTATTATTATACAGGATTTATATAGTGCCAACAGTTTGCACAGCGCTTCACAATATGAAGGATATCTGTTGACCCTGCCAGAATTCCAGTAAGCCTTTCACGTTCTGTGTTCTCTGTCTGGGCTGCAATGAAATTGCAAATATTATTTTCAGCCCTACCTGGGTTCTGTCTATGGGATAAGTCTCGTCAGGGCTTTTTTTCTGGGGGAACTTGGTGGAACTCAGTTCCACCACCTTTGGCTCAGACCCTTTGGTGCCCGCTCACCACAATCACTTGTGAACACAGAAGTCTGGTTTCTGTGTTTACAAGTGACTGCTTTGTAACCCCCTGAACTCTGCACACTGTATGTAATGCAATTCTGGTATTTAATGCCCCTTTAAGACCCTTCTACTGTTTGTGAAATCTGAACGGGTCGTGGTTGAGTTCCTGCACCTATTTTCTGAGAAAAAAAGCTCTGAGTCTCGTACAGGAAAAACGGGAAAACTGTGAGGAGAGCTTTTGCCTGGGAATCCCGGCCGTGTGTATGCTCCTCGCAGTTTTTCCAAAAGAAAAACTGCCCAAAAACAGCTGGACAAAAAAAGAGAACCAGTTCTCTTTTTTCCCACCAGGAAATCCGGCGGACTTTTGCCCAGCGTTTTTTGGCAGTTTTCCTATGAAAAAAACTGCGGTCGAGCATACACACGGCCTGGTTTCCCGGCCAAAGCTCCATCGCAGTTTTCCTGTCGGGAAAACCCGCCGTGTGTAGGGGAAAGACTGAACCGAGCAGGTTCTTGGCTTTCCCCTCGGGATTTGCAACAGGAACTTTTCCCGTCGGAAATCCTGTCCGTGTGTACGAGGCAATACAGATCATCTACCTTCATGGTATGGAGATAAGGAGGCGGGATGGCATTCTGTACACGCTGTCCTCGGGTGACAACACTGCTCTACCATAGATATAGATATAGAACAGTGAGTAAGTTCTGTCACCCTACGACAGCAAGTTACGCTGAATAATTTGTACTGGAGGTTTGTTGGCTCCAGAGCTTAAGAAGTACTTAAAAACACAGTAAAAAGCTGTGTGGAATCCTTCAATGTTATTCTGCTGAATTCTTGAAGTCAGACAGACTCGTCTTAAACAATTCATGAGTTGTATTCGACTTCTTCAGAAACAGTGAAGCATTACCAAAGAGAAAAATACAATGGTAAACTATGTTCAAAGAGGATGTCTGCTTGGAGATACATTATTTTGTATCTGTATTCTGTTTTGTATCTGTACTGTTTATAGGGACAAAGGTACTATGACCTTTACAATATGGCTACTAAGAATATTTGGTGCTCCACCCATGACATTTTGTGTAAGCACATGGAAAATAAATCTAACACGTTTGAGAACACAAACACTTTATAATAAACCTAGTTAATAAAGGCCATTGAATTCATAGCTGGCCACTTGTGGTGTACTCAGTATAAGTAAGGAGACTTCACTTGATACTCCCTGGGAAAGGTATGCAGAGAAACCTCTCTGATAGGAGAAGAGACTTCTGGGTAAATGTTATTTCACACGGCAGGCATGAAAGTAAATAAGTGAAGCCTAACATTTTTTTACACAGGGCAGGAACAGGGGTAGGATTTTATCAAGTAAGATTTATAAGATTTACATTTTTGTCCTTATAGGGAAATCTAAGGGTTTTTGCAAATATATATATATATACAGTGCAGAAGATAAGTATTTGAACACCCTGCTATTTTGCAAGTTCTCCCACTTGGAAATCATGGAGGGGTCTGAAATTGTCATCGTATGTGCATGTCCACTGTGAGAGACATAATCAAAAAAAAAAAATCCAGAAATCACAATTTATGATTTTTTAACTATTTATTTGTATGATACAGCTGCAAAGAAGTATTTGAACACCTGTCTATCAGCTAGAATTCTGACCCTCAAAGACCTGTTAGTCTGCCTTTAAAATGTCGACCTCCACTCCATTTATTATCCTAAATTAGATGCACCTGTTTGAGGTCATTAGCTGCATAAAGACACCTGTCCACCCCATACAATCAGTAAGAATCCTACTACTAACATGGCCAAGACCAAAGAGCTGTCCAAAGACACTAGAGACAAAATTGTACACCTCCACAAGGCTGGAAAGGGCTACGGGGAAATTGCCAAGCAGCTTGGTGAAAAAAGGTCCACTGTTGGAGCAATCATTAGAAAATGGAAGAAGCTAAACATGACTGTCAATCTCCCTCGGACTGGGGCTCCATGCAAAATCTCACCTCGTGGGGTCTCAATGATCCTAAGAAAGGTGAGAAATCAGCCCAGGACTACACGGGAGGAGCTGGTCAATGACCTGAAAAGAGCTGGGACCACCGTTTCCAAGGTTACTGTTGGTAATACACTAAGACGTCATGGTTTGAAATCATGCATGGCACGGAAGGTTCCCCTGCTTAAACCAGCACATGTCATGGCCCGTCTTAAGTTTGCCAATGACCATTTGGATGATCCAGAGGTGTCATGGGAGAAAGTCATGTGGTCAGATGAGACCAAAATAGAACTTTTTGGTCATAATTCCACTAACCGTGTTTGGAGGAAGAAGAATGATGAGTACCATCCCAAGAACACCATCCCTACTGTGAAGCATGGGGGTGGTAGCATCATGCTTTGGGGGTGTTTTTCTGCACATGGGACAGGGTGACTGCACTGTATTAAGGAGAGGATGACCGGGGCCATGTATTGCGAGATTTTGGGCAACAACCTCCTTCCCTCACTTAGAGCTTTGAAGATGGGTCGAGGCTGGGTCTTCCAACATGACAATGACCCGAAGCACACAGCCAGGATAACCAAGGAGTGGCTCTGTAAGAAGCATATCAAGGTTCTGGCGTGGCCTAGCCAGTCTCCAGACCTAAACCCAATAGAGAATCTTTGGAGGGAGCTCAAACTCCGTGTTTCTCAGCGACAGCCCAGAAACCTGACTGATCTAGAGAAGATCTGTGTGGAGGAGTGGGCCAAAATCCCTCCTCCAGTGTGTGCAAACCTGGTGAAAAACTACAAGAAACGTTTGACCTCTGTAATTGCAAACAAAGGCTACTGTACCAAATATTAACATTGATTTTCTCAGGTGTTCAAATACTTATTTGCAGCTGTATCATACAAATAAATAGTTTAAAAAATCATACATTGTGATTTCTGGATTTTTTTTTTTGATTATGTCTCTCACAGTGGACATGCACCTACGATAACAATTTCAGACCCCTCCATGATTTCCAAGTGGGAGAACTTGCAAAATAGCAGGGTGTTCAAATACTTATTTTCCGCACTGTATATATATATATATATATATATATATATATATATATATATATATATATATATACACACTAGGGGTGCAACGGATCAAAAAACTCACGGATCGGATCGATCCTCAGATCGGGAGTCACGGATCGGATCATTTTCGGATTAGCAAAAAAAAAAAAATCTCCCCCACTGTAATATCCACATCTCTCTCCCCCCGTAGTACAGGCAGACAGTGACCCCCCCGTAGTACAGGCAGACAGTGACCCCCCCCGTAGTACAGGCAGACAGTGACCCCCCCCGTAGTACAGGCAGACAGTGACCCCCCCGTAGTACAGGCAGACAGTGACCCCCCCGTAGTACAGGCAGACAGTGACCCCCCCGTAGTACAGGCAGACAGTGACCCCCCCGTAGTACAGGCAGACAGTGACCCCCCCGTAGTACAGGCAGACAGTGACCCCCCCGTAGTACAGGCAGACAGTGACCCCCCCGTAGTACAGGCAGACAGTGACCCCCCCGTAGTACAGGCAGACAGTGACCCCCCCCGTAGTACAGGCAGACAGTGACCCCCCCGTAGTACAGGCAGACAGTGACCCCCCCCGTAGTACAGGCACAGTGACCCACCCCCCGTAATACAGCACAGTGACCCCCATAGTACAGGCACAGTGACCCCCATAGTACAGGCACAGTGACCCCCATAGTAGAGCACAGTGACCCCCATAGTACAGGCACAGTGACCCCCATAGTACAGCACAGTGACCCCCATAGTACAGCACAGTCAGTGACCCCCATAGTACAGCACAGTCAGTGACCCCCATAGTACAGCACAGTCAGTCACCCCCCCCCCCTAGTACAGCACAGTGAGCCCCATAGTACTTGCAGTTACCCCGTTAGCGGCGTGTGTGTGCGCCTCGAGCGCGGGCTCCTCCTCTGTTTACACCAATAGAGGAGGAGCCCGCGCTCGAGGCGCACACACGCCGCCGGGTGTACCAAGATGGCCGCGGCTCCGGAGCTAGGCCGAAGCCGCGGCCTTTCCTAATTCTATGCCCGCGGTGGCGATCCGCGGATCACATAGCGATCCGATCCGAAGGGGGTGACCCGTTCGGGTCACGGATCGGCAGTGATCCGTTGCACCCCTAATACACACACACACACTGTATAGTGTTTGCTTAACCACTTAAGGGCCCCTTCACGCCAATATACGTTGGCAGAAGGGCACGGCTGGGCACAAGCACATACCTGTACGTCCTCTTTAAGAGCCCAGTCGTGGGGTCGCGAGCGCGTAGCCGGTGGCGGCTCACGACCCAGTCCAAAGCTCCGCGACCGCACCCGCTGGACCCGATCGCCGCCGGTGTCCCGTGATCGGTCACAGGAGCTGAAGAACGGGTAAAGGTGTGTGTAAACACACTATAGGAAAAGACGATAACTGATGTCACACGTCCAGCCCCGCCCCCCTACAGTTAGAAACACATATGAGGTCACGCTTGACCCCTACAGCGCCCCCTAGTGATTAGAAACACATATGAGGTCACACTTAACCCCTACAGCGCCCCCTAGTGGTTAACTCCTTTACTGCATTGTCATTTTCACAGTAATCGTCTAATCGTCATTTTCACAGTAAATTGTTTATAGCGCATTAACATAAAAAACGCAGAGGTGATCAAATACCACCAAAAGAAAGCTCTATTTGTGGGACAACCTACCTACCAAGTTCCTTCAAAAACTGCGTGCAAGTGTACCTAGAAGAATTTAAAGGGGTTGTATAGGTTTGTTTTTTATTTTCTAAATAATTTCTTTTAACCACTTAAGACCCGGACCTTTATGCAGGTAAAGGACCTGGCCAGTTTTTGCGCTTCGGCACTGCGTGGCTTTAACTGACAATTGCGCGGTCGTGCGATGTGGCTCCCAAACAACATTGGCGTCCTTTTTTTCCCACAAATAGAGCTTTCTTTTGGTCATATTTGATCACCTCTGAGTTTTTTATTTTTTGCGCTATAAGCAAAAATAGAGCGACAATTTTGAAAAAAAATCAATATTTTTTACTTTTTGCTATAATAAATATTCCACAAAAATATATAAAAAAAAAATATTTTTTCCTCAGTTTAGGCCGTATTGTTCTACCTATTTTCGGTTAAAAAACATCGCAATAAGCGTTTATCGATTGGTTTTGCGCAAAATTTATAGCGTTTACAAAATAGGAGATAGTTTTATTGCATTTTTTTAAATAATTATTTTTTATTACTAAAGGCGGCGATCAGCGATTTTTTTCGTGACTGCGACATTATGGCAGACAAATCGGACAATTTTGACACATTTTTGGGACCATTGTCATTTTCACAGCAAAAAAATGCTATAAAAATGCATTATTTACTGTGAAAATGACAATTGCAGTTTGGAAGTTAACCACTAGGGGGCGCTGTAGGGGTTATGTGTGACCTCATATGTTTTTCTAACTGTAGGGGGGCGGGGCTGGACGTGTGACGTTGTTGATTGTGTTTCCCTATATCAGGGAACACACGATCAATGAAGCTGCTACTGTGAAGAACGGGGATGGGCTGGGCACTTAAAGAGGACGTACAGGTACGTGCTTGTGCCCAGCCGTGCCATTCTGCCGACGTATATCTGCAGGAGGCGGTCCTTAAGTGGTTAAGCTAGTGCATTGTTGGTTCACTTACCTTTTCCTTCCATTCCCCTTCTAATTTTTTTTTTCTTTGTCTGAACTTCTCACTTCCTGTTTTCTCCTCAGTAAGCTTGCCCCCATCATCCATGGGGGTTAATCAGCTTACTGAGGAGGAACCGGAAGTGAGAAATTCAGACAAAGAAAAAAAACATTTAGAAGGGAAATCAAGGAAAGGGTAAGTGAACCAACAATGCACTAGCTTAAAGGAACCTATTTAGAAAATAAAAAAAATAACCTTTACAACCCCTTTAAAAACTGTTGCTGTTTTGAAGGAAAAAGGTGATCACACCAACTATTGATTTGATTTGGATTTCTCTTCTGTTCAATTATTTTCCATTTTGTTCATGGATAAAAATAAACTGTTATAAATACACTTCTATTTCTGAAGGCATGCTTAATTTACAGCATTTTTTCACACCTGTCTACCCTTTTTTGCACAGTACTGTATATTTCATATATATATATATTCCCATCCCAGGTTTGTTTACAGTATCCATGTTGAGTAGGCCTGGATTCACATGGAGCAAGCTAAATCCTGTTAGCCAATAGCCACATCAAGCCCTTTATAGGACTGCAACCGTGGTTGGTGGAAATGGTACAAAAGCATTGTTTTTCACAGATTGTGTAAACAGGCTTTGCTCTTATGTCATTGGAGCGTGCTTTCACCTGCATTCCACTTGCATTTTAGATCAGTTTGATAGGTTTCTGAAATCATCTATTCACAGGTGTATTCGACCTTCTAAGCTGCATCAACCAGATCAAGCTGCTTTTGCATTCCTGTAGACTTGTATGTGTTGGGTAGCTATTCTAAAGGTGAGCAGTAGCCTACCGATACAGGCCCTTACAAGAATGACATTGTACAGCTTTGCATGAGTACCTGAATCTAACATAGAGCAAATGTCAACAGCAGAGTCTCTGCTGGAGGTAAAATCTCACCTACACCCAAAAAAAAATGTTGTTCATGGCCCCCACTGCATAGATTACCTCTCAGTTTTTATTTCTATGAAACCCTAACCACACTGCTAACAAAAAAGTTGCCGTATTTGTCCTTATTGGAAGTATTTGCCACAACTTCCTGTTTTGGTGACAACCTGTTCCTGGGACAGGAAGTAAGGAGAAGCCTGCCCAGTGAGTATCAGTTGTGCTTCTGAGCTAGAGTGCCGAACCCTCATTGGCAGCCTGTTTCATTTCATTCCCTCCCCTGCCATTCCATTCAACTGCTGGGAAAAGGAAAAGCCACCGGGTGTGAAGCCCAATCATGGCTTTCACAGATTGTAAGATTTTTATTGCTGTCCATAACTGTAGCGCTACCCCATTCAGGAGCCGCTGAGTATAAGTGGGATCGGCGTGTTGTGTTACCTGGCAGGTGTCTAGGGGTGATACTTGTGAGTTTAGGAGAAGAGAGCGAATGTCCCGTCTTTAGTTAGATCTTCTTCAGTGCTTTATTCCAAGGCCCAACATGGCCTTCATCAACATAGTATAGGATAGGAATAGGTTGATGAGAAGAAAGAGAGAACTTGAGTATCAGGCCTTGGATATTGCAAAGTGAGAAAGCAATCTTACTCTCAGTAGTAATGGACTCAGTTTGTCGCCACTCCAATTGGAGTGGGTAAAGTGCTCCGGGACAGGTCTCCACTACAGGTCTGGCAGCCGGAACGTCACTTGCAAATGCTGGGAGGACCAGGCCTCTGCCACAGGCCTGGCTCGGGCCTCTGCCACAGGCCTAGTAGTTGAATTAGCATGAAATTGAAGTGAGCGAGTCCTCCCAATAAATTTAGTTAGAGTCTCTGGATCCCCGATGGTTCGTTCAAGCCCTATTGGATCACCTGTCTCCGGGTTCTCCTCAAGCTGATCCCCCATCATACAGCTTCCAGCCTGGGATCCTTCTAGAAAAGGTTTGGGACCCAGCAGCTTCTTGGATCCCTCTCCACATTAGAGTGAAGCTCAGCATGGTGCGCAACTTCGACCAGGTAGGCCATGGCTGCGGGGTCCATGGCTGCGGGGTCCATGGATGCGCGCACCCTGAAGGTGGATGCCGCACCTGAAACTCGGACCCCGCAGGAAACAAGAAACGCCCCCAGGCCAAGGCGGCTGCCCCAGATATAGCCTCCCTCAGCATGCCCCGGCGAGGGAACCAACCCCTCTGATTGGCTGCTGAGGAAAACAAGTCCGCCAGAACCCCACTAACTTTAGCATAACGCCTCCACAAAAAACAAGGGGGCGTTACATAACTCACTGGGTAGTCTTCCTTAATTTCCTATCACCTCACTAGGACAGGAAATTGGGGGAAACTTCTGTGATAGGGAAAGAGCAAAAAAAAATGTTAATACACCCTGTTCCAAATTTTAATGCAAATTCTATTTTCAGTTTAACTCATGAATGGGATTGTGTCTCAGGGCTCTTTTGATCACTGAAAACAATCTCGGACACCTGGGATAATTAGATTGCCAGGTGAGCCCAATTAAAGGAAAAACTACCGTATTTGCCGGCGTATAAGACGACTGGGTGTATAAGAAGACCCCCTATTTTTCCCTGAAAAATTTTGGTTCTGGGATATACTCGCCGTATAAGATGACCCCCTTCCTACTAGTCTGTCTGGAAGCTGAGGGGTAGCCAGAACAACCGCTGACAGGAACAACCGCTGACAGAAACAGGCTTTTTTCAGCTTTTTTCTAATCTCACTGTACCATTGCATTACATTACATGCCTCACTGTGCCATTACATTATATGCCTCCACTCTCCCCTGTGCCATTGCCGACCTCACTGTGCCATTGCCGGCCTCGACGATCTCCCTACCCTATTTTGTTTGCAGAGTTTGGGTTTCAGGCTGCGGGCATCCATTATTCAAAAGCCGCGCCTCCTCCTCAGACTGTTCCGTGATAGGCGGAACACTAATTTTCCCAGCAGAGCCTCTGTTCAGTGTTCCGCCTATCACAGATGTCCTCTGGTCCGAGGCCGAGGATGAGAAGGCATCCGTGATAGGCGGAACACTGAACAGAGGCTCTGCTGGGAAAATTAGTGTTCCGCCTATCACGGAACAGCCTGAGGAGGAGGCGCGGCTTTTGAATAATGGATGCCCGCACCCTGACTGAGACAGGTACCTGCGTATAAGACGACCCCCGAGTTTTAAGGCATTTTTTTACATCCAAAAGGTTGTCTTATACGCCGGCAAATACAGTACTAAAGGAGGGTGTTCCACATTATTAAGCAGAGCACCATTTTTAAGCAACATGGGGAAGAAAAAAGGATCTCTCTGCTGCCGAAAAGAGTGAAATCGCTTGGACGAGGTATGAAAACATTAGATATTTCACAAAAATGTAAGCGTGATCATCGCACTATTAAGAGATTTGAGGCTGATTTAGAGCACAGACAGGGTTTGTGCAGAAAAAGGCACATTGAGGAAGGTTTCTGCCAGATCCATGCATTATTGGATCAAGAGAGCAGCTGCTAAAACACCATTACATAGCAGCAAACAGATATTTGAAGCTCTAGAGTCTTGCAACTGTGCATAAACCTTACATTCAGCCATCACTAACCAATGCTCACAAGCAGAATTGGCTGCATTGGGCAGAAAAAATACATGAAGACTAATTTTCAAACATTCCTGTTCACTGATGAGAGCCATGCAACCCTGGATGGTCTAGATGGATGGAGTAGTGGATGGATGGTGGACGGCCACCCTGTTCAAACAAGGCTGTGATGTCAGCAAGGTGGTGGTGGAGTCATGTTTTGGGCCGGAATCATGGGAAGAGAGCTGGTCAGCCCCTTTAGGATCCCGAAGATGTAAAGATGACCTCTGCAAAGTATGTGGAGTTCCTCACTGACCACTTCCTTCCCTGGTACAGAAGGAAGAACTATGCTTTCCGTAATAAAATCATCTTCATGCATGACAATGCACCATCTCATGTTACAAAGAATACCTCTGCATCAATGGCTGCTATGGGGATAAAAAAGAGAGAAAGTCATAGTGTGGCCTCCATCCTCCCCTGACACAATGCTGTATCCTGGCCTAGGCCAACAAGGCACTTTGCAGGGGGGCAGCACGGACAGTGTCCCCGCCGGCTTGCGCTACACTGTTAGGCAAATTAGTTTAGCGCCCCCATAAATCGGCCGCACTGCTTTTAGTATATGGGTGGTTGGCATTCTGCAACTGTGGGGGGGGGGGGCGTCACTTCTAATTTTTTACCATCCCTGTTCCATTGCAGAGATTTCCCTTCACTTTCTGTCCCATAGCCAAACAGGAAGGGACAGGAAATCTATGCAAATTAAGGGAATCCATTGCCCCCCCCCCCCGCCCAGGCCATCAGAACTAGTGTCCCCACTTGTAAATTTCAGGGTGGGTCTTAAACCGCAAGGGGTGTGGCCGTCACAGGAAGGGGTGGGTTATATTTAAATTAGGGGGTGCACGAGTTTAATCAGGCCTAGGGCAGCACAAAACCTAAATACACCCCTGCCCTGACCTCAATACTATTGAGAACCTTTGGAGCATCCTCAAGCAAAATATCTATGAGGGTGGGAGGCAGTTTACATCCAAGCAGCAGCTCTGGGAGGCCATTCTGACATCTTGTAAACAAATTCAAGTAGAAACTGTCCATAAACTCACAAGTTCAATGGATGCAAGACTTGTGAAGCTGCTATCAAATAAGGGGTTCTATGTTAAAATGTAACGTGACCTGTTAAATGTTTAAAAAGTTAAAATGTTGTTCAAAGTTCAAAACACAACAAATTACAATTTTCAGTTCTTTACAACATATAAAGTGTTTTGAATCTTACTGTGTGTAATAATTTGGAACAGTGCATTGCAAGTTTTTTTATTTTTAGGAGGTTTGTTCTATAAAATTTTAATTGTACTCTTAATGGTTGATAACATGAGAATTCTTCTGAAGCTGCGTACACACGGCAGAGAACCTCGACGGGCAGAACACATCGTTCCGCCCGTCGAGGTTCTCTGCCGGCCGTCGAAATCGGCGACCTGCCCGTCGAAATCGGCGACCTGCCCGTCGGGAATGGCAACCAGCCATTCATCCAGACGGGCCATCGAGCAAAAAGAGAGCGTGCTCTCTTTTCGCTCGACGGGATTCCCGACGGGCGGGGCGAGCGCTCTGTGTACACACGGCCGAGGTCCTCGCTGGAATGCAGCTTCCAGCCAGGTTCTCGCTGGTTTCCAGCGAGAACCTCGGTCGTGTGTACGCCGCCTGACTGTTGTTTACATCAATTATTTTGGTAAATGAGAAAAATATCATTGGCATAATAATTTGGAACAGGGTGTAGAGTAAACAAGAGTTAGGCTGGGTTCACACTGCTGCCGGATGCGGCTCGCAGCAGGGGTCCGGTGCACCCCTGTTCTCTGTTTCAGGGATGTACTTTTGCCTGGATTCGGCCCTGAAACTGAGCCAAAGAATCACAGGACCCCTGTGCAAGCTGCTCCGCAGCCGCAAAGGAGATATGTGAACCAGCCCAATGAGAACCGGTCATCTCCTGTCATGAGAATCGGATACAGAGTACCCGCATCCAATTCGCACTAGTGTGAACCTAGCCTTAGAGCTTTTGTTTTTATTGCTGTCTCCATTGGGTAGGTTTTATTTCACTCCCAATAGCAGGTGTTACCAATGAAAAAAAAAACACATCAATAAATACTGTGACGGTATGTGAGGTGTGATACATGATAATAGGTACATTTCACCTCGCATTCGTTCCAATATGAGGGACTGAACCGTAATCCGGTCTGGGTTTTACAGCCTCTGGGCCTAATCTCCACAATACCTAATTTGTTTACACTTGACAAATTTTTGGACGCTCAAAAAACGCTCCAAAAACATTTGTATGGCGTTAGTATGAGCATAAGACAGACATCAATGAGCTTTAGAACGAGGCATTTTACAAGCATTACAAACACTCCCTAATCACCCTCTGCGTGGTTTCGTATCGCTTGATGAGTGTTAGGGCGTGTTAAAACTGCTCCACAATGGAAAGTAACAGAAATAACCAAATTTTAACGGTCCTCAACCGCACCAAAACCGCGTTGAGAAAACGCCTGCCAGAGCAGTTGCAAAATGTTACCATAGACTTGAATGGGAGGCGTTAAAAGGCTTTAAATGCCCCGACTCGACATGAGGCTTCAACTTTGAAGCGAAGCGACGCTAATGCTTCATGTCTCGATAGTGGGAACAGCACAATGTGCTGTCTATTATACCTAGTGCATAGGCATTTCAGGGCCGTTTTTTAACGCCTCTCAAACGCCTGCTCTTAATGCCAGTGTAAACTCAGCCTTAGCCCTGGTTCACACTGACAGCAGGAATGAAATTGTGCGAGTTCAGCTGAACTCACACAATTTCAATCCAGCATTTCAGTCCCGAATTCGGGGGCGATTTCAGAGACATCTGTGAGGGTTGCCGCACTGTTGTCAATGGAAAGCACACCCCAAAGTTGCCAAAAGTAGTACAGAAACTACTTTCGGAAATCAGTGCGACATTCGGACGCTGCAATTGCCGCTGATTTGGCATGCGATCTGACATATCAAATTGCTTGACTGTGAACCAAGATTTAAAGTCCCACTTTAAATCATTATAGTATTTTCCATTGAAAATATGAAAGAGCATCTTCTTTCTAGAACAATTCAGTTATTCTGAAAATTGCACTTTTATTCTTGCAGCAAAAATCAATATATTCACCAGGTAAACTATAAGATCAAATATTGTACTATTAAAGGTATGCCAGCAGATGATTCGCTCAATAAGTTATTTTATCACTAAGACAGCTTGTCTTCTTGATTGTG
Source organism: Rana kukunoris (assembly GCA_029574335.1). NCBI lineage: Eukaryota > Metazoa > Chordata > Amphibia > Anura > Ranidae > Rana > Rana kukunoris. The sequence goes on from CM056051.1 coordinate 134,374,683, forward strand.
CAATCACATCAGTGAAAAGTAATGAGTCTTGTTTGTGGTATGCAGAGATATACACATGGCACACGAATGCAGATTACTCATTACTGTTCCAGCACTTGTGATTACTATGACCTGACTTGCTACTTAGATCATTAGCTACCTATGCATACTCCTTACTGCTCATATACAAATTGGTTAATACTAGGGTTGTCCCGATACCGATACTAGTATCGATATCGGGACCGATACGGAGCATTTGCTCCGATGCTTCACCCGATATCTGGACAGTCAGGGTGATCAGTGCGGTGGGGGAGTTACAAGCACTGATCTCCGCTGACTGTCCTCACATCCTCTGCTGCTGTACCCCTCCATGTCCCCCTCCGTGCTGCCGTCTCCCTCTGTGTCGCCCTCCATACTGTCATCTCTTTTTCCATGCCTATGCCGTGTCCCCCTTCCGTGCTGCTGCCGTGTCTCTCCATGCTACTGTCTCTTTTCCGTGCTGCTTCCATGTTACCCTCCGTTCTGCCGCCGTGTCCCTCCTCCGTGCTGCTGCCATGTCACCCTCTGTGCTGCCGCCGTGTCCCCCCTCCGTGCTGCCGTGTCTTTTTCCGTGCTGCTGCCATGTCACCCTCCGTGCTGCCGATGTGTCCCCCCCCCCTCTATCTATCAGGATGGAGAGTGGCGGTAGGAGCCAGGTAAATCCGGCACCTACCTTTTCCGAATGTAAAGAGTCAATGATCACTGACTCTGTCCATTCACATAACTGAAACATCGTAAACTGCTGTCTTCTCTCCTTTCTTTTCAGTGCAGCTGAGGCTGCTGAGAAAGGGACTGGGGAATATGTGTCTCTAGTCCCTTTCTCTGTCTCAGAGGGGAGATGTCAGAGGTCTATTAAGACCCCTGATATCTCACCAAAGCCCCCCAACAGGGCTGATAAAAAAAAAAAGGAATTGCAATAAATAATAAAAAAATGTATTGTAAAAAAATAAATAATAATAATAAAAACACACTGACACTGTCCATCCACCCCCCACCCCCGTAAAAAAAAGCATTGTAAAAAAAAAAAAAATTGTAAAAAAAAAAATTATATAAATAAAAAACACTGACACATGTGCCACTGTCAATGGGATTTGGGTCAGGGTTTACCAAGGTTCAGGGCTGGGTGACTTATCCTGACAGCTCTCTGGTGCCTCCCTCTAGTCTAGAAGGTTGAAGAATCTTTTAGAATTAGGGAGTGGAGGTTAGGGGGAGCTGCCTAGGCTGGCAGGGGGCTGAGACCACTACATAAATAGCCATACCAGCAGGGGAAGTCGGGTGGAAGATAAAGATACAGTGTTAAGAAGGCTGCCGGTGGCCCTCGGGTGACCCGTAGTCTGGGGGAGGTGGTGTCCTGCCTTGAGCCTGGGCTTGAGTGTTAGAAGGATCCTGCTAAAACACACAGGAGGAGTCTTTCCTGGAGACATAGGAGCAAGAGGGAGGATATAATGAGTAATCAACACTGTGTGGACTAACAAAGGGGGAGACTGCCACATGCAGCTAGTCTCCCTCCCTTGAAGACAACGATGTGCTTAAAAGAGAAGTCTGTTTTGTTTTTTTGTTTTCCTAGTCATACTTACTTGGTGGATGCAGCATCAGACCGATGCTGAATCTGTCCCCCGACGTCTTTGCACTGAGAACCGAGCCACTGAACACCGCCGATGACTTGGTTCTCACTCCTCCCTGAACAGAGCGATGCTATCAGTCAACATCGCTTCTGCTCTGCTACTCCACGCTCACTGGAGTGCTGAGCAGTAGAGAGGCGGGGAGCGGCCATCTCAGCAGCTCGCTTAGACTGCCATCAATCAAGCAGCTGGTGGATCCAGACCTGGAAGTCAAAATGACGCACTGTCCCCACTGATGGCAGTGACATCAGCGGTGAGCGGACTTCAGAGAGCACTCTGCTGAAAACGGGTCACAGGAGTGGAAAATGAAAGAGAAGCCTAGCCTAAAATGCTCAGGCTGGACTTCTCCTTTAAGTCTTCAGCTTTTCCCTATAGATCTCATTAGAGTCAGCCGGGTGGGCTGGCGAGGAGTCAGCCAGGAGGGCTGGTGTGGAGAGTTAGCCTGGAGGGCTAGTGAAAGGGGCAGCAGCAGCCAGGTGGGTTGGCAGTGACTGAAGAGGTGGTGTGGGGATCAGTGGCCACAACGGAGAAGTTACAAGCCATTTCACTATAACTGTGCTACGCGAAAAGTGGCTACGAGTTCCTGCCTGTAATGGGCTATTGCTAATCTGACTGAAAGCCTGTCAGATCATTCAAGTGATTCAGCTGGAGCAAACAAGGTCAAGTGGGCATCCCGTAACCTCCCATCCCTATCCAAGTTATTAACCCTCAAATAAAAAATACAAAACACAGTCACAGACTGTTCTCTGACTCTGGGGGATCAATTTACTAAAGGCAAATCCACTTTGCACTACAAGTGCACTTGGAAGTGCAGTCGCTGTAGATCTGAGGGGGACATGCAAGGAAAATAAAAAAAACAGCATTTTAGCTTGCACATGATTGGATGATAAAATCAGCAGAGCTTCCCCTCATTTCAAATCTTCCCTCAGATCTAAAGCGACTGCACTTCCAGTGCAAAGTGGATTTGCCTTTTGTAAAACAACTAGGGCTGTGCAAAATAACTATTAATTGATTGATTAATCTTTATGATCGATCAAAATCTTTTTGATCGATTAAAATTCTTTTGATTGGTACTCACCTCTCCGTTGGCTTCTGGGAGCTCCGTCGGAGATCCGGTAATGTCATAGACACCGGCGGGGATTGCCGTGTCCATCGGAAGGCCTCCTTTGCTGTGCATTCATATCTGCATGCCTGCGGGACCTTACTATCTGCCACACACAAGGGCTGTTACACTTCCCTCTATCACTTCCCTTCATCAACCTGGGATTCTACAGCCATCCACTGGGAGTTGTGATAGTTCCCTTCACGGGTCATCTACATGCCAACGGACTGATAACCCCTCCTCATCTGTATTCAGCAGTGGTATCGCTGTACCCATTTTTATACCAGTATCGTACTTAGCTACATGTTTTTATGACTGCTTTTGCTGCCGTTTGGTATTACTCACAGCATTTTTACAGTTTATGTAGCTACATCGATTTTATCTCCAGTGCAATATTTATTTTGTTACCTTACCTACACGTTTTAATGCTATTCCCATCGAGTGCTGCCTTTGTGTGTGTTTTGTATCCTGCTATCCATTTTTCCAGTGGTTGGTAGCTGCACTGGGAATCAGCCTGCAAGGAGATCAGCTAAAAGTAGTTGGATCTGTATGTGCGTTATAATTAATCGAAATTAGTCGATTAATCAATTAAAAAAAAAAACGATTAATCGAACACAAAAATTTTGATCAGTAACAGCCCTAAAAACAACCCCTGGGTGTTTGTGAAAATTTGGTGTGCCTGGCTATACAGGAGTAAGGGATCTAAGCTCATTAGAAGTCCCTACAGGGATGTGCTACGTGAGTTTGACATTTCAGTATATAGAGGAAGGATGGGGTGTGTTCTTTGTAGATACTCCTTTTGCGTCCATTTGAAACTGACTCTATAGAAGTTGTGTGCACCACAGATGAGGCATCATCTGTGGTTCAAGCCTCATTTAAGGCAAAGGTGGTATCTATGATAGACAGTGGGTTTTGTGGGAGGGTGCAGTATTCCACCAAGCTACAGCGGCAGATGGGACAGAAGCAGATAAGCCTGGTAAAGATGTTTAGAGCTCCACCTGCTGGCTGAAAAGACATAAAAAATATATTTTATATATATTAAAATCCAAAATGCTTTAATGCTAGACAAACCTAAGAAAGGTATACATTGTTTATTACCTTGAGAAGGAATCAATTCTGAGGGAATATGCAGGCTACTAATGCTGAGCTAAATGGATTGCCAGTTGTCATGCTACCCCAATAAGTCCAATAATGACCGATTCACTGACCCAGAGCACAAATGCAGATCAACAAATGCATCAGCAGTTGCAAGTTTACTTGCTGCATACTTGCTTTGGGTTGGGAACTCAGATAGCGACCAGGTACAACGTCAGGATGTGTTATTACCTTCACTCAGGGACACTCCTTCATGTGCTATACGTGGAGCTCTTTCCTCCTAGTGCTCAACATGGAGAATAATGACATCACTTCCTGAATGCAGAGGATAGGCCATTTACTCATAGCAGAGAATGGTTGGACATGTAGTCTGGTCACTTGAATTTACACTAGACTTAATACTAGGGTTGTCCCGATACCACTTTTTTGAGACCGAGTACAAGTACTCGCCGGGTAGTGGATTGTCAGTGTGTTTTTTTTTTTATTATTATTATTTACATTTTATTTTTTAAATAATTTATTGCAATTTTTTTGAAAGATGGATGGAGATGGCAGCACGGAGGGGGACACATGATTTGAGATGGATGGCAGGACGGAGGGCGACACATGGATGGAGATGGCAGGACGGAGGGGGACACATGGATGGAGATGGCAGGACGGAGGGGGACACATGGATGGAGATGGCAGCACGGAGGGGGACGCATGGATGGAGATGGCAGCACGGAGGGGGACACATGGATGGAGATGGCAGCATAGAGGGGGACACGGAGGGAGACTGCAGCAAAACAGAGGGGGGCTGGAGGAGGACACTGGACAGTCGGTGGTGATCGTGTGTGGGGGAGTTACAAGCACCGATCACCGCTGATTTTAAAGCAGCTGAAATCTGTGGGGGGGGGGGGTGGAGAGAGAAGCGGAGAAATTACTCTTAAATCTATACAGCGGTGATCGGTGCGTGTAACTTCCCCATGCACTGATCACCGATGACTGTACAAGTAAATGCTTGGTATCGGGACAACCCTACTTAATACTGTTTGAAACTACAAGTTCCAGAGCTCTGAATGACTAAAGGAATTGTGGGCAAGCAGATACATTGGACTGCCCTGCTCTCTTGGGACACAAGCTTCAGAGCTGCAAGAGCAGGAGGCTGTCACTCCAGGTGCTGTTGGCTGGCCTAGGCAGGGCTGGGACCTTTCACCTTGAGGGCTGCATCGCAGGGTGGCTGTCGCTGTGATCAAATCTTCTGCATTCTCACATCGCTGGATTCTTGTGACTACAAAGTTGCCCGTCGGGCACCACACAACTCACAGCAGAGTCTGAGCAAGGATATCCTGCCTCACAGGACCCGTGTATTGGCCTGGATTGATGAGCAACAGAAGCAATCTTATCTTTTAACAATGTTATTCTCAAAATTGCACTTTTATTCTTGCAGTAAAAATCAATATATTCACCAGGTAAACTATGAGATTAAATATTGTACTATTAAAGGTATGCCAGCAGATGACTCGCTCAATAAGTTATTTTATCACTAAGACAGCTTGTCTTCTTGATTGTGCAATCACATCAGCGAAAAGTAATGAGTCTTGTTTGTGGTATGCAGAGATATACACATGGCACACGAATGTGGGTAAACTCATTACTGTTACAGCACTTGTGATTACTATGACCTGACTTGCTACTTAGCTACCCATGCATACTTCTTACTGCTCATATACAAAGTGGTTAATACAACACATATCACCTAATTAAAAAGCAAAACAGCAGATCATTTGCTGAAACAAAACTGCATTCATGCGTACAGAACAACACAACATACAGTCAGCTGCAGATGAGTGTAGCACCCTCTAGTGTGAGAGTAGTAAAATTATAGTTTAGCTCAGGGCTAAGCCTGAGCTATGGGATCTGGGTCAGGGTTTACCAAGGTTCAGGGCTGGGTGACTCATCCTGGCAGCTCTCTGGTGCCTCCCTCTGGTCTAGAAGGTTGAAGATTTTTTTATAATTAGAGAGTGGAGGTTAGGGGGAGCTGCCTTGAATATTTATGGAGCCTCAGCCAATCTTCAGGGATAGGCTGGCAGGGGGCTGAGACCACTCCATAAATAGACATGGGCCATACCAGCAGGGGCAGTCGGGTGGAAGATGAAGATACAGTGTTGAGAAGGCTGCCGGTGGCCCTCGGGTGACCCCTAGTCTGGGGGGGGGGGGTGTCCTGCCTTGAGCCTGTGCTCAGGTGTTGGAAGGATCCTGCTAAAACACACAGGAGTCGTCTTTCCTAGAGACACAAGAGCAAGAGAGAGGACAGAGTGAGTAATCAACACTGTGGGGACTAACAAAGCGGAGACTGCCACATGCAGCTGGTCTCCCTCCCTTGAAGACAGCGATGTGCTGAGAACCGAGCCACTGAACACCGCTGATGACTTGGTTCTCACTCCTCCCCAAGAAGAGCGATGTTGACTATCAGTCTATCACCTTGAGGGCTGCATCGCAGGGCGGCTGTCGCTGTGATCAAATCTTAACACAGTCATCGCTGGATTCTTGGGACTACAAAGTTGCCTGTCGGGCACCACACAACTCACAGCAGATATTCAAGAGCCTGAGCAAGGATATCCTGCCTCACAGGACCTGTGTATTGGCCTGGATTGATGAGCAACAGAAGCAATCTTATCTCTGACACTTTACCCAAAAGACACTGCATGCTGACACCTTTACACCTGGCCAGTTGGAGGTGCTTTGCTGGTGAAAATACATCAATTTCATTCAGCCTCATTGGCTGGCTACCACAGAGTAACATCTCTGGGCCCCACCATAGCTAGCTGAAGATCAAAGATACCCATACTCCAAGGACCTCCTTTCATTAAAGAGACGCTGTTCACAAACCTGTGGCAAATTAGAACCACTTTATAGATATACTACCGTTTATTAAAGTAGAACTCCTATACAAACATTATATACACTGTATTACCAAAAGAATTGTAACACCTGCCTTTGTACGCACATCAACTTCAATGGTATCCCAGTTTTAGTCCGTAGGGTTTAATATTGAGTTGGTCCACCCCTTGCAGCTATACCAGCTTCAACATTTTTGGGAAGGCTCTCCACAAGGTTTAGGAGTGTGTCTATGGGAACGTTTGACGATTCTTCCAAAGGCGCATTTGTAAGATCAGGCACTGATGTTGGACTAGATTAGAAGGTCTGGCTCGCAGTCTCCACTCTAATCCATCCCAAAGGTGTTCTATCAGGATAAAGTCAGGAGTCTCATCCATGTCTTTATAGACCTTGCTTTGTGCAGTCATCTAAATCATTTGGTGGAGGGGGATTTGGTGTGAGCTTTTTTTTCAGGGGTTGTGCTTGGCCCCTTAGTTCCAGTGAAGGGAACACTTAAGGTGTCAGCATACAAAGACATTTTGGACAATTTCATATTCACAAATTTGTGGGAACAGTTTGGGGATGGCCCCTTCTTGTTCCAATATAACTGTGTAATAGTCCATAGACAAGATCAATAAAGACATGGATGAGCCAGTTTGGGGTGGAGGAACTTGACTGGCCTGCACAGAGAGCCCTGACCTCAACCTGATAGAACATCCTGAGTTAGAGCACAGACTCAAGCCGGGCCTTCTCATCCACATCAGTGTCTAACCTCACAAATGCACTTCTGGAAGAATGGTCAAACATTCCCATAGACACACTCCTAAATGTTTTTGCGAGCCTTCCCAGAAGAGTTGAAGCTGTTATAGCTGCAAAGGGTGGGCCAACTCAATATTGGACTCCACGGACTAAGACTGGGATGCCCTTAAAGTCAGGGCCGGCCTTTGGGGTGTGCGAGCTGTGCGGCTGCACAGGGTGCCATGGGCAACAGGGGCGCCGTGCGGCCATCACAGCTCGCAGAATGTGAGTCGCAGTCAGATACTGACATGATCATCACAGGAATCTGACTCCTACAAGTCACAGCAGTAGCCGCTGCCAGATCCCCCTGCGCACTGCCAAGTCCTCCTGCCCTTGGACTGGGTGAAGAGCAACGCATCGGCTGCGGCACCTAAAAAAAAATGGCTGCTGCTGGCCCCGATAGGCACACTGTGCATGTGCCACCACTGCTCGGGAAAGCCTGAAAATGCTTGGCTATTCTCAGGCAGACGACACATGCACAGTGCCTTCTAAGCACCGTAGCCCCTGGCCCTGCATGCATCTATTTTTTCAGATAAAAATAAAAAATAAAAAGTATTTACTTTTTATAGCCAGCCTACACACAGAAGGGGAGTAGCATAAAAGGGACCCCTTTGTGTATGTTTAGGTGACCAGTGGGCAAGGGGTGAAGATGGGGGGGGTGGCACATGATTAGCTCGCAAAGTTCATGTGCATGTAAAGGTGAGTGTCCCAATACGTACGTTTGGTAGTACAGTGTATATTGCTTACAGTACTTCATAATTTTTGTTGCATCAGGACCTAGAGGGAGTGGACTGACAGAGTATTTTCTTCCCCCTCTTGCTTCTGGGGGTCCTAAATCTGTTACATTCTGTTTATTATAGCCATTTGACTTATTGTTTATTGCTATTTCATTGTGTTCTGGTGATCTCATTTTACTGCAATATCAGTCAGATTGGGTTATTTATGTAACTTTTGTAGTCCTGGTGACTTAACCTCCCAGTAAAGTGTTTACTTGCAATTTTTACTAATTATGGGTGTTTTTGCATTCTATGTTTGCTTGAAGTATGTCAGAATCCAGAGTGTCAAAAGGCTTGCATGGTCAAGGCAACCAATAGGGGACAAGCAACTTCCAGTGGCCCTTGTTGGGGTTGAGCTACATATGGGCATTTCCCCCACATTACTTTTCTACTTCAGCTAAGAAAATGAAAGCCAGTGTCTAGTTGGTTGTTGATTTAGCCATACGGACAGTCTTCTTTCCTTAATTCTTTCTTCAATCTTAAATGAAAAAAGGCAACATGTATATACATGTATAGATCATGTTGCTTAACCACTTAAGGACCCCCGCACGCACATATACGGCCACAGAATGGCACGTACAGGCACAAGGGCGTAAATTTACGTCCCCGCCTGAGGGCGTGCGGGGGTCCCCCTACCTCTGGGAGCGATCCGGGATCTGCGGGCGGATGTCCGTGATATCCGCCCCCCCCGCGATCGCTCCCAGCCAATGGGAGCGCGCTCCCAGCCTGTCACTTCCTCCTCCTGTGTTTACACAGGAAGGAGGAAATGATGTATTCTCTCATCGCAGCGCTGTTTTCCAGCGCTGCTGATGAGAGAAGACATCACAAGTAAGTGTGCACCAACACAACACTGACACACACGCACATAGGCATCTTACCCCCTTGTGATCGCCCCCCCCCCCCCCCACCCCCCTGTCACAGTGTCACTGAATGCAGTGATTTAATCACTGCATTTAGTGTCAGTGTGACAGGCACTGTAAAAAACAGTTAGTGTTAGGTTCAGGATAGCCCCCCCACCCCCCCTAATAAAGTTTTAACCCCCTGATCACCGCCCTAGTTAACCCTTTCACTCCCTATTGCCAGCGTCACTAAGCGATCATTTTTCTGATCGCTGTATTAGTGCCGCTGTTCCCGCTAGGTAGCTATTTTTTTTTATTGCGATTTTTTTTTTTACTAAAGACATGTGGCTAAATAAATTTTGGCCTAAATGTTTGACTAAAATTTAGTTTATTTGATTTTTTTTTAACAAAAAGTAAAAAATAGTGTTTTTTTTTCAAAAATGTCGCTCTATTTTTGTATATAGCACAAAAAATAAAAATCGCAGAGGTGATCAAATACCACCAAAAGAAATCTCTATTTGTGGGAAGAAAAGGACGCAAATTTTGTTTGGGAGCCACGTCGCACGACCGCGCAATTGTCTGTTAAAGCGACGCAGTGCCGAATCGCAAAAACACCTTGGGTCATTTACCAGCGTATTGGTCCGGGTCTTAAGTGGTTAAAGGGTATGTAAAGAATATATATATATATTTTTTAAATAACAAACATGTTATACATACCTCCACTGTGCAGCTTGTTTTGCACAGAGTGGCCCCGAATCTGGTCTTTCGAAGGGCCAGGTAAGTAAATGGGGGCTCGGGGAGCCACTATTCCACAGATGTTTTTTCCCCTTAATGGATAGAATGCATTAAGTGGAAAAAAACTTTTACCTTTACAACCCCTTTAAAGGTATTTTTTTTTTTATAAACACTGAACTCAAAAGAACAGCCTAACCTTACTGCTTGTGATTTGTTTTTATGAAACCAACATACAAGCATACTGACCTAACCCATAAAAAGGTGTGACAGGTGTGGAAACAGTGATTGCAACAATGTTAATGTTGTGTATGATGTGTATACTGAAACAGAAAGCTTTAGGGCTTTTCACGTATGAAAGTTTTTTTCATCTGTGCAGATATAAGCAAGATCTTGCACAAGAAATATCTCAAAATGTTATGATGTTAAAGTCTACATTATACATCTAAGAATGTATATGGACATACAGTATCTCACAAAAGCAAGTACACCCCTCAAATTTTTGTAAATATATTGTTGCATGTTAATGTGACAACACTGAAGAAATGACACTTTGCTACAATGTAAAGTAGTGAGTGTACAGCTTGTATAACAGTGTAAAATTGCTGTCCCCTCAAAATAACAACATATAGCCATTAATGTCTAAACCGTTGTTAACAAAAGTGAGTACACCCCTAAGTAAAAATGTCCAAATTGGGTCCAATAGCTATTTTACCTCCCCTGTGTATGTTGTGCTACAAGGTCTCAGGTGTGAATGGGGAGCAGGTGTGTTAAATTTGGTGTTATCGCTCTCACCCCCTCATACTTGTCACTGGAAGTTCAACATGGCACCTCCTGGCAAAGAAAGAAATTATTGCTCTACATAAAGATGGCCTAGGCTACAAGAAGATTGCCAAGACCCTGAAACTGAGCTGCTGCATGGTGGCCAAGACCATACAGCTGTTTAACAGGCCCTACCCATGGTCGACCAAAGAAGTTGAGCACACTTGCTCAGCATCATATCCAGAGGTTGTCTTTGGAAAATAGCTGTATGAGTGCTACCAGTATTTCTGCAGAGGTTGAAGTGGTGTAGGGTCAGCCTTTCAGTGCTAAGACCATACACTGCATCAAATTGGTCTGCATGGCTGTCGTCCCAGAAGGAAGCCTCTTCTAAAAGATGAGGCATGAGAAAGGCCACAAACAGTTTGTTGAAGACAAGCAGACTAAGGGCATGGATTACTGGAAACATGTCCTGTGGTCTGATGGCGTCAAGCGTGTGTGGAGGCAACCAGGTGAGGAGTACAAAGACAATTGTGTCTTGCCTACAGTCAAGCATGGTGGTGGGAGCTGGTCTGGGAATGCTGCCGGCACTGGGGAGCTACAGTTCATTAAGGGATCCATGAATGCCAACATGTACTGTGACATACTGAAGCAGAGCATAATCCCCTTCCCTTCGGAGACTGGGCCGGAGGGCAGTATTCCAACATGATAACGTCCCCAAACACACCCCCAAGATGGCCACTGCCTTGCTAAAGAAGCTGAGGGTAAAGGTGATGGCCTGGCCAAACATGTCTCCAGACCTGAACCCTATTGAGCATCCTCAAACAGAAGGTGGAAGAGCGCAAGGTCTCTAACATCCACCAGCACCGTGATGTCATCATGGAGAAGTGGAAGAGGACTCCAGTGGCAACCTTTGACGCTCTGGTGAACTCCATGCCCAAGAGGGTTAAGGTAGTGCTGGGAAATAATGTTGACCACACAAAATATTGACACTTTGGGCCCAATTTAGACATTTTCACTTAGGGGTGTACTCACTTCTGTTGCCAGCGGTTTAAACATTAATGGCTGTGTGTTGAGTTGTTTTGAGTGGAAAGCCAATTTCCACTGTTATACAAGCTGTACGCTAACTACTTCACATTGTAGAAAAGTGTAATTTCTTCAGTGTTGTCACATGAAAAGTTATAATAAAATATTTACAGAAATGTGAGGGGTGTACTCAATTTTGTGAGATACTGTATATTGCATATATTTCAGTACCGTCTGTGCATAATAGGTTTGCTAGAAATACAAGAAAAACAAAACAAGTTGTACGCCAACTGCACCTCAATTTAAAACAATCCAAAAATGATTTCAAATGATTATAGCAGACAAATCCTCCCATTTAGCAGTATGTTTGAGGAAGATACTGGAATGTAATTTTTAAAACAGAGACAACATACTTGCAATACAGTGAAATCCTTTTCTTGGTGTCGATTGAAGGACCCAAAAAGTATTTTAAGCCTGGAGTACACTGCCACCAACAATTGGATTGGACACTGGTAGACCAAAAAAAAAAACAGTAGCATAACAGTACAGAGGACATGATCATAAACAGAGGGGTGGGACCTGTTTTAGGATCCTTTGACCAGTAAAAACAGAGGGGTGGGACCTGTGTTAGGATCCTTTGACCAGTAAAAAAAAAAAACCTATTTCCTTTTACCTCCATGGACACAAAGGGGTTGGATTTACTAAAAGCAAATCCACTCTGCACTGCAAGTGCACTTGTAAGTGCAGTCGCTGTAGATCTGAGGGAAAGCTCTTGTGCAAGCAAAAAGGTTTTTTTCCATGCATGTCCCCCTCAGATCTAAAGCGACTGCACTTCCAACTGCACTTGTAGTGCAAAGTGGAGTTGCCTTTGGTAAATAACCCAAAAAAGTTTTTATTTCTGCACATCCAAAAGCAGTCCAACTGAGGGGTGGGCAACACAACAAAGTTCATGACAGGCTAAAGAAAACACAAGAACTGGGACCTGCCTGCAACCTAAAAAGCCAACTGAAGGATCTTACACCAAAAGCTAGTACCAGATGGACATCCACATAGAAAACAAACAGAAGACCACCTTATCTGATTCTGAAAAGCCCAAGATCCACTCACAGATCTAGTAGAGTGCGCCTTGGCAGGAAAGGGTGGCAAGTGATTCTAGAAATGGTGTAATCGGGGGCGTGACCATCTTTCGGGATGTGAGGACGCTTCTCCTCAGAGCTCCAGCCGTGGTATTATCCTGCATTATCCTGACGGGCCCCAGGCTTGAATCTTTCCCTGCCTACTGACTGGGTTAGATAGGGGAGAGTACCGGGAACCCGGCGATGGAGAAATATGGCCCCAGTGTGGATCCCACTCCGGCAGAGAAGCTGGCTAAGTTTGCCCACGAGGCGTCCCAAAATGGCGCCCGCTCAGATCGGAGGGCTTCGCCTGTGCCTCCTAAACGCAGATGGACCGAGGGGGATAGTGACTAGCCAGATCTATCCGATCCTTTTGGCGTCTCCTCTGCCTTCTCCCCAGCCTAATGCGGAGGAGAGTGGCTCCGGTTCACAGGCTGGACAGCTGACGCTGCTGCAGATCATGGACACTATTAAGAGCTGCCATGCTGCCTTATCCACACAGGTAGATGCTATCAGAGTGGACTTTGCTATTCTCAAGGACGATGTTCAGAAGGTCAGGCAGAGGGTCACACAGGCTGAACAGCGCATAAGCTCGGTGGAGGATGAGCTCAATCCCCTCCTGGTGCAGGTGAGAGATATGGCGGCAGACCACAAGTCCAAGGAGGCGAAGTTAGGGGACATCGAGGATAGACTCCGAAGAAACAACCTCAGGTTCCTGGGGTTCCCGGAGCGGTCAGAGGGGAAGAATCCTGAGGAATTCCTGTTATCCTAGCTTTTGGGGAAGATGGATTCTCTTACCTGATTGCCATTGAGAGGGCACATAGGGTCCGCCTGAGAGCACCCCCGTCAGGCAGATTTCCTAGACCCATGCTAGCCTGATTCCTTTACTTCAGAGATAAGGAAACTATTCTGTGCAAGGCCGTCAACATGCCTGAGTTGATGTACAATGGAAATCGCATCTCTATCTTCCCAGGTTTCTCGCCGGCCACGCAAAAACCGAGGGCGGCATTCCAGAGTGTGAAGCAACACCTGAGAGAACGCAGCCTGCCATACAGTATGGTTTATCCAGCCAAGCTCCGGGTTGTGCACAAGGGACAGACACAGCTGATGGTGGCTCTCACATGTGGATTTTCTGATCAGAAGTGGATTCTTTTGAACACAAGTGGAAGAGAAAAAAAACAGGAGTTTGATTTTAACTGTTTCTGCTTGAAAGTGTTGATTTGTTTCTCTCTTTTCTCTGACACTTTTCAAACAGCTTTTTTTCCCCTGCTAATTAAGGGGAGTGTTTAATTGTGAACAGGAGCTGGCTCCCAGCTGATGGTGGCTCTCACATGTGGATTTTGTGATCAGAAGTGGATTCTTTTGAACACAAGTGGAAGAGTTAAAAAAACAGGAGTTGAAAACAGGAGTTAAGACAGGAGTCTTCTAAACTGTAAGTAACATCTTAAACTTCCTACAATTTATTATATTGTAACTGGGAAATGTGTGCTAGCAGGGTTGAAGGTTTTGCTCAGTGCACAGTGTGCCACATGTATGCAAAATTGGTGCAACAGCTCCAGGATTGGATACCGCTGTGACAGATGTGAGCAGGTTGCCCTTCTGGAAGCTCGCATTAGAGATCTGGAGGAGCAATTTGCAATAGTGATGAGCGGAATACGTCATATTCGATTTCGCAATATTTCACGAATATATAGAAGAATATTCGCGAAATATTCGTTAATATCGAATATTCGTGATATTTTATCAAAAACATTTTTTTGCGAAATTTCGCTAATGCGAATGCGAAATTGATTGCGAAATTCTCGTCAACACGCGAAAACGGAGATCATTTCCTGGATTACTAAACTAATATGCACTAAACACTAACTCTACTTACACAAACTTATATGACTAAACTAAAGCTAATTTATTAATTTTTTTTATACACAAAACACAGAAGGGCAGAGAAAGTATTCGCGAATATTCGTAATACGAATATTTGCATTGCAAATTTTCGGCAACATAAAAGGATCGCCTCAGCTACTCGGCCCAGGGTCTCTAATCATACCAGCAATGCTTATAGACGTTGATGGAGATCACTAGGATGTGATCTGTTTTAAAAATAAATTTGAAAAAATATGAATATTCGCAATAGCGAATATTCACCGCGATATTCGATTTATTCGCGAATACTCGAATATGCAATATTCGTAACGAATATTCGCAAAGCGAATATTCATGAGCAGCACTAATTTGCAACACTGGGCAGAAAGGACAACCTTGAAAGGGAGGGTGGAGGGGCAAGTCAGGATTATCAGATAGGAAGATGGGTTAATGTAGTTAGAGGGAGTGGAAGGGGCTTGCAGAAAAGGAAGGCCAATCCTGTATTTGTGCATCAAAACAAATTTGCCAAGTTGGGTGAGGATGTGGAGGTGGCAAACACAGAGGTGGCAGCCCTAGATGTTACTGCTACCCCTAACAGCCGGGAGAGCAACCCATCTAGTAGAAGTGGTGAGGGGAGTGCATGTAGGCCTAGACAGTTGATGGTAATAGGGGATTCTATAATCAGAAGGACTGATATAATAATTTGTCGCCAGGATCGCCTCAACCGAATGGTTTGCTGTCTCCCTGGTGCCAGGGTTCGGCATGTGGTGGACCGGGTGGATAAATTACTGGGAGGGGCTGGGCATGACCCAGCTGTCTTGGTCTACGTTGGAACCAATGACAGTATACATGGAAGGTGGAGGCTCCTTAAGAATCAATTTAAAGAACTAGGCTGCAAGATGAAGGGAAGGACCTCCAAGGTGATATTCTCAGAAATATTGCCTGTGCCATGTGCAACACAGGAAAGGCAGGGGGAGATTAGAGAGCTGAATGCATGGCTAAAGACCTGGTGTAGGAAGGAGGGATTTGGGTTTCTAGAGCACTGGGCTGACTTTTCAATGGGGTACAACCTATATGCTAAAGATGGTTTGCACTTGAATGGAAGGGGGTCTGCTGTGCTGGGGGAGAGGTTTAGGGGAATGCTTGAGGAGTATTTAAACTAGACTTGAGGGGAGGGTGAACTAGAATTACATCGGGCACACAGGTCAGTTAGGGGTCGGACATTAATGGAGAGTGGAATGGGGATAGATGGAGGTGGGGTTATGGCAGGTGACAAGAAAGTTCCCATGTTGCAAACAGCCATTGGAAATTATAGCGCCATTTGCACTACTAAAAATTATATGAATTATATGAAAAACACCAGCGAAAAATGTAACAATACATTTAAGTGTTTGTTAACCAATGCCAGAAGCCTTCCAAGCAAAACAGGTGAGTTGGAAGCTCTGGTGCATGAGGAGAGCTATGATGTAATTGGTATTGCTGAAACTTGGCTTCAATCCTCACATGACTGGGCTATTAATATTCCTGGCTATGCTCTCTTTCGGAAAGACAGGTTAAAAAGGAAAGGTGGAGGGGTCTGTCTCTATGTGAGAAGTGACCTCAAAGCAAGCGTGAAAGAGGACCTGGTTGATGGAGAGTGTAATAAAGGTTGAAGCATTATGGGTGGAACTGCATACAGATGTGCGTATTTCAAAGTTAATCATTAGAGTTTGTTATAGACCACCCAATGTTAATGAGGAGGTGGAGACTCTGCCCCTTGCACAGATGGAAAGGGCTGCAAGGGCTTGGACGGTGATAATAATGGGGGATTTTAACTACCCAGAAATTGACTGGAATAATGGAATTTCTGGGACAGTTAAAGGACAAAAATTTAAAAACTTATTGCAGGACAATTTTATGGTCCAGTTTATTGAGGCCCCAACTAGGAATGATGCTCTGTTGGACCTGGTAATTTAAACCATGCAGAGCTTATTACTAATGTTCAGATAAAGAAACACCTGGGTAGCAGTGATCATAACATGATTTCATTTAATGTTAACTATAAGCAAGACATACATACAGGAAAGATAATAGGATATAAAAAGCCGCGCCACATAAATGATCATCAGAATTTGTTACACCAGTATCAGTGGTTATAGAACATTAAGCCACTAGAGTCTATTTAAAGTCCATAGTGATATTAGAATATTTCCCAAAGGAGATCCTCTGTTTGCTGTCACCAAACGATCAAACTCCAAAGGTGCACCCACCACCAAGTGAATGAGCAGCTTACCAGAGGTCAAACATAAACCAGCGTCTGACTATAACCCAGTCACAGCCTTTGGTATCCCTGTGGTTCCCAGGATCTTCCAGAGTTAGTGTTGAACAGGACGGAACACCTCTTGAACTCAGGACAAAGAAAAGGCGCACATAGCATAATTCCGTTGACGAAATTTAATAAGATAAGAGATTCTCAATGGGAACGTCCTTCTAGTGACGAAACGCGTATGGGAGGCGACGCAGTGACGTCACCACGTTGAGGAGGAGGGCTCCTACATGCCGGCCGGCAACACTTGTTTTTACGCTCGTTTATTATGTGTGCTGTGTAAGTACAATTTTTATTATCTTATTAAATTTCGTCAATGGAATTATGCTATGTGCGCCTTTTCTTTGTCCTGAGTTCAAGAGGTGTTCCGTCCTGTTCAACACTAACTCTGGAAGATCCTGGGAACCACAGGGATACCAAAGGCCGTGACTGGGTTATAGTCAGACGCTGGTTTATGTTTGACCTCTGGTAAGCTGCTCATTCACTTGGTGGTGGGTGCACCTTTGGAGTTTGATCGTTTGGTGACAGCAAACAGAGGCTCTCCTTTGGGAAATATTCTAATATCACTATGGACTTTAAATAGACTCTAGTGGCTTAATGTTCTATAACCACTGATACTGGTGTAACAAATTCTGATGATCATTTATGTGGCGCAGCTTTTTATATCCTATTGTCTATTTTGTTTATCACACGCTTGCTGCAGCCTGCTGTTCTTGGGGGGAGGGGTTTTGGTATAGCGCAGTCTTTTTTGCTTATACAGGAAAGATAGATAAAAACACTTAATTTCAAGAGAGCAAATTTTCAAAGGATGAGGACTGCTCTCCAGGGCTTGGACTGGGAGGGAATATTGGCACCGATGAACACAGAACAAAAATGGGAATTCTTCAAAAAGACTCTTTGGAACCACACTGCAAATTATATTCCCATGGGCAATAAGTTTAAAAGGCTAAAGATAAAACCTATGTGGCTCACAGTCAAAGTTAAAAAAGCTATAAACAATAAGAAAATAGCCTTTAAAAAATATAAAAATGAGGGAACACTAGTGTCGTTTAAATGTTACAAAGAATATAATAGAATATGTAAAAAGGAAATCAAGGATGCAAAAATTCAAAATGAACGACAGATTGCAAAAGATAGTAGGACAAACCCCAAAAAAATTCTTTAAATATATTAATAGTAAAAAGGTCAAGTCTGAGCAAAAAGGGGCGTGACCGGATGCAGGAGGGAGTCAGAGTGCGAGTGTGAGCATGAGAGTGTGAGGATCTCTCCACCCTCCCATCCCTGGGAGATAACTATGCTACGATACTGCTGAGTTTAATAGACCCCTGGACTATTGGGCTATTCATTCACCCTACCTCTGGCGTTCCTTGTGAGGCGGCTAGGTGAGCTTGTTTCCTGGCTCTGTGCCCGGGTGTCTGCTCGGAGGCTGTTGTCCCGCTCCCTGGCTGAGCTCCCTAGCGGCTGTCTCCGACACTACTCCCGTGATCTCGCGGGAATACGAGTACCCCGCGAGAGCTCTCCTGATTCGTCGGCCGAAGCTGGGGAAGGAACTCGGAGAGCGCAGAGAACCGAAGGAAGGACGCCGGCTTCACTGCAGCACTACCGGAGAACGGAGGTGCCCTCAGTAACATCAGGTCAGCTACCGAGACAGGGCTAGGACGGGCGAAGGATCCGTTAAGGTGATGTCGGCTTTAGTATACAATTTGGCCGTTTAAAAACCCTTAATGAGCCTGCACTAAGATCCAGCTCAACTTTTCTCCTGTGCTAATCCCTTATCAGCTTGCGCGAACGGACAATATACTAGCCTGCTATTGGTTAATTTTAACCTACAAGGGAAGAGGGAAAGAAAAGGGAAGAGGAGAGAGGGGAGGAGGAGGAGAAGGAAAGGGGGGGAAGGAAAAAAGAAAACCAGTAAGAAGAAAGGATCCAATTATCTATCTTAACCACTTAAGACCCGGACCAATACGCTGGCAAATGACCCAAGGGGTTTTTGCGATTCGGCACTGCGTCGCTTTAACAGACAATTGCGCGGTCGTGCGACGTGGCTCCCAAACAAAATTTGCGTCCTTTTTTTCCCACAAATAGAGCTTTCTTTTGGTGGTATTTGATCACCTCTGCGGTTTTTATTTTTTGCGCTATAAACAAAAATAGAGCGACAATTTAAAAAAAAATGCAATATTTTTTACTTTTTGCTATAATAAATATCCCCCAAAAATATATAAAAAAACATTTTTTTTCCTCAGTTTAGGCCGATACGTATTCTTCTACATATTTTTGGTAAAAAAAATCGCAATAAGCGTTTATCGGTTGGTTTTCGCAAAATTTATAGCGTTTACAAAATAAGGGATAGTTTTATTGCATTTTTATTAATTATTTTTTTTTTTTACTACTAATAGCGGCGATCAGCGATTTTTTTCGTGACTGCGACAATATGGCGGACACTTCGGACAATTTTTACACATTTTTGGGACAATTGTCATTTTCACAGCAAAAAATGCATTTAAATTGCATTGTTTACTGTGGAAATGACAGTTGCAGTTTGGGAGTTAACCACAGGTGGCGCTGTAGGGAATGTGTACCTAATGTGTGTGTTTACTACTGTAGGGGGGTGTGGCTGTAGGTGTGACATCATCGATCGCGTCCCCCTATTACAGGGATGACGCGATCGATGCTCCGGCCACAGAGAAGCACGGGGAAGCCGTGTGTACACACGGCTCTCCCCGTTCTTCCGCTCCAGGGACGGATCGCCGCACTGCAGCGGCGATCGGGTCCGCGAATCCCGCGGTCCCGGTCCTGGAGCTTCGGACCGGGTCGCGGGCGCGCGCCCGCGACCCACGGCTGGGTACTAAAACCAACGTATATATACGTTGATGTGCCCAGCCGTGCCATTCTGCCGACGTAAATCTGCAGGAGGCGGTCCTTAAGTGGTTAATACATCCTACTAATATGCTATAAAAGCCAGCTAACATACCCTCTGCACAGTTTGAGGAACGGGATAACTGAGAGACATACCTTACCGTGTATACTACAAGTCCCAGACCATACAGTCCCAAAGGGGATCTCTTCCCCATCTGATTTGCCAGGACACATTCTCGGATAAGGAGCTCCTAAGGGACTAGCTCTCCTCTCTCCCTAAGTTAGAGATTGCTGAGACATTTTTGCTGGGTAGGCACCTCTACCCCTCCTATCCATGTTCACTTTGACCACCAAACGTGGGCTGGATGATCATCAAAAAACAGAGGGAGCCCCTACCACCCGCTCTGCTAGGGGTAAGGAGAAGGGAAGCCAGGTCGCAGCGGCTAAGATGGATCGTTTTTTCCAGCCCGCTCAGACAGCCTCCCAATCACCTGCTAAGGGAGGCCAACCATCATCAGGTACACAGACCAAGGCTCCTCTAGGAGCATCGGTTGCTGGGAAAAGCCAAGGCTTGTCAACTTCTAAATCCACCATCCCCACAACTCCATCTGGGGGTAAAAGCCAGCCTAGTAAAGGGTTAGGGGAAGAGGTAAATGGAACTATATTAACATCATCTGTACCTGCACTCTCAATAATAAATCCGGCTACTTTACCAGGTCTTGAATTAATAGAAGACCCTACATTGAAGGATGTGCTGCGGGCTGTCAATGATTGCAAGAAAATCATGGGGGGGTTTGAAAATCAGTTAAAAAATCTTAGCGAGGAGCTTGTGTTAACCCATCAGGATATACGAAAAATCGCTGAAAGAGTCGATACCTTGGAAGAACGAATAAGTACAGCTGAAGATGCCCTATACCCGCTCGAGAAGGATCTCAGGGACCTACAAGAGAAAACGAATCGCCAAATTGGATGAGATCGAGAACAGACTTCGAAGGAATAATGTTAGAGTGATCGGTCTCCCAGAACGGTGCGAGAGGCCAGATACGATATCCTTTCTGCTAGGCTGGCTTAAGGAGATTTTTGGCCCTGATATTTTCTCACCCTTTTTTGCCATCGAGAGAGCCCATAGGGTCCCTTTTAGACCCCCACAGGAAGGGGCTCGCCCCAGATCACTTCTTTTCAAATTATTTTATTATGGAGACAAAGTTTCTCTCCTCCAGAAAGCCAGGAGTATGGGGGACATTATGTATAAGGGAGTTAGAATCTCATTTTACCCTGACTTTTCCCCGGATCTGCAAAAACGCAGAGCCGAATTTACGCAAAAAAAAAAAAAAAAAGGTCAAGACTGAGCATGTAGGCCCTTTACAAAATAATCTAGAGTGGGTGACTGAGGACGAAGAGAAGGCAAATTTATGAAATGCTTTCTTCAGCTCTGTGTATACAATGGAGCATGGGGGAGATCATGTCCATAATGGGGGTGGGAGTGACACAGCCCCAAATCCAAAATGGCTCAAAAGTGATATGGTCCTGAAAAATTTAGACAGAACAAAGGTGGGTAAAGCACCTGGACCAGATGGCATCCACCCACGGATCCTAAAAGTTTGAGCTCTGAAATTTCAAAGCCACTGTATCTAATATTTAGGGACTCATTCATGACATGAATAGTACCACTGGATTGGCTTAGAGCCAATGTGGTTCCTATATTTAAAAAGGGAACAAAGTCTTTACCAAGTAACTATAGACCTGTTAGTTTAACTTCTATAGTTGGGAAGATACTGGAACGTTTAATAAAAGACCACATGGATGAGTTCTTGCTGGAAACAAACTATTTAAGCAGCAGACAGCATGGATTCATGAAGGACAGAAGTTGTCAGACAAACCTGATTTCCTTTTATGAAGAGGTAAGTAAAACCCTGGACAGAGGCGTGGCTGTGGACGTGGTATACTTGGATTTTGCAAAAGCGTTTGATACAGTTCCCCACACACGGCTCATGTGTAAGGTAAGGTCTACAGGATTGGATATATCAGTTTGTAAATGGATAGAAAACTGGCTGAAAGACAGGATTCAGAGAGTCGTGGTTAATGATTCTTACTCTGAATGGTCCAAGGTTATCAGCGGTGTACCCCAAGGTTCGGTGTTGGGTCTCTTACTTTTCAATATATTTATAAATGATATTGGGTCTGAGATCCAAAGTAACATTTCTGTTTTTGCAGATGACACCAAGCTATGCAGTGGAATAATGTCCTTGCAGGATGTCTCCAATTTACAAGCCGATCTCAATGCTCTGTCTAATTGGGTGACTATGTGGCTGATGAGGTATAATGTTGATAAATGTAAATTTATGCACTTGGGGGGTAAGAATATGCATGCATCATACATGCTAGGGGGAGTACAACTGGGGGGATCTGTAGTGGAGAAGGATCTGGGGGGTTTAGTTGATCATAAGCTCAATAATGGCATGCAATGCCAAGCTGCGGTTTCCAAAGCGAGCAAAGTCCTTTCTTGTATTAAGAGAGGTATGGACTCCAGAGAGAGAGAGAGAGAGATATCATTTTGCCCCTGTACAAATCATTAGTAAGACCTCATCTGGAATATGCAGTCCAGTTTTGGGCACCTGTTCTCAAAAAGGATATTGGAGAACTGAAGAAAGTGCAGAGAAGGGCAACCAAACTCATAAGAGGCATGAAGGAGCTCAGCTATGAGGAAAGATTGGAGGATCTGAATTTATTTACTCTTGAGAATAAGGGGGGATATGTTTAACATGTACAAATATATAAGAGGTCCATATAGTGAACTTGGTGTTGAGTTATTCACTTTAAGGTCAACACTGAGGACAAAGGGGCACTCTTTACGTCTGGAGGAAAAGAGATTTCACCTCCAAATATGGAAAGGTTTCTTCACAGTAAGAGCTGTGAAAATGTGGAACAGACTCCCTCAAGAGGTGGTTCTGGCCGGCTCAGTAGATTGCTTTAAGAAGGGCCTAGATTCTTTCCTAAATGCACGTGATATAATGGAGTACTAGGATGTGTAGGTAAAGTTGATCCGGGGTAAATCCGATTGCCTCTCGGGGGATCAGGAAGGAATTTTTTCCCCTCCTGTAGCGAATTGGATCATGCTCCGCTGGTTTTTTTTTCCTTCCTCTGGATCAACTGTGGGTATGGAGTTGGGGGTATGGGATTGTACTGTGTTTTATTTTGTTTGTTTATTTTTTTTATGGTTGAACTGGATGGACTTGTGCCTTTTTTCAACCTGACTAACTATGTAACTATGTAAGTTCTTCCTATCACCTAGAGTGGCAAATCGCTGGTTGGAATCCCTGGTACACGGTTAAGGTAGATGTGTTTTTATAAATCAGGTATGCTCTCTGGGGGCCCTGGGGGGGATCCCCCAGGTGCTTATGATGCTTCGGACATCTGTATACCTGATACTTCTATTACTGCCTTTATTGACTGACCTTTTCCGGTCTGAAAGATCCTGCGTGATTCAAGTCCTGCAGGAACACTCCTGAAGGCCTTCTGTTAACCACGGCCCTGTTTAAGCTCTATTTGTACTCACATACTTACCCTTAAGTTTTCCTGCCCGGCTGGTGCAGGAAGCTGTCCCCCCTTTAGGAAAACTTTTGCGGTTTAATGTTCGGGGAGGAAGCCTGTGGGATGTTCGGGGCTACAGGCAGGGTGGGGGGAATGTATAAGGAGATCCTCTGTTTTGGATCTGGGACAGTTCCTGTTCTCTTCTATTTTTTTCCCATGTCTCTACAATATGAGGGCTTTTGCCCACGATGGTACTTATCTGGTCCACAATATGTCATGCCGAATGCAGATGTATATTTTGCACATACTTGTTATTTTGATGTCTTATGTTTTATAATGATGATACGAGGCGCAGTCTGTTTTTTTGTAGGGGGGGGGGGGGATCCCTGCTGACACTACGTGCCAGGGTGCACAACCCTCTAGCCCAGGGATCTCCAAACTACGGCCCTCCAGCTGCTGTGAAACTACACTTCCCATGAGGCATTGTAAAACTCTGACATTCGTAGACATGAATAGGCATGATGGGAATTGTAGTTCCTGAACACCTGGAGGGCCGTAGTTTGGAGACTCCTGCTCTAGCCCAATGTATTTATGGTCACCCCAATGCAGGCTCTTAATCTGTTGTCCTGGAATGTGCGCGGGCCTAATTCCAAAATTAAGAGACCCCTGGTCTTTAAATACATCCTGAAACATAGGCCGCATATCATATTTCTCCAGGAATCGCATCTGGTGGGTTCCAAGACATTAGCACTACATAGGGCTTTTGTTGGTAGAGCATTTCATTCCACATACTCTACTTACGCCAGGGGGGGTCTCAGTTCTTGTTGCTAAGTCCCTACTTTGTATGACCAAGTCTGTTAAATTAGACCCCTTTGGACGGTTTGTGACCCTGGTACTGATTATCAATAACCAACCGTATACTTTTGTAGCAGTGTACATCCTGCCCCCATTTACAGTGGGCGTCTGGGATGCTGTGATGGCGGAGGTGCTTCAGGTGGCAGAGGGTCCTATTATTCTGGCAGTGGATCTGAATGCAGTATTGTCTGATAAAGATAGGTTTGGGATGGCAGCTGTGAGTGGTTCCCCTCTAGAGGATTGTGTGGCACAATATGATTTAGAGGAGGCCTGGAGGTGGAAGCACCCGGATGTCCGAGCCTACTTTTGCTTCTCCTCCACATTTAATACCCTATCTAGGTTAGATATGTGTTATGTGTCCAGGGCACTCCTCCCGCGTATGGTGGGAATTCAATATCTGCCGAGGGCCATCTGGGATCATTCCGCATTACTAGTCACTATTGATATGGAGAAACCCCATGGGTATACCTTGTGGAAATTGAGCCCTTTGTGGCTCAAGGAGGAATGTTTTTTTAAAGAGATCCACTGCCACGTCCATCAATAACTTCTGGATAGAAAATAGGGGGGAGGCCCCAGTAGGAGTCATCTGGGATGCGTTAAAGGCCACATTTCGGGGAGTGATCAAGGGGAGATCAAACAGCTCCAATCTAAAAGTGAGTGGACGGTTATAGAATCGGAGCAGCTAGCTACAGAGGCAGAAGTGGAGTACATTAACAATCCTACCCCTGACACCCATAGGACTTGGAGAGAGAGTATACGTCAATTAGACTTGGTTCTGGTGGAGAAAACACAGGAAAAAATTGCTTTATCAATCTTAACGTGTTTTTGAATTTGGAGATAAAAATAGCAGGTTTCTGGCTTATCTGGCCCACTCGCACCAGACACCAACCTCTATCCCACGTATATACGATGTACAGATGCAGCTTTGTACCTCACAAATGGATATAGCTAAAGCCTTTGTGGATTTCTATTCCGATTGATATGGCTTGAAGGTGGACTATGGTGAGGAGGCAGTGCAGGTATATTTGGCTCTGATACCCCTCCTGGAGCTTTCGGTAGGGACGGCGGAGGTGCTTGACCTCCCCCTTACGGTGGAGAAGGTTGTATCGGCTATAAGCTCCCTGAACACAAATAAGACCCCGGGAATGGATGGGTTTACGGCAGAGTGGTATAGCACATATACAGACAGCCTGGCACCCCAATTGCTTAAGATCTATATGGATGCCTATAGGAGAGGGGTGCTCCCTGAGTCTCTGAGGGAGGCACTTATAGTGTTGATTCCTAAGCCGCACAAGGAACATGATCATTGCCAGTCCTATAGACCAATATCGTTAATTAATGTGGATGCAAAGATCCTTGCTAAATTACTGGCTAAACATTTAAATACGAAAATTGCGTCCATTATTCATCAGGATCAGACAGGTTTTATACCTGAGAGGTCGACAGCAATAAACCTGCCCCGACTTTTCACTATTCTAAAGTCTAAAGGGCCCGCATAAAGCGGTTGATGCCATTGAATGGCCATATCTTCTAGCAGTCCTTGGGCAGCTGGGGTTTGGCCTTAGATTTATAAAGTGGGTCCAAATACTGTATGCTGAACCACGGGCTAGGCTTAACAATATCATCATGGATTTGTTTCATATCGCTAGGGGCACGCAGCAGGGGTGCCCATTGTCGCCCCTGTTGTTTGCCCTGGCTATAGAACCACTGGCTGCTTTGCAGAGAGGATGTGAATGTCAGGGGCTGTACTATTAATGAGTTGGAGGAAAAGACATCCCTCTATGCTGATGACATGCTCCTATATCTGGCTGAGGCGGAGGGTTTGCTGAACACTGCTCTGAGCTTAATTTCAAATTTTGGAAATTTTTCAGGTTTCAAGGTAAATTGGAATAAATCTATTGTGTTTCCCTTTAGCTCCGATAAT
Source organism: Rana kukunoris (assembly GCA_029574335.1). Classification (NCBI taxonomy): domain Eukaryota; kingdom Metazoa; phylum Chordata; class Amphibia; order Anura; family Ranidae; genus Rana; species Rana kukunoris. The sequence goes on from CM056051.1 coordinate 134,400,758, forward strand.
CCCCTGTGGTTGCCCTCGGAAATCCCACTGAAGATAGTGTCCAAATTTCGTTTAGTTTACATGGTCACGTGACGTGACCTGCGTCATGACACGTCCTACGTCATGACGCTTTACCACCTCCCATTACTACCTCGCACTCATCTCCATAGCCAGCCACATGGTCACATGACTTGACCCGTGCCATGACGCTTCATTACTTTCCATCTATTCTAATAGGCGGCGGCATCATATGCGACGCCTGCCGCTCGACTCCGCCCCCCCCGTATGCCTCTGCCTCCTGGGTGGTGCTTACGTGACGCGATCGCGTCATGAGGCCCCGCCTGCTCCTATGAAGCGACCTATCGCGCACGGCCGCGTCACAACGCGAGGCCCCCCACTGGACCCCGCCCCATGTCGGTATCCCTATTTAAACACCGCCGCCCTCCTACAATGCCCGACTTGGCAGATGGCGGTGGTGCTTCTCTGTAACCCCCAGAGGTATGTGTACAACGTGCTTCCCTTCCTCCCCCTTTTGTGGAGGGTTCCTCCTATCCCGGTCATTTATATCAAATCCTAACTTTACTCCCATGTTTAAGTCAAGCCATTTTTTCCTAGTTTTCAGATCTCCAACATTGAATGCTCTCTCCTGACCCCTCTGGCCATTTTATGAAATCCACTCCTTATTTATAGGTATGTGTTCTTACTCTTTATATAATTTGCTACTAGCAATTTTTTATAAGCTGCTATTCTATACATACCTGCATACAACGTTATGGGCTAGGTATTTTTTGGCCACCCATCAAACAGTATACTTTACTTTATAGTTTCATAAGCTAGGTGTTCTTTATATATACTTATGTGGATGCTGTCCTTCATCTCCAGGGACAGTATACCTTATTTCCATGCCCTGGCAGTTTTGGCCCAGGCTCTGCTTTGAGACATGAGATTCCAGTTCCTTTTTCCTGTTTTCCTGGTTTCCACCATCCTTAGGAAATTCTGTGCCATGGTCGAGATACCCTTTGATGTTGTGCAAATTTGAAAACGCTGTGACTTATATGACACTGTTAATTGTATTTGACATCTACACTGTTACCTGTTTTTTGTACTGTAAGTCATTATCCACAATATGTTTGCTTTCTGTTTTGCTTTTGTAATCCATTAGATATACTTCGATTCCACACAGACTTCGGCCCCTGAAGCAGGGATTACCCGAAACGCGTGGGGCCTCTCATTCTCTCTGTGGATCAGTCCAATTTTTTATCTATGCTATTGCTTTTAAATTTATTGTTTTTTTCTATATTATTGTTAAATACAAATAAAAATACCTTGTATGTATTACTTTCATTCTAATTATTGTTGCCGCTAAAGCCCCACACCGGGGGATTCCCCGCTTTCCTTGTTCATCAGGGGTGTTGGCAACTGACTAGGGTCGTATATCAAAGATGTTCCATTTATAAAATTTTGTTATCTGGGGGTAGATATCCAGCTGCCAATTAATGCTTATGTGGGTAATAACATAACCCCTATTAAGCTCCGCTTGAGGGAAAATTTGCAAGCATGGGCTAAATTACCCTTGGGCCTCCTTGGGCGAATTAACATATTTAAAATGATTTACTTGCCCAGGTTTTTTTAATCTATTTTGGCATGCCCCGATCTATATCCCTAAGAAATGGTTTTCAGGAATTAATAAAATGCTGTCCTCCTTTCTCTGGGGTCCTAAGCCTGCAAGAGTATCTCTGGAAACGCTCTGTCTACCAATAAAGAAGGGAGGACTGGCCCTACCGAATCTGCACTATTACCTGGAGGCCCAATTAACACATGTGCACTGGTGGGGGTTCCTGAACTTGCATATTGCATTCGTGGCTACTCAGGCAGCCCAGGTTCATTCGTTTGAGGGGCTAATTAACGTCCTGTATAAGAATGGCCCATACCCAGAACAGGGTGCGGGCATATTGAAGCTGTCGTACAAAATATTTCATATCTGTAATGTAAGGGTGGGGGGGCACTAGTCTTGCGGCCTCCCCCAACGCTCCTTTGTGGCACAATCCCCAACTTAAGGAGAGAGTCAAGGTACGGGGATGGGTCGTGTTGGGCGGCGTATAGGGTTAAGTACGCCTATCAGCTGTTCAGGAATGGGGTATTTAGAACCTTCATAGATTTGAGGACAGGGTATGGAATTCCTAATACATTCTCTTTTAGATACCTTCAGCTGTGCCATGCTGCAACAGTTTAATACAGTGGGGGGGGGTGGTGGCGCTCTCTCCCTCCAGTATGTAAAAATTACTGACTGACAAGGATCATTCGCAACTGATTTCTAAGTATTATTTTATGTTGTTGACGTCTTCCTCACCCAGAATGGAGAGGGTGATGGCACAATGGCAGGTGGACATACCATCCCTTACAGAGGAGTCTTGGTCTGAGGCCCTGGACTCATTGGTACCCTCAATGATCTCAGCCACTAACAAATTAACACAGTTTAAATACCTGCATAGATTATATTACACTCCCAAAAGATTACATAAAATGGGTAGAAGGGACTCATCTGAATGCCCCCGCTGTCAGGCAGCGGAGGGCAACTTTTTTCATATGGTGTGGCAGTGCCCCCGGGTGGAGAGGTTCTGGAGGAAAATACTGTCGTTTCTAGAAGATAACTTGGAACTCCTTAAAATATGTTCCCCTGGCTAGATGCCTTTTGGGTGATCTGGAGGAGGAGGACATACCCACATCACAGAAAATACTATGCTAAGAAGGCCCTGGCCATTAACTGGCAAAATCCATCACCTCCATCTCTGCAGGGTTGGTTAAAACTAGTGAATAACGCCCTACCAATGTACAAACTGACATACACGGCTAGAGTATGCCCTAAAAAATTTGAGAAGGTATGGGCGGGATGGATTGAGAAGGTCTCGGGAGAAGTCGGGGTGTGATGGCGGTAGTGGTTAGGCTGGAACTGCAGATACATGTGGTGGAAAAATAATAGGCCAAAGGGTGCCAAGGTGCAATAAGTTAAGCAACAGGAGACACAAGAGAAATTAGTAGAATATCTTTGCATTTGATTTTTTTTTTCTTTTCCGTTTGTTATGTTAGTGGTTATATAAAAAGAGGTATTTTTTGTCCGATAGTGTGTACATGTCGTAAATCTATGATTCTGAGTTTAAAATTCCTTTTGACTCATAAGGTATAGAAATGTGTACTGTAATATGTTGATGTATTATACTGTGAACATGTACAATAAAATGTACACTTTAAAAAAAAAAAAAATGGTGTAATCAGAAGCTGGGGCCATCTGGAATAACAAAGAGGGAATCAACTTATGTGAGATAAACACAACCCAAACCACATCCAGACAATAGAGGACAAGCTCTTTCAATGAACTGTAACAATGTCCTGGTTATGGTGAAAGCCCAAAACTACCTTGGGCAAGAAGGAAGTTCTGGGCTTCAACTCCACCTTCTGCTTTTGCAAAACCAAAAGGGTTCTTTGCAGTACAAGGTCACCAGCTCAGAGACTATACTTGTAGAGGTATTTGTTTTTTTAAATGTGTATGCTGTTTACAGTTTGATTTATCAATATTTTTGTTTCACTATATGGCGAGTAAACCACTTGTGTCTTTTAGGCAGCCTATATCTTACCCCAGTGTTTTGCTGCGGTGAGGTTTTTGCTTAGTCTGTTGACTTTTTGCTTACTAAGACCACACCGAATTCAGTGCGCTGGAGAACTCCTTTTTACAAATTATTTAGCTACTTTCTTTCTATCCCCTGCATGCTAAACCATAACACCAATTTTTTAAAGATTAGAGATTTGTCTACTTCCATGCTCCTGATGAAGCGTTTTCACGCAAAACATGTTGAGCAAAGCAAGAACTAATATCCTGCATACCGGACCCAGTTTCAAGGACACAAATCCTATATGCACTTTTATTGTTTGAGGTTTATGTATTCTAATGATGTGAGCGTACTTGCATTACTATAAGGTTTTTGAAGTGTTATTGGAATACCCAATGGGTTCCCATGCTGATGTAATACTGTATTATAAGCCTAGATACTATTTTATATACATATTTTCTACACTATTACTCGTGTACCGCCAAAAGTCAATTTTTTTCTAGTTTAGATTAGTTTGCATTTGCATCTCCTTACAAGAAAGAGCTGCCAATTCTGATACTCTCCTAGCAGAAGAGATAGCAATCAAAAAGACCAATTTCCTGCTCAAAAGAATCAAAGGAATATGGCAAATAGGTTCAAAAGGTTGCCTTTGCAATACTGATAATACCAAGTTTAAATCCCATAGGCAGAAGGGAGACTTGACTGGCGGATTTATCCGCAGGATCCCCATGAATGGAAGCCCGAACTAGGGAATTAGATGCCAGCGGTCTTTGAAAAAAGACTGATAGAGCCAATATTTGACCCTTGATGGTACCAAAAACTAATTTCATATCCACTCCTAACTGGCAAAAGTCGAAAATCCTACTTATGTCATACTTCTAAGGATTCCATTTCTTGGCTACACACCAGGAAACATATGCCTTCCAGACTCTATAGTAGATAAGCCTGGAGGCTGGCTTTCTAGCACTAATAATAGTAGAAAGCACTGGACCTAAGATCCTTTGTTTCTTCAAAATGTGGGTCTCAGTAGCCAGACCGTCAAATTTAGCTTTTGTAAGGAAGGATGGAACACTGGACCCTGCGACAGCAGGTCGTGACAAAGTGGAAACTTCCAAGGTTTTCCTACCACCATCTTTATGATCTCGGCGTACCAGGGCCTTCTGGGCCGATTTGGGGCCACTAGGATTACTGGAATTCCTTCTTTCTTGATCCTGCAAATTAGCCTTTGTAAGAGAGCGATCGGAGGGAATGCATAGATCAGTGAGAATTGATTCCAGGGAATTATTAGAGCATCCAATCCATAGGCCAGAGGATCTCTCGCATGGATACAAAGTTGTCCACCTTCCTGTTGAACCTGGAAGCTAGCTATGAATTCTCCACCTTGTAGGGTGGTGAGCACTGATAGAATAGTTTCCATTCAGAAATGGCCATTGTTCAGAAACTGATTTAGAGATCTTAGATCCAAGATGGGTCCGACATCTACGTTTGGTTTTGGAATCACAAAGAGGTTTGAATAAAAACCTGAACCTTGCTCCTTTAGGGGTATTTCTGTGATCATCCATTGAGACAGCAAGTGATCCAATCCTTTGAAGGACGCTCTTTTTAGTGGATCTTTGGAGAGCCTTGAGCTTCGGAACTGAGAAGATGGGATCTCCCAAAATTCCAGCTTGCATCCTAGGGATACTACCCATCTGTCCTGGATTTCTGTCTGCCATGCTGCTGAAAACTGCAAAAGCCATCCCTCCCACTCGGCCAAGCAGGGGCGCCTCTTCATAAAGAGGCTTTGCTTGTTAGCCTTTGAACCCCACGGCTTCTTGTTCTTCTGGGGTTGGTCTTCTTGAGCCTTTGTGGCTGGCTGAAAATGCTGTTGCCACTGGCTGGAAGTAGATCTACCAGGAGTCCGGGAGAGAGAACACTTAAAACAAGAACACTTGTTTTTCTTCTTCTCTAGCAGAAAGGTAGTTTTACCGCACAATATCTTTTGGTCTCCAAATCAACCCCAAAGCTGGCCAAAAGCTTTTTGCATGGGGCTTCTGTTGACCAATGCCTTAGCCAAATAATTCTGCGCATATGCACCAGCTGTATGCTAAAGCAGGTTGGGTTACTGCGCCTGGCAGGAGGAAGGAAGATTTTAATAAAGATTCCAACTTCTTCTCAGAAGGATCTTTAACCGCTTCCCGCCCAAGGATGTCATATGACATCCTGGACTTTCAGTGGGGATATCTGAATGATGCCTGCTGCTACAGGCATCATTCAGATATCCATCTCTTCAGCCGGCGATTCTGTGCACCAAAAGAACGATCATAGTGGTGATTCCGCCGCTTGATCGTTCTTATAGTCCATTGTACTGAGGTAGGCTGGAAAACCCCTTTAAAGTTGTACTCTTGTTTGTCAAAAATCAAAAAGTTGGGCCCATTATGGCAAAGTCCTCTGAAGGTTGTTGATGGTGAGCTTATTTTCTACAGGTGACCAGGTTTCCTGACTTGTGCATGCGCACCCGGCATTGAAGCTGCAAGCTGTCACAGTCAGGTGCCAACACTTGCAATGGCGGCGCGGCGGAAAGGAGCGAGGCTTCGGGCGAACGCATCGCTTGACAGGTGTCTGTTGAAAGTCAGCAGCTATACTTTTTGTAGTTGCTGACTTTTAATAAACTCCGCAAATGAGTGGAACTCTGCATTAACCATTTGCCAAACCGGCCACAGTACATATACTAAGGCCGGTTGGCTCTATTGCATGAAACAAAATACCTGTGTGTAATTTCGTGCAATAGCCAACGGGGGGCGCGTGTGCACCGATTGGCCAGAGGGGCAGCCAATCACCCCCAGTCACCGAAAGTTGTGCAGGAACTACTTTGCTGCGCTGCACCAATTGGAACAGTGCCGTTGCCTGAACTAGGCTGCGATTTGACATGTCAAATTGCCGATGTGAACGGAGGCTCAGTGTTGTCTTCCCTTCCACTCATACCTTTATCTGAGCAACCAATTAGCCAAGCTCTTAATAAGGCAGAGGGGCCCAACGAGAAAAAATTGGAAAAGAAAAAAAGAGAAGCAAGAATAGGCTAGTCTTAACAGCACAGCTGAGAAAACATTCTACTAAGGCCGCTTACACACGAGCAGACAGATTTGTTCAAATCGGTCGGGCCGACCGATTTGAACAAAATCGGTCTGCTGGGGACATATTGGTTTGATCGTGTACACACGATCAAACCAAAATCCCCGCCGCCAGACGGCGCGGTGACGTTGATGCCGCCACGTCACCGCACCAGGAAGTAAAACACTTCCGCGCATGCGTCGAAACCATTCGGCGCATGTGCGATAAGACATGTCTGCTGGTTAGCGTACTAACCAGCAGACATGTCGGGCGGACGGGTTCCCAGCCGACAGATTTCAAAGCATGCTTTGAAATCTGTCCGGTGGCCAAATCCGTCGGCTCGCCCGTACACACGATCAAATCTGTCTGCTGGGACGGTCGGGCCGACCGTTTCCAGCAGATAGATTTGATCGTGTGTACGCGGCCTAAGACACTAGCAAAAATCTTGGCACATGTTGGCAGTAGCATTGGTTATTCTGGTTATTCTGGGCTGCCCTAAAAAAGAAAATTTGTTTGCCAGTGGTCCAAATCCACCTGTAGGCAGCAGTTACTGACTTCTTATGTATCTTTATGGAAGAGAAAGAAATCACAATTCAAATATAAAGTGAACATGAACAAATACAATTTACAACACTTTATTAAAGCGCTGGCAAAAGGTTTCTTGAGCTGGTGAAGATCGTGCAGCATTATTGTTGGAAATACAACTTTATAGGTCTGTTTTATTTCAACTATTCAACATGCACAAATATGCCAAAAATGCCATCATTAAAAAAAAAAAGAAGAAAAAGGAGATAGAGAGATAGATTTTTTATATATATAAAAATAAAAACAAAAGAACAACAAGATAGCCATATATGTGTTCTGTGGTATTGGTAGTATATTTACAGTATGGAGGGGGGAAAAGCAAGAAAATTGCGCTAATAAAGGAGGAACAGAAAAGCAACATTTATTCACCATTTAGCAAAAAGAAAAAGGGGTTTTTACCTCCACATGTAATATTTATACACACAATTTATACAGTCTGCTGTATTTCTTGCGTTCTTCGCGTGTCCTGTGGCATATGAAGCCAGCTGTGTTTAAAACACACTTCATGTAATTTTTCTTTCTGCTGCTATCCGTATGGGAGACAACTGTATCCTACTTTATATGCTAAAGCAAAAAAAAATCTGCAATTTGAGCCAGATTTTACATCAAGAAGGCTAAAGCTCTGCAACAATGCTTTTTAGCTGGCATTATAACTATAAATGCTAACTAAAGAAAACTTAAGTGTAAACAAAAAGGTATTTGTTTGATTTTTTTCCTTACACCAATCTGAAGGGTTTTCCACTTTATTTCCTCTGTGAGGTGGGTCAGCTGCCATTGAAGCTTTTATCTTCTACCAACCAGAGGAAGTATATGGTTTGCATTAAAGTCTCCCCACTTTGCAAAACTTAGTTTGCAATCTGTCTACTAAAAATGAAACTCTTCCTATTTAGAACTGAACTGCTTGCTACATAAAGTCTTCTGTCTCCCTGCTGCTCTTCCAGTGTAAGGCCGCTGTGATGCCTTATCAGCAAGTAGTGCTCACTCCGAGTGTGTGTCTGTTGAGAAGAAGCTTCCAGCCTGGACACATCAGACAGAAGCAGAGGCTGCTGTTTCTACACCTCCTGGCTCCCAGCACTGTCCTGAACTCTCCTCTGAACATGCTGCGATGTGCTGCTGATCTCACACAATATCTGAAGGACTCCACTAGCCATGTTGTCAGGTAGAAGGCCCAATGGAATGGCGCTAGTTACTGAATCAACGTCTCCTGTTTAATAGGAAGAAATTAAATAAAAACATTATGTTAAAATCTCACCTGAAGGTTAACCAATGAAAACATTGTAGCAGGCATTTATATATTTATTATTATTTATGGAAGGCTCTGAATCTAGAATAATAACACAATGTGGATACTCTGTACACTTAGAAAGTAGAGTTTTTAATTCTTAAAGTTTTAATAGTTCCTTTGACTGTAAAACTGGGGCATCCATATTTAACATAATCCATAATATACTTGCCATGTATCATGTTGTCACCATTGCCTTATAAAAAAGGACAAGTTTACCCACCACCAGGAGCACGGTTATCTATGGTAAATGTCATATTACCCTAGGGACCACGCAGCAGTGCAATCTGTCCACCGGACACAGTGAAGACAGAGTGTTGTAGCAGGCCGGCTCTGGTGCCATGTGATCGCTGTGACCAATCACAGCAATCACATGTCATGAATACACAGTGGCTTTCATTTATAGCCATTGATTTTTTTTTACTATTGTAATCTCCGATTGGTAACAGTGATCACATGACAGACAGGGCCAATCACAGCGCCCCTGTGCCATAGGATACAGTTGGGCATATCTATATTTGGACACAGGCACAATTTTAGTTTTTTCAGGTATTTACCAAAAACATATTCAAGCTATAATTCTATAATAGAACAGCTCATGATCCAAAGCACACAACGTCATCTTTAAAACATGATGGAGGCAGTGGGATGGCATGGGCATGCATGGTTTCCAGTGGCACTGGGTCATTGGTGTTTATTGATGATGTGACAGAAGGCAGCCGGATGAATTCTGCAGTGCTTAGAGATATACTGTCAGCCCAGAGAAAGCCAAGTTGATTGGATGGAGCTTCACAGTACAGATGGACAATGATACAAAACACACAGCAAAAGCAACCCAGGCACTTTTGAAGGAAAAGAAGTGGAATATTCTGCAATGAGTCAATCACTTGATCTCAACCCAATTGAGCTTGCTGAAGCCAAAAACTAAACGGCAGAAAGACCCACAAAGACAGCTGCAATTAGAGCTTAGCAAAGCATCAGAAAGGAGGAAACCCAGTCTTTGGTAATGTCCATGGGTTCCAGACTTTAGGCATATTTCATATTTACCTTGTCTTCTCCACAGAAATTTTCTGGGAATCCTATACAGTACTTACCTATACTATGTATCCTGCTCCGTGGGTTTCCTACCCACTGTTATATGGTCACAATATGTCTTTGGTCGGCCAGCACAGCCTTTCACCATGTTTGCCTCAGCTCCGGGGGGATGTTACATTCGTGGTTTCTCCAGCCATCAACATAACTATATGTATCATTATATTACCCCCAGGTAAGAGTGTTTGGAATATGCTTCTATTCCCCCTCTTCCAACCTATTTCCCTTTGTCCCATCCATGGAATTATCTTGCACTTACCCTCCTCATGTCTTGTTTTGGTATAGATAACTTGTTTTTAAATTGCTCCTGATGATTGGGAATACACATTAAACGCGTAGAGCCATTTAACGATTGTTACATGCTACTCCTTTGCAGAACTATGTTAAAGATCCAACTGTTTACAGTGTTGACGGCCATCGATGGTTATATGTATTTGTTCATCATTTCCAACTGTGTTGGAATATATGTGTACATATAAGAATCACTAACCTGTTATCCAAGGTTATTGTTATTGCAGGTATTACCATTATATAATTATGTACCAGGAATCAAACACTAATGCAATTTTATTTTCATTTTGCAGTGTGCTTCATTTAAAGTCCACCAAATTCCCCCTCCAAGCCAATATGCCAGGGATGGAGGCACATGAATCTACCCATCATTGCCTCACACAAAGTCCCAATTTTAATCCCCCTCTTCTCTAACTTCAGGCAGTCATTGCCAGTAAAGGATTCTCAACAAAATATAAAAAAATTAACATTTAGTATTATATTTATCCAGTTACATTAATAGGATTTTTGTACTCACCGTAAAATCCATTTCTTTTCCGTTCATGGACAGACACAGCAGCATTGACCTTAGGATTATATATCCTTCCTTTCAGGAGAGACTAGGCAGAAAAAACAGCACTTCAAGTGTTAAAACACTTTCCTCAGTACAGCACCTCCCAGGGGGCGGGGTCCCCTGGGTATATGCCACTCTCTGGCTCATGCAGCTCCAGTTTGTAACAAGCAGTACAAAAAAGGAGGGGTGGGTGCTGTGTCCATCCATGAACTCAGAGAAATGGATTTTAGGGTGAGTACAAAAATCCTATTTTCTCTTCCGTTCATGGACAGACACAGCAGCATTGACCTTAGGGACGTCCCCAAGCAGTGTCAAGAAAATTTCCAAGGGTGGGAAAAACAACACAGCAATATAAAGCTTCACCCCAAACAGAACCAGAGTTTCTCAACGGGGGAACTTCAACCTTAAACTGCCGCCTGTAAAACCTTGCAGCCGAAGGAGGCATCCGAAGATGCACTCACATCCACCTTTTAAAATTTTGAGAAGGTGTGAATTGACGACCAGGTCGCTGCCTTACACACGTGTAAAACAGACGCTTGATGGCGGAAAGCCCAAGAGGCACCAATCGCCCTGGTCGAATGCGCCATAACCTGAAACACGAACAGTGAGTCCGACTTCTGAAACGGAGCCGTAGCAGACAAGTACACCCGCAGGGCCCGAACCACGTCCAAGGAATGCAAAGTGGCCTCCTTCGGGTTTTTCGGCCGAGGACATAAGGGTGGTAAAACAATGTCCTCATTAATGTGAAAAGCCGAAACAACCTTTGGAAGAAATGATGACTGTGGCCGCAGCACCACCTTATCCTTATGGATGACCAAGTAGGGAGCCTTGCAAGACAAGGCCGCCAGTTCAGATACCCGTCTGACCGAGGTAATTGCCACCAGGAAAACCACCTTCTGGGACAGAGTCAACAAGGGGATCTTCCGAATGTCCTCAAACAGAGCGTCTTGAAGCACTGAGAGGACTAAATTCAAGTCCCATGGAGGTAGTGGAGGACGCACAGGAGGGACCACATGCCGAACCCCCTGCACAAACGTACGCATCAGGGAGTGCGCCGCCAAGGGTCGCTGAAAGTAAACAGCTAGAGCCGAAATCTGACTCTTAAGCGTACTTAAGGTGAGAGCCTGATTCACTCCACACTGTAAGAACAGCAGAATCCGGGACATCACATATGTACGGGGATGCCATTTCATTTCTTCACACATAGAGATGTAAGCCTTCCACGTATGATGGTAAATCTTTTGTGAAGTAGACTTCCGTGCTCATAGCATGGTAGAGATCACCGAGCCTGACAGGCCACGGTCCTTCAGCACCTGGCTCTTAACAGCCATGCCGTTAAAGCCATCGACTGTAAAGCAGGGTGAAAGATCGGAACCTGCGACAGAAGATCTTCTCTCAGGGGTAGACACCAAGGGACATCAGCCACCACACGCACCAGGTCTGCCCGCGGGTCCTTTGACCTGGCCACGAACTGTGACACCTTCCGATTGAGACGGGACGCCAGAAGGTCCACGTCTGGAGTGGCCCATTTTCGGCAGACTCTGAAACACCTCCGGGTGTAGTGACCATTCTCCTTGGTCTAGTGTTTGGCGAATTAGGTAGTCGGCTTGCCAGTTCAGCACCCACGGAATGTACACGGCCGACAGAGCCGGAACGTACTTTTCGGCCCACCGGAGGATGTGCGGGATCCTGCAGACCCAGGGACCACTAGGAGAGACACAACTTGATCGCTCGGAGCTCCAGTACATTGATTGGAAGACGGGACTCCTCCTGAGTCCAGAGCCCCTGGGCTGACTGGGCACCCCAGACACTCCCCCAGCTAGAGAGACTGGCATCCGTCGTGACCACTGTCCAATGGCATGGCAGAAAATACTTCCCAGTCCGAAGTACCGGAGACATCAGCCACCAGACTAGGGAGGACTTGACTCATCGAATGTGGTAATCCAGAGACGAAGGGCGCTTATCGCAACGTGACAGAATCTCTTTCTGTAACACTCGGTGTGGAATTGGGCATACGGAACTGCCTCGAAAGAGGCCACCATCAGACCCAGAACCCTAGTGCAAAAGCGAAGCGATGACAACTTCTGGGTCGCCAACCGTTGCACCGCAGACTGTAGTGTCTGAAGTTTTTCCGTTGGGAGAAAAAAAAAAAAACTCTCGCCTCTGAGCAATCCAGGACTAACCCCAGGTATTCCAGCTGCTGAGACGGTACCAATACTGACTTCTGGACATTCAGTAGACAAATCACAAAATTTCGGAGGGTCTGGCAGGTTATTTGCGCATATGGGGATATGCAGGTATGCGTCCATGATGTCCAGGGACGCCATAAAATCCCCCAGATGGAGCGCTGCCACTACCGAGCGAATCCACTTCATTCTGAATTTTTGCACTTTGACAAAACAATTGAGGGCCTTGAGGTGCAGGATTGAACGGACCTCTTCCTTATTGGGGACTACAAACAGATTGGAGTAAAACCCCTGAAACCGTTCCATTGAGGGAACTGGCACAATCACTCCCCTGACCAGTAGATCCTGGACAGCCCCTGACAGATCCTTCCGGCGATCCGGAGGAAGCTGGAGGTTGGAAGGAAAAAAATCTGTTTGGTGGACAAGAGAGAAACTATCTTGTACCCCGAGGAAACTACTTCGCAAACCCAACGGTCGGAAAGAAGAGACCTCCACCGAGCCGCGAATTCGGCCCCCCACCCGAGACGCGGGGGCAGACCTTCATGCGGAAGCAGGTTTGTCTGCAGGCTTGTTGGGCTTGTGGTACCAGGTGCGCTTCTGCCCTGCAGCGGGCGCCTTAGCACCTTGAAAAAACGTTCCTGACGCATTTGACAGACGAAAAAACGCTTGGGAGTAGTAAAGGAGGGCCCTTGCTTACGGCGAAACTCCTTACTCCAGATTGTGGGAGCAGCGTGCTCTTACCGCCTGTGGCATCCTTTATGATGTCATCCAGGGACGCCCCAAAAAGCCGTTCACCCTTAAAGGGTAAATCCACCAAGGCCTTTTTTGAAGACTGGTCCGCAGACCAACACTTCAGCCACACAAGGCGGCGTAGTACCACCGTGTAGGCGGAGGCCCTGGAAAGCAAGAAGAGCGTATCTATGGCCGACTCACAGACAAACTTTAGGCCTTGCACTAACTGGTCAGCCAGGTCCACACAGGTCTCAGAAGCATTCTGCATCTCCAGCTCCTGCAGCAAGGCCTTTGCCTGTTCGGTAAGTGTCTGTTACACTAGAGCCCCAGCCAAAACCGGTCTTACCGCCGACCCCACTACTGAACATAGAGCGGGCCACAGCCTCAGCTCTCCTATCTGCGGGGTCCTTAAAAGCGGGAGCCCCTTCCACAGGCAACGTGATGGCTTTGTTCAGTCTGTACACATGGGGGGGTCCACTGACGGAGGAAAAACCCACTTTTTTAAAAAGTCCTCCTCAAAAGGGGTAACGGACCGCAAAGTATTTTGGAACAGCAAAAAATTTCTGCGGCCGATCCCATTCCTTGTACAACAGTTTGTCCAGATATGGAACACAAGGAAACACTTTTGCGGTGCGGGGTGGCTTGCGGAACCCAAAAAGGGACCGGCATATCTGATCCCTCTGCCAAATGCTTAAGTTTCTGAGTATCCCGCACCACAGTGATAGGATCTCCAACAAACGCCTTATCATGCGCTGACCCTGAAGCAGAGTCATCCTCACTGTCCGTGTGGGCTAAGCCTGCATCATCTGACATGACGGAACCAGGGCCAGATGCAGTAGCAGGGCTTGATTCCATGTCAGAGACATCCCCAGTAGCAGGCGCAGGGAGGGGGCGCTTTTTACCCCCCTTCTGGCCACTTGCCACTTCAATCCTGGCAACAAACTCCTCAAGGACTGCCGTCACAGCATCCATGGAGGCCGCAAGAACAGGGGGCACTAAGGGTTAACTCAGGCATGGTTGGGGTAGAAGCCTCTGGTTCAGACTCCATGCTGACCCACCGATTGGCCGCTCTAACAGTGCAAGGCAGAGACCCACAGGCCACCCTCCCGGGCCGCAAACAGAGAGCAGGGGACCCCCAGGGGACTCACCAGCCGACCAGGCTGTAGTGCTGCTGAAGCGCTAAGAGTGCTGTCCGTGCTGCGCTGTCCCTCAGGAAGTATTCTGCGGGCTTTTGTGCCATTACTTCAGGCACTAGAGGCCAAAAGCTTTTCCAAGATGGCCGCCGTCATGCAGAAAAACAGCATGCGGGCTAAAACGTGTGTTTAAAAAATACAGTAACACACAGCAGAATACAGTTCAGTGCACACAGCACCACAAAAAAAAAAAGCACCTCACAGCAGCACAGCCCCCCAGCAGTAACAGAGACCCCCCCCCCCAGGTGGACCCCCCACCTCACAGCCACCACCCATAAAACGGGGAAGTAGGGAGAGGAAAGGGAGAGAGGAAAGCAGGGCGAACCCTCAATCGACTGCCCCAGGAACACACCAGCCAAACCACCCTTCAAGGGCAAGGAGATACTACTTACCCATTCTGCGACCACTGGCTGGAGGTATTCCAGACAGACCCAACGTCCGCAGAAGATACAGCATGGCTGGAGGCCCGGCACACTGTGACACAGCCATAGAGACCGGTCATATGTGTGCCCTGAAGCATATAGCTCACCGGCCACCCCTGGAGCAAGGGGGTATGTCGTGGATGGCCCAGCGCGTAGCTAAAGGCCGGCACACGCTCGATGGCCGAAAATGGGGGGGACTACAAGGATCAAGGATGCAGCCTGTCACCCAGTCGGCAGTTGATCCCAGGATCCAAAATGCAGGAAAAAAAATCAAATAAAAGCGAAAAAAAAACAAAAAAAACTCCAGAGCCCATGGGCTTTAGAAGGGCCATGTCTTCTCCTAATGCTAGGCAGAAAAAAACTGGAGCTGCATGAGCCAGAGAGTGGGATATACCCGGGGGACCCCGCCCCCTGGGAAGTGCTGTACTGAGGAAAGTGTTTTAACACTTTAAGTGCTGTTTTTTTCTGCCTATGCTTCTGTGTCCGTCCATGAACGGAAGAGAATGCTAGCGGTTCCCCAAATTTGTACTTGATATTTATGTTCAACACTTGAATTAAAGCTAAAAAGTCTGCACTTCAAATTCATTTGGGATTGTTTTGTTTTAATTTTATTCTGGTGGCATACCGAGCCAAAAGTAGGAAAATTGTGCCTGTGTCCAAATAGAGATAATTATATATTACACACACACACCTGTAGCCAACCACAGCTTTCATAATGGCACATGAATAAATGCCGCTTATAAAAAAAGGTGATCATCACTGCAATAAGCAATCAGTGTAAAAAAAAAAAAAAAAAATCTGATCACCTCCTCGGAGCAGTACAGTGTACATATAGTATATTTTTTATATACTTCCACCAGTCATCATCCCCAATCACCACCACACTAGTCATACGATGTCACTGTACTGCTCTGAAAGTATGCAAAAAAAAAAATCTTAAATGTTCCCCAAAAAATTGTGACAAAAACAATTACAAAAAAAAAACAAAAAACTCAATATGCCCCTTACTAAATACATTGGACAAATCTACTTTCTAAAAAGGGGTCATTTGGAGGGGTATTTGTACCGTCCTGGCATTTTAAGGCCTCAAGAATGAGATAGGCAGTCTGTACATCAGAAATTATAAATGTTCAAATTATATTATACACACACACAAAATTATATTATATATATATATATATATATATATATATATATACATACACACACATACACACATACATACACACACACACACACATCATATAGTTTGGAGACGCTATAAACTGTCAGACAGATTAATATACACCGATTTGGGATATTTTTTACCAAAGAAATGTAGCAAAATATTTAATAAATTTCACAACCGCACGCCAAGAGATTTTATCACCTGGGCTGTAGACATGGAGAGAGTAGTGGTAGGTAAGCAGTTCAGTTTCAGTTAATGTATTTAGAGGGTTAGAGATGGATGGGAGTGAAACTCTAAGTTTGTCCTTTAAAAGTGACTCTGTCACTAAGTAAACCTTAAGATAATATACTTGCCTTTCTAGCTCTCTCAATGGCTGTTGTGTCACTATAGGATGTGTAAACAGGCAGGAGGAACTATAGCATGTGATGAAAAAAGCAGGTATTTAACCTACACAAAAAGGTCGAAAATCTGTAGCAGCCAGTGAGAGGCAAAGCAGCAGTTTTGTTTTAGCATTAAGGCTGCCAAAAAGTGTACATTGCCTCCTTAATTACAGGGTTTCCATTGTGTATAAATGACCTTGTGTTGACAAGGTCAACCTTTTCCTTCACTGTTGTCTTCCTTTCCACTCATACCTCTATCTGAGCAACCGATCAGGCCCTCTGTCTTATCCCGAGTTACAGTGCACTAATAGAAGCAGAAAGGTAGGACATCAGATAGTATGATATAGATTAAGCCAGCACCATTATAGAATTAAGCATAAATAAAAAAAAATCCAAGCTGATATCATGAAAAACAAAATTCACAACAACTGACAAACGTGCATTCACTCATATGTCCACTCACCTGCCGCCAGTCTTGAAGATGAGATCTGCATTTGGTGCCCCTTTTGGATGCTGGTACCGGGGCCGACGCTCCCTGTTCGTATTCGCTGGAGCTGGACGCTGAGCCAGAGATTGCAGCATTTCTGCAAAAAAACAAAAACATTACCCCTTACATACTGTATACGTTTACATGCTCCACAATATGAAGAAACTCTTGTATTGTGGTAATGGCAACTCTAAATTTTTACGCCACAAAAAAAACACATCCACATGTATTCAAATAAACCCATAATGTTTTTCTTAAATATTTTTTTTTTTTAAAGCTACATGTGGAATTTTACCTGCCTGTCTAAAAAATAGAAAATTACATTTAATAAAGTTAATATAATTTGATTTGAAACGTAACTGTACCTAAATCCTCCTTGCATGCAATGGGTTAAAATCAAGACTCCAAAAAAAAAAAAAAAAATCTGTAATCCCGTGTGTCCAGCTACAATGGTGCCACATCATCTATTACCACAACTATTCTGAAGGAACCTCCCTAACATATAGGTAAATAGCAAAATGGTGGCTCTGAACAATGAAACATTTGTGTATATTATGCAGACAATAGTTCCTCATTCTTCTAATGTGGTTATGTGTTGCTAAACCGTTCCAGCCGAAGAAGAGGTAAAACAAGGTTTAGGAGAATCTACTGGCAGAAGTACATTGAGGATAAGGTGAATTGCCCTATATACCTTGTAAAACATCTGTCAACAATCTATCAGAGAACATGGTCCTTGTTTATCGCGTAGAATCAACATTTTAGCGTACCTTCCCAGATAAAGCAACAATTATTAAGTTGACTTAATTTATGTTCAGAGCTGCCATTACTTTTTGTTTATGACATAACTTGAAAAAGAACGGGTATGCTTTTAGGCACGTATGCTTGGTTTTCATAGATTGTACGCAATACAGAACACACACAACTACTCTGAATACTCAGACAACTATTGGCTAATAGAACAATTCAATTTGTAAACTGTAGTCAGAGGCAGCCATATTTAATATTCACAGTGTACAGAGAGATTACTCTCCATGTTTAATGCTGTCCTTCCTCCCATTTCAGGTTCCACCAGCTGCAATCTTCCCTTCTGCTTGTAAGGCACATGCAAGGTTTAGCTGCCTCCACCTAGGAAGCCAATCAATACCTCTACAACACACAATGCTGCAATGAACAAAAGCAAAGCAACAAAAAAAAGAGGGAGAGCAGCTGAATCAATTTTGATAGAACCAGCACTGGTTTAGAGATCAGGAGAATTTGACTTGCCCATAAATTCCATATATTGCTGTACAGTACAGGGCATGGGCATCTTATTCATATACAATGGGTTATAGGCTTGTACAGTTAGGTGATGGGACACTGGAAAAAGACACACTCCGTTTAGGCAACTACCCTATAACCCTACACCACCCCGGTGAGTAATCAGTTTTGTAGCAAACAATGCAGGAGTTTGACAGGTCAAAATTAGAGGCACCGATCAACCTCCAGAATGGAATTGACTGCGCTGACACTTCCTGGAAGTGCCCTGTCATGGATCTTGAGATATTAAGGTGTTCCTACTTGACATCTGTTACACAGGAGATGGGACATTACTGATACATGCGATTTCATGTGGGCTCACAACCAGTCAATAAGAATGACTGTTTCAATGCTTAGAACAGACTATTGAAATGCTAAGTGAGGTTGGCTCCTAAAAGGCCTTTCATTGTGTTGCAGGTGAATAGCTGTTGTCAGAGACGGGACGTCTGGGGGGGTAATTAACTGAATGTCTTTAAACTGTCTTTGAAGTTCATTGTATGTGTGTTGTACTTAGCAGTCACATTGTCAGGCTACCTGATTAGATAATTGGCTCATGTTATTGTTCTGATTGCTTCATTGTAGTAATCAAGCTTTGGGACCAATCTCTGCTGAGTAATTTTGAAGTCCTCATTTGCATGGAAGAGGACCTGAGTGAAACCACAAATGTACTTTAGAATTGACCAATAGAAAAGCGGTTGTTGGGGGCGGGATGTTCCAAATTCTGTATAAAAGTGTGCTGTGTACTTTCAATAAATAGTATGTTTGAACATACATACAACTCGCTTGGTGTGTGTTCTTAATGGGTTCGATCGGCACATAGCTGTAGGTCGAACCCCGGAATCTTGGATGACTGGACCATCAGATGTTGGAATCTGCAATCTGATCGAATAGAAGCAGAGGAGTGTCGGGAGAGCAGGACCTGGGTGAGCAAGGGTCTCGTCACATGCCCTTCTTTGCTTTCAATAAGGCAACAGTCACTCCGTAATCCCTCTATCCTTTAGGACCTGGAGTTATAACAGCCATGCTGTTAAAGCTAGACGATTGGGCAGGGTTGAATAAAGAGCCTTCAGATAGAAGATCTGGCCTGTTGGGAAGAGGCCAGCGAGTGTCTGTTAGAAGTCCAAGTAGGTCTGCTTACCAGGCTCTTCTGTGTCAAGTTCCATGCCAGAATCACTAGGGATTATTTAATAAAACTGGAACGTGCAATCTCTGGTGCAACTCTGCATAGAAACCAATCGAAGCTTTGTAAAAATTGTTTTTAATTAAGCCTCATATCTGTTACAGCAGAGGATGTCATTTTATCAGTCTTGCCACAAAGTTAATCCAGCTATGAGCTGGATTCTAAGATAAAAACAGACACAGAGAAATAGGTGTCCTTCCTCCTTGCTGTGAGCGTCAGGTGATTCCTTATCTCATGCACTAGTGTGGGAGGCATTCTGTGTACTTCACATCGCCCCCCATTCCTTCTCCAGCTCTTCCAGGATTGGCTGCTCCACACCTCAGCATGATTGGGCATGCTTTAGTCATGTGGTGACTTTCCTGGATTTTTACTGAATGTTAGTGATCATGGGGCATTATCCACGAGACAAAGTAGAAGTTTAGTGTAAGAAATATTGATGCCTGGGAGAGGGAAGTATAGAGGTGTGCGGGGAGTTTACAGACAGAATCCGGAGTATTGTAGGGCTCCAAACAGTTAAAGGGGAGATATTTGAAAGGTAAGCATACAAGTCAGACTTGTGACAGGGAAAAAACCCTGGGAATCCATCTCACCTTCACAGAGAGCCCTTCACTGGCTACCAGTTAAATACAGGATTTCTTTTAAAGCACTCTGTCTAACGCATAGATGTGTCCATGGGAATGCCCCCCAATATCTATGCGTTAAAATAAAAGCTCACAACCCCAATCGCGTTCTGCGATCCACCAATCAAAACCTGCTACAGATCCCAAAAGCCAACTACAAGTCCAAAAGAGGAAGAAGATTCGCGGTCCAAGGCCCCAGACTATGGAACGCTTTACCAACCAGCATTCGGTTGGAGGAGAATCACTTAGCCTTCAGGAGAAAGATCAAGACTCATCTCTTTTGATATCAAAGGAGACAGGAACAACAAGCGCGATTTAGTTTGCATGTGCCGCGCTATATAAGTTTTTCATTCATTCATTCACAATGCAAGGGTCATGTATATGCTTATAGATCAGCGCTATGGAAGTAATCTAGAAATTATGAGAGTGAGTTTACATCCACTTTTATTGAACAAGCTAAAGTTAAAAGCTGATTGGCTACCATGCAAAGCTGCAACAGATTCTAAATGCACCAATTTTAATAAATCTACCCCATGTCTTCCTCTCCTCAATTTTGTGCAGCAGGGGAGGAACATTGCTTAGTGGAGGGAAGGCATAGATTACTCTGAACTGAGACTAGATTCCTTGAACTATCAAAGATCGAAAGACATGCATCTGTTGTAAGGATTTTTCAAATTGAAGGGAAGGAAATTTTTTCCACTGTTTAAAGTTTAATGTGGTGATCCACCAGGATTGGGAAGTTCTTGTTTGAATGGATAGGAGCATGGGTAGATCCAGGGCAAATCCCACTGTAGGATTTTTTTTGGACCTCAGTTGTCCCTAAGAGAAAGAACTTCCTCCAGGCAAAAGGGTGGGAAGAAATATCTGAGTACCTTATAAGGGTTCTATGAAGAAGTGGCAGAAAAAGTTTGCATCTAGTAGTGTGAAGTACCACCTAGTTATCCACCCGAGACTGAGCAGGTGAATTTTAGTGACAAGTTTGAAAATTTTGCACTGCAAAGTGAATATATTCCAGACACAACCAGTTTTACAGAGCAACAGTCAGAGATACAGGCCCTGACCCTGTCTTAAAGCAGAGCTCCACCTTGAGAAAAAAAAATATCAAAAATGCTGCAAAAAAATAAAAATTGTATTTATTTTTTGACATACCTGAAATGCCTGTTGCTAGGCAGATCGTCCTAATCTGCCACTTCCTGATTCGCGGTCCGTCTTCTTTCTTCTTCTCTTTGTGGTGCCTCCTGGGGAATGGGGGAGCGGTGTCTTCTGGAGACATCGCCCATTCACGTAGCGCCACACAGCTCACGCATGCGCAGTAGGGAATCAGGCAGTGAAGCCACAATGCTTCACTTCCTGATTCCCTCACCGAGGATGGCGGCAGGGCAGCAGACACCCGAGCGATTGCTCGGCTTCGGCTGCCGTCATCGCGGGCATCCTGGACAGGCAAGTGTCCTTATTAAAAGTCAGCAGCTACAGCGTTAGTAGCTGCTGACTTAATTTTTATAATTTTCTTTTTAACCGGACCTCCGCTTTAAAGGTTCGATGCCGGCCTGTATATAAAGTCTAGGCTTTAGGGATATAAAGCCTGAAGGGGATTTTGGGGACTGGATTCTGTAGCAATGGACCAAAGTCCTGGACCTGTATAGCACCCTGTGGCTAATTGAACACACTTCAAGTGCCAAGATGAGCAACTCCACACATGGTTCATGTTAAGGCTCCTAATGTTTTAGCAAGGTTGCACCGATTCAGATACACTGCTTCTGATTAGGCATTAGCAGACCATGATGGTTAGAAAAAGATTTCCCCTGCATTAAAAGGTCCATCACCTCAGACATTGGCAAAAGAATTACTGGAAAGGTTCAAGCCAATATAACCCATGGTGTATAAATGAGTTGCCTGTGTCTGGTACTGTATGATGAATATATGTATTTAGGGGTATAGAGGGTTTTCATGTTTAATATAGAGCGGTGGTGGTCAATATTAGACTCTTGGTCTGTTTTAATGTCAACTACTTTTTCTGCATGTAAAGTGCATCTACATGCAAAAAAACTGTCAAGCATGATTTTCTTTAGAATCCAAAGCCAACCCCCCCCCAGTGTGTATATGTTTTAGACAGCAGATATATGGCATAAGTTACTGAATCCAATACCTTGAAGGGGGTGGGGGGGGGGGGGGGTGGGAATGGGGCTGAGACTTTGAAAAGCTGGATAACAAACAGGATAAAAATACAATGCATGTTGGTGTGTATTAATATGAGGGGAGCATAACAAGAAATTACATTATTATTACCCTGGTAATCCTCCTGTTCTTGACGTTCATTAATGTCCAAAGTGAGCTTTTTCATCCTCATCCTTTCCTCTTGCTCTGCTTGCTGTTGGTTGTAATGATTTGCAGCAAGTTGGGAGGACATTGGTACATTTAGAATTTTAAACTGGAAAGCAAATAAAATTTGTAAAGTTATATCATCATCATAGTATACATAAAAAACACCTAGCACAGGAACTGCTCACATGGGGGGGGGGGGGGGGGGGGGGGGGACACTCATGGGTGTTAAAATGTAAAAATCACAGACTTCAACATACTGATGTTATGACGCCTTTATCAAGACAGATAGTTTTTACAGTATAACAAACCTGCAGCCATCCCTAGAGTAACAACAATTAAAAAGAAGGCCACACTAAATCAGGTTATCAGCAAATCAAAATAGCAACTTGGTTCTAAGCCACCAAAACCTGATGCCTAGTACACGCGATGAGAATATTGGACAAATGAACGTCCCATTTTTTTGCATGCTAGTTTTAACGAAAACCAATACTAAAGTTACGAAAATTCTCATCTGACAGAATACAGATTCGGAAGTGATGTAATGTTTTCTTTCATTTCCAAGCATGCATGGTCTTGGTCACACTTTTTTGTACAACTACTATACGGACTATGTGTAAATGGGTTGTTCCTTTATTATACGAGAATGTTTTTTGTGCTGGTCTCTTCGGAAAATTTTGCATGACCTGTTGTGATCGGCTCTTAAAAGCTGCGTACTAACCGTCAGATTATTGGACGATCGCTCAAGAAGCTGCATTTTTCATCCAATTTTCCCATTGTGTGTACTAGGCATAAGCAATGCAGCTTGCTAAAAAAATACTTGGCTACCAGAAGAGCCAAACCAAGCAGTCAGATAATGAATAAATGGGGTAACTCACCCCATGAACTAGAATGATAGAAAAATAATGCCTGCCGAGCAGAATATATATGAAGGAAACAAACTCAACTTGTATTGAATTGGGAAGAGTAAAAGCACAAAGTGACAAGTGTGCTGAAACAAAGCAAAAGACACTCAGCACAAATGTGTGTGCATTTATCATAAGTGTGCATAAATTAAAGAAGGCCAAGTAAAACACAGATCGAAAACAGCAAGCTAGCACCCAAAAAGCACCGCAAAAATTACCGGCACTTTAGCAGTGCTTTAGTGTGAAAGTAGTCTTAGGGAGGGAGAAAAGGGAAAGCAGGAGTGGCGACAGGACAAATTCTGCTGCAAAAAGACACAAAATAAAAGGATGCCCATAGATTATGCAATTTTCCTTCCTTCCGCGGCACTAATTGTTTGGGAAAAACACAACAGGCCAAGCGTGCATAAGGCAATCAATAGAGCGACATGTGTACATCCAGGGTGCCTATACATGGATCGCTGGACCTGCAGAACCTGCTGAATTTTTATCCATGTATAGGTGGATTTAAACTTGCAAGACTAGGGTCTAGCCAAGCCAACACATACCATAGTCAAGGCTGGAAATTAACACATTTTAATTACAGAAAGTGACAGTTTTTTTGAGACCAAGGAGAGGGAGAGAGTTCTCACTAAGAAAGTGCTCTGGGCTTCAACAAAATGGCAGACTCTGGCAAGAAAAATCAGGAGCAAAGCAGGAGGTAATTTACAGCACACACCGAATTTGGTAGCATAATTATTGTAAAACAGGGGTGGCAAACTAAATTTCGAGGGGTGGCAAACTAAATTTCGTCGAGGGCCGCATCAGCAGTGTGGTTGCCCTCAAAGGGCCAGTTGTATATGGGTCGCACTACATACAGAATGCAGAGTTCAGGTTTACGTCAGGATTATGCTACGTACAGAGTGCAGGGATTCAGGGGTGCGCTACGTACACATTGCAGAGTCCGCACAGAGCACCATTACATCAGAGTCCGCACAGAGCACCATTACATCAGAGTCCGCACAGAGCACCATTACATCAGAGTCCACACGGACCCCCATTACATAAGAGTCCACACGGACCCCCATTACATAAGAGTCCACACGGACCCCCCTGTAATGCTGTGGACTCGGATGTAAAGAGGGAACTCTGATGTAAGGGGGGCTCTGCCCACCAAAGCCCCCCTCTTGCATCAGAGTCCACAGAGCACCCCTTAAACTCATTTTAACTATACACTGGGAGGTTGCAGAGGGTGAGCTTACTCACCCCAGGATGGAGGGTCAGGGGCGGGCTGCATGCAGCTTTTAAATATGTTCAATCTTCCTTCCTTTTCCCGGGGATGTCACATGGGGTGTGGGCGGGCCAGACCGTGTAGAGAGGCAGGAAGAGGAGGAGAAGTGTCTGAGCAGCCGAACTGTCAGAGGCTGAGCTGTGTGTGAGAGAGACACACAGCTCAGCCAATCAGCTGCTAACATAGCCCGGAGATGACACAGGCACGGCCGCGTATCGGTAGGTAAACGGCGGCCGCGACCTGTGTTAACTCTGTGCAACCCGCGGGCGCCGCTTACCTCCTGCTGTGCGGCCTGATCATCAACAGGCCAGAGAGCGGGTGGCACTGGCCCGCGGGACTCGAACAATCAGTGGAGGCTGGCGGGCCACATGACAAGGCTTGGCGGGCTGGATTCGGCCCGCGGGCCTTGTGTTTGCCACCCCTGTTGTAAAATGTATGTGTTTTTGTTAAAGAGCATTAATTATCAAACTGCTATTTATAAGTTCTGCTTTAAAAGGCAGCAGGGTACCATTAGATATGTAGTCCTTACAAATTTAAAGTAAAATAAATAAAGAAAATAAAGAAATGAGCAGAGAAGCCACAAAGCAAGCAGGGAATCCAGGAAGCTGTCGAATAAGATGGCAAGTAGACAAGCTGCACTCACAACATGAAGAAAAATTTCAAATAAGTTTTACATAGGATTGATAAAAATACTGTATTTATTGGCGTATAAAACTCACTTTTTTACCCTGAAAATAGAGGGTAAACCGAAACTTGCCTCTTAAAGTTAGGGTGCATGTTATACGCCTGTGTGTGTTATACGCCAATAAATGCAGTAGTTATCGTTTGTAAAGCTATTACAATGCTGTTAAAAACTGAAAGTGTATGCTACTTCTAAAGATTCAATTTTGTAAAGTCTGCACTGGAACAATTACATACAGTCCAACAATGAACTAAAGAATTCCAAATGAAACAAAAACTACAAATAAACACATGTGCAGATCATTTTTCAATCTTAAACTCTTAGAAAGAACACTGGCTGGTGTCATTTCACATGTAATCCTTTTCATTCACTGCTCTTAGCTCTGTTTTATGAATGAAGTTCAGTAGGTTACAGATTGCAATGAATAATCCTGGATTATTTGTCAGGGACTCTAGGTACAGTTCCAGCAACATTTAAAATATTACATCAGTGATCCTAAGAGTTTCCTCCATTTGATCAGTGAAATTAAATCCTCTTTGGGTTGCACTGCTAGTTCTGAAACAACAATGATCAGTGCATTAAGATCTGCATTTTCTTAGCAACTCACAACCATATCAACTGGTACCGTTTAATCTTTTAAGCTTCGAAATGCTAGTTTGAAGAGCATCATTCTTTCAGTATTTACATATCATTTAACAAGCTTTGCTGAAGCCTTGGAAGTGCAGACAGTAGTTCGTTTTTCTTGGGAAAATATTTAAAACTGGCTTTTCTTTATATAAAAAATGAGGAAGAAATTAAATGAAAATTAAAAAAATAACTGAAATGGAACAGACCCAATACTTTTTGCAGCTTTGCATTCCAGCCTGGGGTACAAAATATAGATCTTAAAGCCGATTTTAAGACAGAAGAGATGCATAAATGTTTGAAATCAGATATTTTTTCCCTGGTTGAAAAAGGCATAATTTAAAAACAATGAGAAAAAAAAACACTCAAAATTTCACCGCAAAAATGTTTTGAGCCCCCCGCCCGAACATACATGCATGTATGTATCAACTTGGGCACCACAATGGCTAAGTGGTTAGCACTTTCACCTGCCAGAAATAGGGTTGTTGGTTTAAATTCCAACCACGGCACTACCTGCCTAGAGTTTGCATGTTTTCCCTGTTTCTTCCAGGTACTCCAGTTTCCTCCCACACTCCAAAGACAGGCTGGTAAGTTAATTGGTTGCTGTGTAAATTGGCCCTAGTATGTGCAAGTACTGTATGAATGCCCGTTAGGGACCTTAAATTATAAGTTCCTCGAGGGCAGGGACTGAGGTGACTCTACAATATACAGTGTTCAGTATAAATGAGTACACCCCCTTTTGAAAAGGAAGATTTTAATTAATATCTCAATGAACACAAGAACAATTTCTAAATCTTGACAAAACCGAGTTTTAAAGAACAATCGTTTGGCTCAGTACATGAAAGGTTAAAGCGGAGTTCCTCCCTAAAAACTAACTCTTAACAGCTTGCCTTTAATGTAAAAAAAATAAAAAAATAAAATAAAAATAAACTACTACTTCCTAGTCAGTTCAACTTCCTGTCCTAAGACCCCATTGCCTCCTGAGAAATGATGACACTCATTTCCCAGGAGTCTGAGCATTACTGTGCCTAAAAATCGCCCAGCATCTACCTCTCCCTGAAAACCAGGAAGAAAAAGGAACTGGGCTGCAAAAATGAATACACCACACAACAAAAACTTCTAGTATTTTGTATGTCCTCCAGGATTTGTAAGACTTCTAAGCATGGAATGAACAGTTTGGCGACATACTGCAGCATATATCTTTTTCCATTCTTCAAGAACGGCTTCTTTTAGAGCCTGGATGGTGAATGGAGAGTGATGCTCAACTTGTTCACACCGTTCTTTAGGAAATGCAACAATGGCCTTAGATGTGTGTTTTGGATCATTGGCATGTTGGAAAAGTGCATGACGACCAAGGGCATGGAGTGATGGTAGCATCTTCTCTTTCAATATAGAGCAGTACATCTATGCATTCATGATACCATCAATGAAATGCAGCTCCCCGACACCAACAGCACTCATGCAGCCCCACAGAAGGACACTGCCACAATGTTTCACTGTAGGCACCATGCATTTCTCTTTGTACTGCTCACCTTTGCGATGCCATACGGTTTTGAAGCCATCAGTTCAAAAAACATTTATCTTGGTCTCATCACTACAGGTACAGAGTCCCAGTAGTCTTTTTCAGCATGGGCCCTAGCAAATTCTAGGTGGGCTTTTCTAGAGGTCGACCGATATATCAGTCGGCCTATATTCGGCCATTTTGGAGAAATCGTCATTGGCCGATTATCATCCAAATCAGGCCGATATTGGAGAAGGGAGGAGGAACGTGGGGTGCAGAGCAGCCGCGGTGTGTGAAACCTATGGAGAGCGAGAAGGCAGCCGTCATTAGCCAGGTCTGATGTCGGGGAGGGCGGGACCCAGGGTGGGTGGGATCCAGCTATCCAACACCAGCCCGATCATTGGCTGGATAGCTGCCGGGTCCCGCCCACTCCCGACATCACGCTGAATCTGCCAGCTCCCTCTCTGCAGCGCCGGAGAGAGAGCGAGAGAGAGAGAGCGAGAGAGAATCATCGGCTGTGAAGCCTGCTAGTGCCAATCTGCCAGTGCCCACCTGTGCCACCTGCCATCCAGTGCCACCTGCCAATGCCATCCAGTGCCACCTGCCAGTGCCATAGTGCCACCTGCCAATGCCATAGTGCCACCTGCCAATGCTAACTATTGCAAACCAGTGCCACATGCCAATGCTATCCAGTGCCAATCTGCCATTGCCATCCAGTGCCAATCTGCCATTGCCATCCAGTGCCAATCTGCCATTGCCATCCAGTGCCAATCTGCCATTGCCATCCAGTGCCAATCTGCCATTGCCATCCAGTGCCAATCTGCCAGTGCTAACTATTGCAAACCAGTGCCACCTGCCAGTGCCAACCAGTGCCACATGCCATGCAGTGCCACTTGCCAGTGTCAATTAGTGCCAACCAGTACCACTTGCCAGTGCCACCTGCCAGTGCCAGCCACATGCCAATGCCATCCAGTGCCACCCGCCAATGCCAGTGTCATCTGCCAGTGCTAACTATTGCCATCCAGTGCCACCTGCCAGTGCCACTTGCCAGTGTCACCTGTAAGTGCCACGAGCCAGTGCCAACCAGTGGCACCCGTCAGTGCCACCTGCCCAAAAAAAAAACGGCCTAAAATATCGGCTGCAAAAATCGGCCACCCCGATTTCTAAAAACCCATATCGGTCGATCTCTAGGCTTTTCTGTGCATAGGCTTTAGGAGAGGCTACCTTCATGAACGACACCCATGCATGCCATTCTTCTGCAGTGTACACCGTGTTGTGTCATGGGAAACAACAGTTTGGCTTTCTACTTCTTTAACTAGCTGTAGTAAACGTGCATGGCGATTTTCAACCCTTTATCAGAAGGCTCTCCTGTCTAGGTGTTAACGTCTGTGGACGGCCCGGACATCTGAGATGGTTGCAGTTCCATTTCTGTAACTTTTATCATCACTTTTGCTACAGTATTCTGACTGAGAAGTAAAGCTTTGCTGATCTTCTTGTAGCCTTCACCTTTCTTGTGTAAAGAAATCTTTTTTTTTTCTTAGGCCTTGTGACATTTCTCTTCCACGTGTTGCCATTGCTAACAGCATGAAACGGCAAGGGGTTTTCTTTGTTTAGTAATGTCCATTTATATTCACCTGCCTGCTGGACACCTTAATGAATAATTAGACTCACCTGTAGTTGAATTCTTGTCAATTAGGACTTTGTTGTCTAAAATGTAGCTTTGCTCCCATTTTGTTTTGTGTAGGGATGTCCCGATACCGATACTAGTATCGGTACCCATAACGAGCATTTCCCCAAGGACTTGTACTCGAGGGGAAATGCTCCGATGCTTCACCCGATACCTGGGCAGTCAGGGTGATCGGTGCGGCAGGGAAGTTGCAAGCACTGATCTGCCCCCTTTTCAGCTGTTTTTGTTAAAGTTATACAGCGGTGATCGGTGATTGTAACTCCCACCAAAGCCGCACGATCACCGCTGACTGTCCCCCTCCGTGCGGTCTTCTCCCCCCCCTGCCTCCGTGCTGTCTTCCCCCCCCCCCCGCGCCTCCGTGCGGTCTTCTCCCCCCCGCGCCCCTCCGTGCGGTCTTCTCCCCCCCCCCGCGCGCGGTCTTCTCCCCCCCCCCCGCGCCTCCGTGCGGTCTTCTCCCCCCCCCCCGCGCCTCCGTGCGGTCTCTCTCTCCCCCCCCCCCGCGCCTCCGTGCGGTCTTCTCCCCCCCCCCCGCGCCTCCGTGCGGTCTTCTCCCCCCCCCCCGCGCCTCCGTGCGGTCTTCTCCCCCCCCCTGCGCCTCCGTGCGGTCTTCTCCCCCCCCCTGCCTCCGTGCTGTCTTCTCCCCCCCCCCTGCCTCCGTGCTGTCTTCTCCCCCCCCCTGCCTCCGTGCTGTCTTCTACCCCCCCCCTGCCTCCTTGCTGTCTTCTACCCCCCCCTGCCTCCGTGCTGTCTTCTACCCCCCCCTGCCTCCGTGCTGTCTTCTACCCCCCCCTGCCTCCGTGCCGTCAGGATGGAGAGCGGAGGTAGGAGCCGCTAAACCTGGCTCCTACCTTTTCCGAATGAACAGTCAGTGATCACCGACTCTGTCCATTCACATAACTGAGCATCGTAACCTGTGTTTACGATGCTTCAGTTTATGAATGGAGAGGAGCTTCTCTTCATTCATTTTAGCTGACTCTGCAGAGAAAGGGACTGGGGAATCTGGGTCCTTAGTCTCTTTCTCTGTCTGAAAGGGGAGATGTCAGAGGTCTTAACAGACCCCCAACAGGGCTGATTAAAAAAAATAAAAAAATTCCAATAAATATATATATTTTTTATAAATAAAAAAAATAAAAAAAACACACACTGACAATCCACCCCCCCCCCCCCCAAAGAAGAAAAGAAAAAAGAAAAAAAAGAAAGAAAATAAATCGGTGTAAAAAAAGATTGTAAAAGATAAAAATTGTAAAAAAAAAAACGGTCACATGACATTTAAAAAAGTAGCGGCAATCAGCAAGTGCTTGAAAACAAAAAAAAAAGGTATCTGTACTCTGTCTCAAAAAAGTGGTATCGGGACAACCCTAATTTTGTGTATTCATTTTTGAAACATTGTCATGAATTTGTTAGGAAAAAGACTTTGAGTGTGCAAATTACAAATCTTGGTTGCCATTAATGGCCTACATTTGTGGGAGAATTTTATAGTATAGTGTCCCATAGAAAATGTTGATTCTGAATAGAAAGTAAAGGTTTTCTGACAAATCTCCTGGGGTGTACTCATGTATGCTGAGCACTGTATATGTATAAAGCACTGTGTAAATTGTTGGCACTATAAAAAGTACCTGTAATGAAAAAAATAAATGCACACATCGATTGCCCTTCACGTTACATATAGCCATGCATGCCAAAACGAGAGCAATAATTCTACAACCAGAGCAACAGGGTGACTCTAAACAGATGACTTGTATGGGTTTAATAACTGCTTCCAGGCTACTCCCCCATCATACTGTGGCAAGGTGGCTTGTTCCCACAAATTGCTGGGAATTTTTTTGGGAAATGTTAATTTTTCCCCTAAATTTTGTTAATAGCGCAAAAAAAAAAGAAAAAAAAAAGAAGAAATGCAGAGGTGACCAAAATACCACCAAAAGAAATCTCTATCTGTGGGGGGGAAAAAAAAAAGAGCATCAATTTTGTTTGGGCACAGCATTGCACAACCGCGCAATTGTCAGAAAAAGCGACGCAGAGCCGGATCACAAAAATGGCCTGGTCAGAAGTGGCCAAATCCTTCCAGGGCTGAAGTGGTTAAAGAGTCACCTATGGAAAATACAGGATACCCACATTTGCCATTTCAGAGGTGCACAACCTCATTCTTTGGGAAATATACTGTGTTTGTGTACCCTAAAATTACCTAGTGTACTCTTTACAGAAATGTTGTCTTTCCTAAATTGTTGCACTAAAACATGTACTATACAAACTTTGGAACTACCACCATGTTATACTCTGTAAGGTATTCACCTTCAGAAAATATATAATGTTCAGGGGTTCAAGCAATCTTCAGGGCTAAAATTATTTTTTAAACATATGCAAAAACGGCTCTGGCAGCGAAAGGGTTAAAGTGATATTAAAGACTTTTTTTGTTAAACTATATATACACGATAATTCACAAAGCAGTCCTTTAATTCCTCTCCGCCAGTAAGGCACACCCCCACACCCTCCCCACAGGAGTTCACCCGACAGCAGTAGTGCTCTTAGTATGAAAAAAAGGGATTTTTAAATACAGCTTACCTGTAAAATCCTTTTCTTGGAGTACATCACGGGACACAGAGCGGCATATTCATTACTATGTGGGTTATATGGAGTACCTTCAGGTGTGGACACTGGCAATCTCAAACAGGAAGTCCCCTCCCTATATAACCCCCTCCCCTAGAGGGAGTCCCTCAGTTTTGTAGCAAGCAGTATGCCTCCCAAAATGTTCACCCAAAAGAGGGGTGGGAGCTCTGTGTCCCGTGATGTACTCCAAGAAAAGGATTTTACAGGCAAGCTGTATTTAAAAATCCCTTTTTCTTTCTCGTACATCACGGGACACAGAGCGGCATATTCATTACTATATGGGATGTCCGAAAGCAATGCTTTAATGAGGGGAGGGAGACATCTTCCAAAGAAGGATTTAATTTAGAGGTATACTCAAATAATAATAATAATTCCAACTTAGTCAAGAAAAAAAAAAACTTTTTTTTTTTTTTTTTACAACCAAGGGTGCCCCTGATCCCGAGGATCTTAAACTGCAGCCTGTAGTACTGCCTGTCCAAAGGCAGAATCCGCATTCCTTCTCACGTCTAGTTGATAAAACTTTGTAAACGTGTGGACTGATGACCACGTCGCCGCCTTGCATATCTGAGCCATAGAGATCTGATGGTGTGCTGCCCAGGAGGCGCCCATGGCCCTGGTAGAATGGGCCTTTACCGACAAAGGAGGAGGCAACCTCTTCAAACCGTAGGCTTGAATGATTAATTGTCTAATCCATCTCGAGATGGTGGATTTTGCAGCTGCCTGCCCCTTCTTGGGGCCATCTGGTAGAACGAACAACACATCTGTTTTCCGGATCTTTTCTGTAGCTTTAAGATAGGCCTTCATGGCCCGGACAATATCCAAGGTATGCAGCAACCCCTCCTTTCTAGATGTGGGTTTCGGAAAGAAGGATGGAAGTACCAAATCCTGGTTCAAGTGAAAATTGGATATAACCTTTGGTAGAAAGGAAGGATGGGGCCGGAGAACTGCCCTGTCCTTATGTAGAACGAGATATGGTTCCTTACACGATAAGGCTGCTAATTCTGACACTCTCCTGGCCGAAACTATGGCGACCAAGAAAACCAAATTTCTTGTCAGTAAAACTAAAGGAATCTCAGCCAACGGCTCAAAGGGTTGTTTCTGTAGAGTGGACAGGACAAGATTTAAGTCCCATGGACAAATTGGTGACTTGACAGGAGGATTAATACGCAAGACCCCCTGTATGAAGGTCTTTACCAGCGAGTGGGTGGCCAGCGGCCTCTGAAACCACACTGACAGAGCTGAAATCTGTCCCTTGATTGTGCTTAATGCCAGGCCTTTATCCACTCCTAGCTGGAGAAAACTTAACACCCTATCAATAGTATATTTGCGGGAATTCCATCTTTTGGATTCACACCAGCCTACGTAGTTCCTCCACACCCTGTAATAAATCACCCTGGAGGCCGGCTTTCTAGCCCTAATCAGGGTAGGAATTACCTGCCTAGACAGACCTCTACCCCTGAGAATCAGGGATTCAGCCTCCAGGCCGTCAAATTTAGACGTTGTAATGTAGGGTGGAGGATCGGGCCTTGTGAGAGTAGGTCTGGTCGTAGAGGAAGAGTCCAAGGGTCTCCCACTGCCATCTTCAGGACTAGTGAGTACCATGTCCTCCGGGGCCAAGCTGGAGCTACTAGAATGACTGGCTTGTGCTCCACTCTGATCCTGCGCAACAGGCGAGGAAGTAACTGTAGCGGAGGGAATGCATATAGAAGTTTGAATTGATGCCAAGGGCAAACCAACGCATCGGTTCCGCAGGCCATAGGGTCCCTCGCTCGAGACACGAACCTGTCTAGTTTCTTGTTGAACCTGGATGCCATTATATCTACGTCTGGCATTCCCCACCTCTGGCAGATTGTCTGAAAGACCTGGGGATGCAGAGACCACTCCCCTGGCGACAGAATCTGGCGACTTAAGAAGTCTGCCTGCAGGTTGTCCACTCCGGGAATGAATATCGCCGAAATGCAGGGTACATGAACCTCTGCCCACTGAAAAATCAAGCTCACCTCCCTCTGAGCGGCCTGACTCCTGGTTCCCCCTTGGTGGTTTATGTATGTCACCGCTGTGGCATTGTCTGACTGGATTCTCACCGGGAACCCCTGTAATCTGGAGGTCCATGCCAGAAGGGCTAGGCGAGCAGCTCTGATCTCCAAGATATTGATGGGGAGCTGCCTCTCTGCTTTCACCCAAGTTCCCTGGCGAGAGAACCCCTCGAAAACCGCCCCCCAGCCTGCCAGGCTGGCGTCTGTGGTAACTACCTTCCAGACAACAGGGCTGAAGGATCTTCCCTTTAGAAGATTCTGAGGGTTCAACCACCAGGCCAGGCTTTGTCGGACCTTTGATGATAGCGTCAAAGGGGACTCTAAGGCATGTGCTCTCTTGCCCCAGGCTGCTAGAATGGCTGCCTGTAGGACGCGAGTGTGGATCTGAGCGTATGCTACTGCCTCGAACGTGGCCACTAGTTTGCCTAGTAATCGCATACACAGGCGAATAGTTGGTTTTTTCTTGCTTAGAACCAACTGAACCAACCCCTTGATAGCCTCGATCTTTACAAGGGGCAGGAACACCCTTTGCTGTTCTGTGTCTAACCTCATGCCGAGGTATTCCAACTGCTTTGTAGGCTGGAACGCTGACTTTTCCCGGTTTAGGACCCAGCCGAATCCTTCGAGGTACTGAACCGTGAGGTTTACTGCCTGTTGCAGACACGGCCGTGAGTGATCTATGATTAAAAGGTCGTCCAAGTACGCTAGGACTGTGACCCCTTGGATCCTTAGATTGGCCAGAACTGGGGCTATGATCTTCGTGAATACCCGGGGGGCCGTGGCCAGCCCGAAGGGGAGCGCCCTGAATTGGAAGTGTCGCTGCCCCACCGCGAAGCGTAAAAATCTTTGATGCGACTGAAAGATTGGTACATGAAGGTAAGCATCCTTTATGTCTATGGAAGCCAGAAAATCGTCCCTCTGAAGCGCGGCGGCTGCTGACCGGATGGATTCCATCCGGAAGGAACGAACCCTTAGGTAACCGTTTAACCTCTTTAGGTCCAAGATTGGCCTGACATCGCCGTTGGGCTTTGGTATGACAAAGAGATTGGAATAGAAACCTAGCCCTTGCTCTTGGGCTGGCACCTCTATTATTACGTCCTGGCAAAGCAGGTGATCCAAAGCTGCCAGCATCGAGGCCTTCCTTGCTGGATCCTTTGGTAGCCTTGACTCTTGAAAATGAGGCGGAGGAAAGTTTAGAAACTCCAGTCTGTAGCCTGCGGTTACAGACGCCCGGACCCATTTGTCGGGGATCTTGGCTTCCCAAACTTCTGAGAAGAAACGAAGCCTTCCCCCCACCCGCGAGAGTGGGGGCGCCCCTTCATAAGGCAGACTTAGGGGCTGGCTTTGTCGGCTTGCGATACCATGGCCTCTTACCCCCAGGGGCCTGTCCCTGCGATCTACTGTTAACGTTGGATCGTGCAGGCGGCCGTCGATACTGCCTGGAATTTGAGGGCCCTGAGACAGGAAAGAGCTGCCTTTTAAATGTAGGACCCCGGAATGTCTTTTTGACCGGTAAAAGGGTACTTTTGCCACTTGAAATAGTCTGAATGTATTTATCCAGATCCTCCCCGAAGAGTCGTTCTCCATGGAAGGGAAACCCTGCCAGAAGCTTTTTGCATGGGGGCTCCGCCGCCCAGTTCTTCAACCATAAGAGCCTTCTCATGTGCACCAAAAATAGTGATAGTGATAAACGAGAGGCCTGCTGGATGGAATCTTTTATAGCATCTACAGCAAAACACAGAGCTCTGGGAATGTCAGAAAACTCTTCTGCTTGTTGGGTAGGCATGTCCTTTAGCATTTCTTTTGTCTGGTCCTTTAAGGCCTGACAAACTCCAATTGCAGCCACAGCTGGCTGTACCACTGCTCCTGCCGTAGCAAAGGATGCTTTTAAAAGTGTCTCTAACCGTTTATCAACCGGATCTTTAAACATATGTATGTTTTCCACCGGGCAAGTTAGTGATTTATTCACACATGAGATGGCTGCATCCACCACTGGGAGCCTCCACCTCTTGGAGAATTTTTTCCTCCATGGGGTAAATGACCGCAAATCTCTTCGGTGGCAGAAAAATCCTATCCGGCCGTACCCAATCCCGAAAGATCAATTCCTCCAAGAGAGGATGGACCGGAAAAACTGCGTTGCTTAACGGAGCTTTCAAAGAGCCCAGAGAGGATACCGGAGGAACCTGAGGCTCTGGCAATGGTAAACTAAATGCCGAGCGGACCATGTCCGTCAAAGACTGCACCCACAGTCTCTCTGTCTGGGAGTCTGAAAATGGTTCCTCAGAGGTAGATCCCTCAATCCCTGAACCCTCTTGGTTCAGGTCTAGTTGATCCTCCTGCGATTCCAATTCCTCCGGAGAGAGAATTTCAGCATCTGAGGATACACCTCTTGGTGATGGGGATCTAACCCGTTTCTTGCCAGGAATAGCTCTAGCGATCAATGCTGCTATTCTCTCTTCTAGCCCCCCTAGGGATACAGCTAGCATCTCCTCTGTGATGAACACAGGGCTGGGCTGATCTGGGCCAGCCTCCGCACCAGACCCCCCTAATGGCTCATCCAAGGCGACCTTTATGGGAATAAGTTGCGGGGAAAGTATCGGCATATCATCAGAATCAGAGGGGGAACCCCTTTGTTTTTTGGTCTTTTTTGTACCCTTTGACCCCGAACCTTTGGAAGCCATAATACAAAATCGAGGGACTCCGCCAACAACAACAGACTGTAGTGGCCAGGAGTACAAAACTAGAGCTTAGGTGACAATAGATCACTAATGCCCAAAAACTGATGGGGCCCCGTATGTTTCTTTTTTTTTTTTTTTCAAACATACAGCGACCCCAAACTTAGTTTGCCAGCCTCCAACCTGCTGCAAAAAGGGGAATTTCTTGGCTTAACAGAAAGGCATTGGAACAAAGTCCAGCATGTACTACCCCTCTTCCGCCACCGGGAGTCACTGTTCTGCCGCTCTGCGTCCTCTCCCTTTGAGATCAGCCTCAGACTGAGCACTGACAATGCCTGCTGATCTATAACAGCACAAGGCGCGCCCCTGTATGACGCTGCAGGCACGCCCCCCCCCCCGCCCTCCTCTCCGAACGGCGCGAAAAACGTCTATAAGACGTGCGCGCGCGCGTATGCCGGAGCAGGAGGAACATGGAGGAGCCGCGCTGCTGGAGACCCAGGACTGCAGTATCAGGTGGCAGATTCAAACCCCCGGCCAGGTAGGACTCTCCAAAAGGCCCCATAGGGATCCTTACCAGTCCTAGGAAGAAAGCAGCAGGTAGCTAGCAACACCATTCTTAGACAGGGGAACCTAGTGATGGGGGAAATGGGATCATCCTGTCTTTCTCAGACATAGTGAGCAAGGTTGCCAATGCAGAGCATACTTAGGCTACCCCCCTTTTAGGTTACCCCGGAGAGCCTGCTGTCGAACCAAGTCCCGCAGGCTCCCCTCTTACCTGCTCCATGCTGCAGGATGTTTGTCTAGCAAAACGATCCAATCTTCTCCCATCTCCGTGGGTAGCGTAATAGACCTTCAGGCCCTGGGGTCCTATGAAGGTACCCACTGTCCTGGACCTATATAGCACCCTGGTAAACAGGAACTTATGGTCTTTATGAACTCCAAGTCCTGGGCCCAGGGTCCAGCCCTCCAAAGAGGAGCATTATAGGCAAAACCCCACGGTTTGGGGCCCGGGTACT
This sequence comes from Rana kukunoris, assembly GCA_029574335.1. NCBI lineage: Eukaryota > Metazoa > Chordata > Amphibia > Anura > Ranidae > Rana > Rana kukunoris. The sequence goes on from CM056051.1 coordinate 134,438,215, forward strand.
GTCCACTTTGGCACTGAGGCTCCTTGGACAGATCCGGTTAGCCCGCCCTTAATCCCAAGGATGTGGAGCAAAGCTATTCCGTGACCAACACCTAAGACACTGGCGAAAAAACTGAGGGACTCCCTCTAGGGGAGGGGGTTATATAGGGAGGGGACTTCCTGTTTGAGATTGCCAGTGTCCACACCTGAAGGTACTCCATATAACCCATATAGTAATGAATATGCCGCTCTGTGTCCCGTGATGTACGAGAAAGAAATGGTGCTGCAGCCAGGACAGCACTGGATGGTGACAGGAGTCAAGCAAGTGTTTAGGGATGGTGGTGGGGGTGGGTAAGAAAGTTACCTTAATGCAGCAAAAAACACTTTAATAAATACATTTTTAGTATTCACCTGGAGTTCAGCTTGAATATACACTTTAGGAGCAAGTAGGAATATCGGCAAGAGAAGAAATTACCAAGTTTTAAGTTTACTCAAGCTTTTGGCAAAGTCTAGCTGAAGTAACTTTCCATAAAAAAAGTTTTTTTAAATTAACAAGTTACCTGCTGTTTGTTGCCTCTCCTGGTTAGCATCACAAATGGCATTGTGTCGCCACAGTTTGCATCTCCCTCCACACTGGTTAAGGTTGGTCCTTTCTTCAGTTGGGTCTTCAGATGCAAGGGAATGGCAACATCCAGCTGATGTACTTTCACAGACTCTCCGCTGCGTTGCTAAAACAAAAAAAACATACTTTTTTTTTTTAAAGGATTAAGAGAGAAGGTTGTCATTTTGGAATGGGAAAAACTCCTTTACTCAATCATTAAAAGCTCATTCACATCATAGATCATAGCAATAATTAAGGTATGTTGTGTTGAAGTAGTGATAAAGGCAGAAGCTTTTTTATTCTATTCTAAAAACCTTGTGGGTTCTGCTCCCCCAACACCAATCACCTGAGCCCCCCTCACGATCCAGTGATGTGCAAGAGCCTCAGCTGTCCCAGGACTTCCTCTCCCTATTGGCTGAGATAGCAGCAGGAGCCATTGGCTCCCATTACTGCCAATCACAGACAGTGAGCCAATGAGTAGAGAGTGGGGGGGCAGGGCTGAGCTGCAGCTCTATGCATCTTATGGACCCTAGAGCAGGGCTCGGGAGGAAGCACACACCAGTGCCCCCATTAGCAAGCCACTTGCTATGTGGGCACTGGTCAAGGGGGAGGAGCCAATAGCTCCGGCGGGGGACCCGAGAAAAGAAGGATCGAAACTACTCTGTGCAAAAACACTGAACTTTAATATCACTTTACATTTGAATGAACTGGCATAATGCATTAACGCACAAAAAGGGGCCATGAACAGCAATGGTAAATGGATTACTTTATTTTCTTCCTTTTTGGATAAATTGTGGAGCTAGAACTTCTGTCAAGGCGTTCTGTGTTCCCACTAGAAAGATTTCAATACACCTGCTGTCCCACATTCATAACAGGAAGCGAGTGGAAATTTTCCCAAAGGATGAAGAATTCCAACATTTGACAGTTCTTGCACAAGATGTTCTCTCAAGATATTCTCTTAACTTCTGTCCCACGACAGCCATAACATTTTAGATTTCCCCCATATTCCCTCCATGACAGTGGTCACTCAGGAAAATAGTGAGAACAAATCTCTAAATGGGACACAAACAATGAAAACCTGTCAAGGCCCATAATCCTCCATCATTCTATTTGAAAACTAGTACCAAAGTTTTGTTCAAAATGTTCCTTTTAAGAATGGGGGCCCCACCTGGCAACCAAACTGCAGTGTTCACAGGCATATTACTAATAAGTAGTATAACGTCGCGTACAGACGATCGGACATTCCGACAACAAAACCGTGGATTTTTTTTCCCGACAGATGTTGGCTCAAACTTGTCTTGCATACACACAGTCGCACAAATGTTGTCAAACGCCGAACGCCAAGAACACAGTCATGTACAACGGCACTACTAAAGGGATGTTTAATATCAGTTGTATTAGTAGATGTTTGGTGAGAGACGATTTGCGCTTTTCGGTCCGTTACAGCGTGACGAATGTGCCATCTCCATTCTGAATGCTAGTTTTACCAGACAGAGTGCTTTTGTCATGTACATGATTCAGAGCATGTGTGGAAATTTGTGCATCGGAATTTACGAGAACAAATTTTGTTGTCGGAAAATTTGAGAACCAGCTCTCAAATTTTTGTTGTCGGAAATTGACAGAAAATGTCCGATGGAACCTACACGCAGTTGGAATTTCCGACAACAAGCTCCCATTGAACATTTGTTGTCATAAATGCTGAGCGTGTGTACAGGGCATAAGAAGTAAACAAAGATTTAAAAACAAGAATTTGTGTGGTAGAGGATAACACAAAAAAGCTTTGCAAAGTTTCCAGAATACAGACAACTGATGTAGGAAATACCCCAAGATGAAAGCCCATAAATGTAATTTGCCATTCTTCAATCAACATTGCACTGCTTGATAGGACTTAGATCACTTGGCATTTGATAAATTAACTCTGACTAAAGAACAGTACTTGGTAAAAAAAGAAAAGAAAAAAAGTCACATACTTGAAGGTTTTCCAGCATCATTTTGTCTAGAGCTTGAATGAAGTCTTCATCTTCTGCACAGGCTACATGCTTTATTCCACCTCCCTTCATCATCACCTCCTGAAAAAAAAAGAAAAAAAAAAAAAGTATAAGGGAGCACTTAACTGACCACCAATGGTAAGAGGTCCCTCCCCTACTAACAACCTATGCAAGTCAGCATCTCTCCCAATAATCACCAAACCATTGGGGAATTTATTCACTCGTGACTAATGCAAGGGGGCATTTCTCCCACTGTATGCAGAAAAGTTACACCAGCACATGCATTTGAATCAAAACATAAATTTTACTCCCAATCCTAATTAAAAAAAAGGCGGCACGCAATGTAACTTTATAAGCAACAGGTTTCAACTAGAGTGGATCTTGTTCTCGCTGTGAACACTCAAAAAAAAAAAAAAAAAAGTTACATACATTGTTTTCTTCATCAGTTTCATTCTCCTTGTTTGAGTCGGTCAAGTAATCTGTGTTTTCCTCCTCTTCTTCCTCTCTTTCATCCAATTCATTTTCAGAAGCATCCTAAAAAAAAAGAAGTTTTACACAGTTTTACTCACTATTGAAACTTGGCACAGGTTGACACTGCAGCACTGTAAAGACTTAGCTACGAATGGGAAATATCACATGAAATATTGACCCCTTAATGTAAACTGTGGATAATAAAATCCTAAATGTTGTCAACATCTTCTTAAAGTGGACCTGTCACCTACACTGCAGATAAAGTCTCAAAGATACACCAAATAATTAACGTGTGGGTCTGTGCCAAAAGCCTTGTTCATCAGATAGAAAATAGTCTTCAGACATGGCTACAGTCCAAGCTGTCCTAGTACCAGCACACATCTTAAAACAATCGTAACTGATTGCCTGTGGTTTCAAATTTTTCAATCGCTCATTTGCTTGACATAAGACTGGTGAGCAGGTCATCTACACATCACCATTTACTGCACAGCTGATGGCACAGCTGCAAAGATTACCTGTCTTGCCCCAATGAGGGGAATTTGGGCTTCCTTTGGGACCTCCTCCGCATGAGTCTTATTACCAGCCCTGAATGGAGTCCAGATTTCCCTTACTTAAAGGAGAAGTCCAGACAAAACCTGCTCTGTGCCACATTCTAAGCCTAAACTATCTAACCCTATAACAAAAAACTTCCTGCACTTACCTATTCTGCACCGATCCGGGCCGGTCTCCAGCAGCAGATGCTGTGTGCAGGAAAGAACCAACAACGGCTGTGAAATGAATAGAAAGGGACGTCACCCATAGACTTACTATGGGGTTTCTGTTGTCAGATGCCTCTCCTACACCTGCCTACACAGTGAAGCCGTGGCTGACAGCTGATGCTTGGACAGGACAGGACTGCAACATAGGCAAGTACAGTGATTTTTGCTTTACAGGGTTAGATAGATTAGGTTTAGAAAGTGGTTTAGCGTTAGTTTTGCCGGAATATCTCCTTTAAGCACCAGATATGGTTTTCACTGTTAAACTTTTTATGATACTTGCACCCTAACCACTTAAGACCCGGACCAAAATGCAGGTAAAGGACCTTGCCCCATTTTGCGATTTGGCACTGCGTTGTTTAAACTGACAATTGTGCGGTTGTGCGACGTAGCTCCCAAAACAAAATTGGCGTCCTTTTTTCCCCACAAATAGAGCTTTCTTTTGGTGGTATTTGATCACCTCTGCGGTTTTTATTTTTTGCGCTATAAACGAAAATAGAGCGACAATTTTGAAAAAGATGCAATATTTTAATAATAAATATCCCCCCAAAATATATGTAAACATTTTTTTTTCCTCAGTTTAGGCCGATACGTATTCTTCTACCTATGTTTGGTAAAAAAAAAATGCAATAAGCCTTTATCGGTTGGTTTTCGCAAAATTTATAGCGTTTACAAAATAAAGAGAGATCATTTTTTTTTTTTTTACTACTAATAGCGGCAATCAGCGTTTTTTTTCGTGATTGCGACATTATGGCGGACACTTCGGACAATTTTGACACATTTTTGGGACAATTGTCATTTTCACAGCAAAAAATGCATTTAAAATTGCATTGTTTACTGTGAAAATGACAGTTGCAGTTTGGAAGTTAACCACAAGGGGGCGCTGTAGGATTTGTGTGTTCCCTGTGTGTGTTTACAACTGTAGGGGGGTGTGGCTGTAGGTGTGATGTCATCGATCACGTCCCCCTATAAACAGGGATGACGTGATCAATGCTGCGGCCACAGTGAAGCATGGGGAAAACGGGTTTACACACGGCTCTCCCTGTTCTTCAGCTCCGGGGACCGATCGCCGCACTGCAGCGGCGATCGGGTCCACGAGTCCCGCGGTCCCAGAGCTTCGGACCGGGTCACGGGAGCGCGCCCGTGACCCACGGCTGGGTACTAGAACCAACGTATATATACGTTGATGTGCCCAGCCGTGCCATTCTGCTGATGTAAATGTTCAGTAGGCGGTTCTTAAGAGGTTAAACACTGCTCAGTTATTTTACAGTAGAGGACAACTTTAAGGCTGCTTTCACACTGAAAGTACCAGCCGTTAGCGTCACTCGTTTTAGTGCTAGCAGCAGGTTTTTTACCCCCCCCCCAAGAGAAAATAGTTCTGTTTTGCGGCGCTTTGAAAGCGCTTTTCAGGTGCTTTGAAAAACGCTGCATATTCATTCCAATAGGCAGGTTGTTTTGGGAGCAATAAATACAGCACTCCCAACCCGCCCCAAAGGCTTTTCGGAACGTCCCAGAAGCGCACCACCCCAGTGTGAATAGATACACTAAAAACAAATGAGAGGCGGTTTTCAGGAGCTTAGCAGAAGCCATTTCAAGCACTAAAGCACCTGAAAACCGCCCCAGTGTGAAGCTGGTCTTAATGTCAATACAGTCATACTTCTATTTTCTTAGCAGTGGTATGGTATGTTTTCTAGTTTATAAAATGTAAATATTGTTGAAGGACTCTCACATAATTGTGGTTTTTAAAATGGGTTAAGCACACCTTACAACAATACTCAAGAACAGAGAAAGACAGCAATAGGTGTCATTTTAAAACACAAATCTAAAAAAGTCCCGTGATTTCTAACTTGGAGCGACAAAGATTTACCTAAACAGCAGTAATGTTTCCACCTTTATCGCTACTATTTGCTTCCTTCTCAGGAAAAAGGAGTACAGCTGTGGCCAAAAGTTGAGAATGACACAAATTTTAATTTTCACAAAGTCTGCTGCTTCAGCATTTTTAGATCTTTCTGTCAGATGTTACTATAATATACTGAAGTATAATTTCAAGCGTTTCATACTCCCCAAAGGCTTTTATTGACAATTACATTAAGTTGCAAAGAGTCAATATTTGCAGTGTTGACCCTTCTTTTTCAAGACCTATGCAATTCATCCTGGCACGCTGTCAATCAACTTCTGGGCCACATGGACTGATGGCAGTGATATTGCCAGGCTGCCTGTGTGCCCATTCAGCACCACTTCCTGCACAAGAGATTGGCTGTAGTTTTAAAGTATGCTTGTAGGCGGTCGAATCTCTGAATATCAGATAAAGTGCTCAAAGCACAAAACACTCCAGAAAATGTACACAAATATGATCACTGGGTAAGGAAACAGGCTCCAGGAGAATCTTGCAAGATCGGATGTTTTTATTGTATAAAATCACTGCATAATACAGCAGCATCAAAAACCCTGAACATATTTGGCACCCAAAGTTTCTTATTCATCACATCCTAATAAATTAGCACCTTTGGGTGGGAAATGTGTCCAGGTTTTGTTATCCTGCTGCATTGCTTCACCATGATTTCATACACTAAAAAAACATTTAAAATCAAAAAAGGTACTCCTGCAGACTGTACCAATGTTGATGCTGATAAACACCCCCCCCCCCCCCCCCCCGCACGGTCCAGAGATCCTCTTCGCCACTCAGCCTGGCCGCTGATTGGCTAGAGCAGATGGATTGAGAGCAGCGCAGCCATTGGCTGGCGCTGCTGTCAATCACATTCAGTGACACGACGCGTCGAGATGTGGGGCCGAGCGATACCGTGAGCGGCTATGGCCGCTCGCTGTATCACAAAAGCGCGCCCGCAATTACTTACCACCATGCGAGCTCTCTCGCATGACTGTGGTCAGTACTTGCGGGGAGGACCAGAGACAGCCGCCGAGGGACAAAACAAACTGCACAGTGGAGGCAAGTATAACATATTTGTATTTTAAAAAGGGGAAAAAAATTGCTTTACTAACCCTTTAAGCCCCATACACACTATCAGTTTTCCTGCAGGTTTTTCTCTTCAGATTTACCAAAACCATGTAGTACAAGGGCCTGCCTGATTGCATACAAATTGAAACTATTATGGTTTGACCTCATATTAGATGGTTTTGGTAAACCGGAAGAGAAAAACCTACAGGAAAACAGATAGTGTGTATGGGGCTTAAGAATAAATTGCCAATTTATAAGAAAACTGTGATTAAGTAGAAAAAAATAAAATAAAATCTACTAACTTCTTCTTCGTGATCATTCATTTCACTTTCATTCCCAGACTGCTCCTCCGTCTCTGCCCCAGCTTCTTCCTCGTCATCATCATCGTCATCCTCCAGTGCCTCACCCTCAGTCAAGGAATGTTTTGAATCCTTGTCGTTCACAAGGCCTTGTAGATCATAAGATGTCAATTTGTTAGCAGAATATAAACAACACGTTTTAAGCTAAATCAAATACAAAAAATATATATATATAAAACAAATTTAAAAAAATATATATATATATATAAAACAAATTTTAAAAAATATAAAAATAAAATGTCTTTGGGTTTGTCAGTAGTTTTTTTCACAAAAGGAAATTAGGTGCGTTTATAATATTTCTATAATTCCATTTAAATAAAAAGTGACTATTTTATACAAACCGTATTTATCTGCGTATAACGCGCACTTTTTCCCCCTGAAAATCAGGGGGAGAATCGTGGGTGCGTGATATACGCTGATCCCTGCTTTCCGCGCTGTGTTTGAACTGAGCCGCCGCCATATACCAAGCGCAGTACACTCGGCCAGGCTCGGCTCCCCTCGCGGTCACGCCTTCTAGCCTCTATGTGAAAGAAGCTGAGCGTAACCGAGTGTGCCTGAGTGTACTGCGCTCGGTATATGTCGGCGGCGGCGGCGTTCAAACAGCGCGGGAAGCGGGCATTCGACTGAGAGACAGCGCGGGAGAAGCGGGGAGGACACCACCGAGGCCGCAGACGGACTAAACTAAGCATTTTCTTTTTTTTCAGGGATTTTCCCTTCTAGGTTGGGGGTGCGCGCTATACAAAGATAAATACGGTAGTTATACTGGTCCAGCTCGAATTAAATACAGGTGGGATGCCCCTTAAGGGCCAGTTCACACCAGACGCAGTTTCGTTCAGTTCCGTGTGCATTTTTTCTGCACTAAAAATGCATGCACGGAACTGCGTCTGATGTGAACTGGCCCTAAAGCCGAAAGTCGCTGTAGTAGACACTACTCCAGAGATGTCGACCTGGTTTTCGGGTCCTGTGTTAAACGGCTGTCCTGCTGCATTGAGAATACAGGTGATCGGCCATTCGACATGGGCACCATTCAGAGAATGCTTTGCTTTTTCTAAATTAATAAAAGCATTCTCTGATTGAAAAAAGTGGAGAGGTGTGGGGTGACGTCACGCTCTCCACCTCCACCAGTTATTCAGAAGATGCATTCTCTAAATGGTGACTATGCTGAGGAGACAACCACCTGTGTTAAAGAGGCAGCAGCGCAGTCACTAGGCATGGCAGCTTAGAAGTGGAGATCACTGGAGTAACAATGTCTACCTTAGGGTCTTTCAGCCTAGTGGAGCATATACGTTACAATGGTCCAAGCTGGACCAAAATTAGCCATGTTTAAAATACCCTTATGCTTCTACAGTCTTTATAAAAGTAAATAAAAAATACCAAACAGTGATTGGGATCTTTCTGTAATATAAATGAATGTTCAGCTGTAGAAATTGAAATTTCCTACCAAAGACACTAAGATTTTTTTTTTTATGCGCCCACTTTAATAGCTTTGTTAATCACATAAATAGTTGATCATCATGGAAAAATAGTACAGGTTTATTTTAATGAACCATTTTCACGATGGTCTGATCAAGATGTTGGGGAGGCAAGCTATACCTTAAAGACATACCGGTATATAAAAAAGGGATTTTTAAATACAGCTTACCTGTAAAATCCTTTTCTTGGAGTACATCACGGGACACAGAGCGGCATATTCATTACTATATGGGTTATATGGAGTACCTTCAGGTGTGGACACTGGCAATCTCAAACAGGAAGTCCCCTCCCTATATAACCCCCTCCCCTAGAGGGAGTCCCTCAGTTTTGTAGCAAGCAGTATGCCTCCCAAAATGTTTCCCCAAAAGAGGGGTGGGAGCTCTGTGTCCCGTGATGTACTCCAAGAAAAGGATTTTACAGGTAAGCTGTATTTAAAAATCCCTTTTTCTTTCTCGTACATCACGGGACACAGAGCGGCATATTCATTACTATATGGGATGTCCGAAAGCAATGCTTTAATGAGGGGAGGGAGACATCTTCCAAAGAAGGATTCAATTTAGAGGTATACTCAAATAATAATAATAATTCCAACTTAGTCAAGAAAAAACTTTTTCTTTTTTTTTTTTTTTTTACAACCAAGGGTGCTTCTGATCCCGAGGATCTTAAACTGCAGCCTGTAGTACTGCCTGTCCAAAGGCAGAATCCGCATTCCTTCTCACGTCTAGTTGATAAAACTTTGTAAACGTGTGGACTGATGACCACGTCGCCGCCTTGCATATCTGAGCCATAGAGATCTGATGGTGTGCTGCCCAGGAGGCGCCCATGGCCCTGGTAGAATGGGCCTTTACCGACAAAGGAGGAGGCAACCTCTTCAAACCGCAGGCCTGAATGATTAATTGTCTAATCCATCTCGAGATGGTGGATTTTGCAGCTGCCTGCCCCTTCTTGGGGCCATCTGGTAGAACGAATAACACATCTGTCTTCCGGATCTTTTCTGTAGCTTTAAGATAGGCCTTCATGGCCCGGACAATATCCAAGGTATGCAACAACCCCTCCTTTCTAGATGTGGGTTTTGGAAAGAAGGATGGAAGTACCAAATCCTGGTTCAAGTGAAATTTGGATATAACCTTTGGTAGAAAGGAAGGATGGGGCCGGAGAACTGCCCTGTCCTTATGCAGAACGAGATATGGTTCCTTACACGATAAGGCTGCTAATTCTGACACTCTCCTGGCCGAAATTATGGCGACCAAGAAAACCAACTTTCTTGTCAGTAAGACTAAAGGAATCTCAGCCAACGGCTCAAAGGGTTGTTTCTGTAGAGTGGACAGGACAAGAGTTAAGTCCCATGGACAAATTGGTGACTTGACAGGAGGATTAATACGCAAGACCCCCTGTAAGAAGGTCTTTACCAGCGAGTGGGTGGCCAGCGGCCTCTGAAACCACACTGACAGAGCTGAGATCTGTCCCTTGATTGTGCTTAGTGCCAGGCCTTTATCCACTCCTAGCTGGAGAAAACTTAACACCCTATCAATAGTATATTTGCGGGAATTCCATCTTTTGGATTCACACCAGCCTACGTAGTTCCTCCACACCCTGTAATAAATCACCCTGGAGACCGGCTTTCTAGCCCTAATCAGGGTAGGAATTACCTGCCTAGACAGACCTCTACCCCTGAGAATCAGGGATTCAGCCTCCAGGCCGTCAAATTTAGACGCTGTAATGTAGGGTGGAGGATCGGGCCTTGTGAGAGTAGGTCTGGTTGTAGAGGAAGAGTCCAAGGGTCTCCCACTGCCATCTTCAGGACTAGTGAGTACCAAGTCCTCCGGGGCCAAGCCGGAGCTACTAGAATGACTGGCTTGTGCTCCACTCTGATCCTGCGCAACAGGCGAGGGAGTAACTGTAGCGGAGGGAATGCATATAGAAGTTTGAATTGATGCCAAGGGCAAACCAACGCATCGGTTCCGCAGGCCATAGGATCCCTCGCTCGAGACACGAACCTGTCTAGTTTCTTGTTGAACCTGGATGCCATTATATCTACGTCCGGCATTCCCCACCTCTGGCAGATTGTCTGAAAGACCTGGGGATGCAGAGACCACTCCCCTGGCAACAGACTCTGGCGACTTAAGAAGTCTGCCTGCAGGTTGTCCACTCCGGGAATGAATATCGCCGAAATGCAGGGTACATGAACCTCTGCCCACTGAAAAATCAAGCTCACCTCCCTCTGAGCGGCCTGACTCCTGGTTCCCCCTTGGTGGTTTATGTATGCCACCGCCGTGGCATTGTCTGACTGGATTCTCACCGGGAACCCCTTTAATCTGGAGGTCCATGCCAGAAGGGCTAGGCGAGCAGCTCTGATCTCCAAGATATTGATGGGGAGCTGCCTCTCTGCTTTCACCCAAGTTCCCTGGCGAGAGAACCCCTCGAAGACCGCCCCCCAGCCTGCCAGGCTGGCGTCTGTGGTAACTACCTTCCAGACAACAGGGCTGAAGGATTTTCCCTTTAGAAGATTCTGGGGGTTCAACCACCAGGCCAGGCTTTGTCGGACCCTTGATGATAGCGTCAAAGGGGACTCTAAGGCATGTGCCCTCTTGCCCCAGGCTGCTAGAATGGCTGCCTGTAGGACGCGAGTGTGGATCTGAGCGTATGGTACTGCCTCGAACGTGGCCACTAGCTTGCCTAGTACTCGCATACACAGGCGAATAGTTGTTTTTTTCTTGTTTAGAACCAACTGAACCAACCCCTTGATAGCCTCGATCTTTACAAGGGGCAGGAACACCCTTTGCTGTTCTGTGTCTAACCTCATGCCGAGGTATTCCAACTGCTTTGTAGGCTGGAACGCTGACTTTCCCCGGTTTAGGACCCAGCCGAATCCTTCGAGGTACCGAACCGTGAGGTTTACTGCCTGTTGCAGACCCGGCCGTGAGTGATCTATGATTAAAAGGTCGTCCAAGTATGCTAGGACTGTGACCCCTTGGATCCTTAAATTGGCCAGAACTGGGGCTAGGATCTTCGTGAATACCCGGGGGGCCGTGGCCAGCCCGAAGGGGAGCGCCCTGAATTGGAAGTGTCGCTGCCCCACCGCGAAGCGTAAAAATCTTTGATGCGACTGAAAGATTGGTACATGAAGGTAAGCATCCTTTATGTCTATGGAGGCCAGAAAATCGTCCCTCTGAAGCGCGGCGGCTGCTGACCGGATGGATTCCATCCGGAAGGAACGAACCCTTAGGTAACCGTTTAACCTCTTTAGGTCCAAGATTGGCCTGACATCGCCGTTGGGCTTTGGTATGACAAAGAGATTGGAATAGAAACCTAGCCCTTGCTCTTGGGCTGGCACCTCTATTATTACGTCCTGGCAAAGCAGGTGATCCAAAGCTGCCAGCAATGAGGCCTTCCTTGCTGGATCCTTTGGTAGCCTTGATTCTTGAAAATGAGGCGGAGGACACCTTAGAAACTCCAGTCTGTAGCCTGTGGTTACAGATGCCCGGACCCATTTGTCGGGGATCTTGGCTTCCCAAACTTCTGAGAAGAAACAAAGCCTTCCCCCCACCCGCGAGAGTGGGGGCGCCCCTTCATAAGGCAGACTTAGGGGCTGTCTTTGTCGGCTTGCGATACCATGGCCTCTTACCCCCAGGGGCCTGTCCCTGCGATCTACTGTTAACGTTGGATCGTGCAGGCGGCCGTCGATACTGCCTGGAATTTGAGGGCCCCGAGACAGGAAAGAGCTGCCTTTTAAATGTAGGACCCCGGAATGTCTTTTTGACCGGTAAAAGGGTACTCTTGCCACTTGAAATAGTCTGAATATATTTATCCAGATCCTCTCCGAAGAGTCGTCCTCCATGGAAGGGAAACCGCCCAGTTCTTCAACCATAAGAGCCTTCTCATGTGCACCAAAAATAGTGATAAACGAGAGGCCTGCTGGATGGAAACTTTTATAGCATCTACAGCAAAACACAGAGCTCTGGGAATGTCAGAAAACTCTTCTGCTTGTTGGGTAGGCATGTCCTTTAACATTTCTTTTGTCTGGTCTTTTAACGCCTGACAAACTCCAATTGCAGCCACAGCTGGCTGTACCACTGCTCCTGCCGTAGCAAAGGATGCTTTTAAAAGTGTCTCTAACCGTTTATCAACCGGATCTTTAAACATATGTATGTTTTCCACCGGGCAAGTTAGTGATTTATTCACACATGAGATGGCTGCATCCACTACTGGGAGCCTCCACCTCTTGGAGAATTTTTCCTCCATGGGGTAAATGACCGCAAATCTTTTCGGTGGCAGAAAAATCCTGTCCGGCCGTACCCAATCCCGAAAGATCAATTCCTCCAAGAGAGGATGGACCGGAAAAACTGCGTTGCTTAACGGAGCTTTCAAGGAGCCCAGAGAGGATACCGGAGGAACCTGAGGCTCTGGCAATGGTAAACTAAATGCCGAGCGGACCATGTCCGTCAAAGACTGTACCCACAGTCTTTCTGTCTGGGAGTCTGAAAATGGTTCCTCAGAGGCAGATCCCTCAATCCCTGAACCCTCTTGGTTCAGGTCTAGTTGATCCTCCTGTGATTCCAATTCCTCCGGAGAGAGAATCTCAGCATCTGAGGATACACCTCTTGGTGATGGGGATCTAACCCGTTTCTTACCAGGAATAGCTCTAGCGATCAATGCTGCTATTCTCTCTTCTAGCCCCCCTAGGGATACGGCTAGCATCTCCTCTGTGATAAACACAGGGCTGGGCTGATCTGGGCCAGCCTCCGCACCAGATCCCCCTAATGGCTCATCCAAGGCGCCCGTTATGTTAATAAGTTGCGGGGAAAGTATCGGCATATCATCAGAATCAGAGGGGGAACCCCTTTGTTTTTTGGTCTTTTTTGTACCCTTTGACCCCGAACCTTTGGAAGCCATAATACAAAATCGAGGGACTCCGCCAACAACAACAGACTGTAGTGGCCAGGAGTACAAAACCAGAACTTAGGGGACAATAGATCACTAATGCCCAAAAACTGATGGGGCCCCGTATTTTTTTTTTTTTAAATATATATTATATATATTTTTTTTTTTTTTTTTTTTTTTTAAAACATACAGTGACCCCAAACTTAGTTTGCCAGCCTCCAACCTGCTGCAAAAAGGGGAATTTCTTGGCTTAACAAAAAAGGCATTGGAACACAGTCCAGCATGTACTACCCCTCTTCCGCCACCGGGAGTCACTGTTCTGCCGCTCTGCGTCCTCTCCTTCTGAAATCAGCCTCAGACTGAGCACTGACAATGCCTGCTGATCTATAACAGCACAAGGCACGCCCCCCCCCGCCCTCCTCTCTGAACGGCGCGAAAAAACGTCTATAAGACGTGCGCGCGCACGCGCGTGCGCCGGAACAGGAGGAACATGGAGGAGCCGCGCTGCTGGAGACCCAGGACTGCAGTATCAGGCGGCAGATTCAAACCCCCGGCCAGGTAGGACTCTCCAAAAGGCCCCATAGGGATCCTTACTAGTCCTAGGAAGAAAGCAGCAGGTTAGCTAGCAACACATTCTTAGACAGGGGAACCTAGTGATGGGGGAAAAAATGGGTCATCCTGTCTTTCTCAGACATCGTGAGCAAGGTTGCCAATGCAGAGCATACTTAGGCTATCCCCCCTTTTAGGTTACCCCGGAGAGCCTGCTGTCGAACCAAGTCCCGCAGGCTCCCCCTTACCTGCTCCATGCTGCAGGATGTTTGTCCAGCAAAACGATCCAATCTTCTCCCATCTCCGTGGGTAGCGTAGTAGACCTTCAGGCCCTGGGGTCCTATGAAGGTACCCACTGTCCTGGACCTATATAGCACCCTGGCAAACAGGCACTTATGGTTTTTACAAACTCCAAGTCCTGGGCCCAGGGTCCAGCCCTCCAAAGAGGAGCATTATAGGCAAAACCCCACGGTTTGGGGCCCGGGTACTGTCCACTTTGGCACTGAGGCTCCTTGGACAGATCCGGTTAGCCCGCCCTTAATCCCAAGGATGTGGAGCAAAGCTATTCCGTGACCAACACCTAAGACACTGGCGAAAAAAACTGAGGGACTCCCTCTAGGGGAGGGGGTTATATAGGGAGGGGACTTCCTGTTTGAGATTGCCAGTGTCCACACCTGAAGGTACTCCATTCAACCCATATAGTAATGAATATGCCGCTCTGTGTCCCGTGATGTACGAGAAAGAAAAGGAACATAGTGTCATGGAGGTCTCCTTCTAAATGACTCCGGTGATACAATCTAGATACTGAATGACAGATTTAAATCCTGGCATTCATTTTATATATTTTGGCTGCCCTGCTTTCTAAAGCTCATTAGTTAAAATATCCTTATCTGAATGGGGCTCACACAATACCTCAACTAAATCAGTGTATTCATCCGATTTTAGTACCACAATCGCTCATGCCTACTGCACTAAACCATTCTGAAGCATAAGCATGGTACAGCATTCACAAAACAAACAAACACACACACCCCATAAGTCTGGCTACATGGCATTCTGTAAAACAGAGTGATGCAAGTTCTTTTCTGAGATTAGCATAATGTCAGTGCTTTCTGTACAGCATTAGAAGTCCATTTTAGCTGGCCATACATGGATTAAAATGTGCCCAGTTTGACCAATGTGTGGCCATTGTGGTTGCAGGGCTGATCTGTGTATAGTCTGATGGCTGGGAGACTCCCCACTGTCCAAATACAATGACACAACAGGAAAGATCACTTGAGTAGATGGGGGAATCCGGTCCGTTTTTTTTGTTTGGTTTTTTAAACCTACTGGTTTAGCAGAAAACACAGACTCATGAAACTAAGCAAATTATGTGTTTTTTTTTTTTTAAGTGTAGTTGATTCTTCCTGGATAACAGAAGAGTTTTTTAAAATACTTATGTACCACCATAAAGTGCAATCTCACTTAAAGCTTTAAGACAGATATAACATCTTACAGCTCTATAACTTCTACTGTATGCAAAAATAAGGATTTAAAAAATAAAGCACAATGTATTCTCTTCCAAAATAATTTAAGCTCACCTAGTTTTACCATGAACTCTCGCTCCAAATCTTGCACTTGCCGCATTACTTCACTTAGCGAGTTACATAATTTCATCTTTGGTCTCAGCAACTCCAGTGTGTCGCTAATCATATAATCAATGTCTATGGGGAACGGGTAATCTTTTGTCCACACATCCAGACTCTTTTTCCACCAGACATAACGCTAAAAAAAAAAAAAAAATGGACAAAGTCGTTAAAAACAAAAAATGTTTTCTCTTTAATCACTGAAATAGTATTTAGATACATGAGCACACACACGCGACCTGTGACCAACTTCAAGACTTTAAAGTCTTGTACACACGATCGGTTTTCCAGCGGTAAAAAGTCTGCCGGGAAAACAAATGGGGAAAACCGAGAACCTGCTTGGTAGCTCCCCCCCTTACAAACGGCAGTTTTCCTGGCAGGAAAACTGCCATGAGAGCTTTGGTCAGGAAACCCAGCCTGGGTGTATGCTACATCGCAGGCTTTCCCCATAGAAAAACTGCCAACTTAAAAAAAAGTCGGGAATCCCGACAGGAAAAAAGAAAACATGTTCTCATTTTTCATGGCGGTTTTCCTGTTGGGAAAACTGCCATGGAGCATACACATGGACAGTTTTCCCGGCCAAAAGCGGTCATGGCAGTTTTCCCAACGGGAAAACTGGTCCTGTGTATGAGGCTTGAGATTTAAAAGTGCCCATTACAATGAATAAAGTCTGTAGGCAAGAATGACGTGCAGACACCCAGAGCTGCCCTACAAATGTCTGCCTCTATGCCTGAACGTGCAACTAAAAAGGCAAAACCAAACTCTGAACCTACTCCCACCCACATTCTAAGCCTAATCTACCTAGCCCTGTAAATTTTTCTTTTCTAAGGCCCAGCATCACACATGTGTGGGTTGTATGCAAATTCAGCATATCTAAAAAAAAAACACCCAACTGGTCCAGAATGACATCCACCCATGAAGACATTTTGATGCTTGCACAAGTCCTCCTGGCCCACTACTTGCAGGGCCGATGGCTCAAGAGGAGTTCCAAGGCAGGATATTGTGACGTTTTCATAAATCTAAGCACAGCACCCTGCTAGTCCCCACCACCAGTCATTATTTGCCTGTATTGCCTAGGACAGCACAGAAACCCAGTGATGACATCACTGGGTCTTAAAGAAAATGTAATGAAATTGGAAAGATATCTCTGAATAGGTTATTAACATGTGGATGAAGAGGGAAAAAAGAAAACAGGCAAGGTAACATCACTTAAAACGTCTAGGTTTAAATGGACTGGACTTTTAAACTAAACAGGGAATCATTTTCAGATGTTACTGCACTGCCATTCAAAGAAAGTTCAGTTTTCAACATATCTATATTTCACACAACTAGTTGTTTCACCTGAAAATAAATGAGGAAGCAATCAAGTTTGCGCTTGCTAGAGCCTCGATCAAAGTACTGCCCGCAGGTATCAAGAATAGTGCAGACTAATCTAATGCGAAATAAGTGCTCGGGAGGATCCAAAGGACTGGAAGTACCATCGCAGTTTACACCGAAGGATATGAAGGAAAAAAGTGTGCGGAATATAACTGCAGATTCAACCATTCTATAGTTATAAAGTTCTCCAAGAAATTTTGCACTGCTTATCCGGCGCTGGTTGAACTTTGGCTGATTTACCTAGATGGAAAACAAAAAGTTTATTAGTGTCAGTATATGCTGCCATTGTAGTGCAGTCAAGATTACCATGGCCAACATTTATGCTACAGTAAACAAATGAGAAACATACAGGTAAAGGAATTCATCTACGAAATAATATCTAATGTTTGCCCATTTGCTGAATTCTGACCATGGAAATGAGGCACATAAAATAAGTCATGTAATACACTTTCTGATAAAAACGACAAAAGGTTGTTAGAATACCTCCATCCCTAGACGTATATCTTCTAGCACACCGTCTACCACATGAATTCCAACATCCTCCTGATAAAGCACTAAGCCTGCCAAGAGGTTAGCCACACAATGGATGCTGTTGTATTTTACATTCCAAATGTTGATCATGCAGGAGATGACATAATCTTTCACCTCAGGATCCTGCCAAGGCAACTTCCTCATCTGCCGCAAAACCTAAGAAGTAGATAAATGATAAAAGCCGAGGCAGTTTCTATATAAAAATACTCAATGTGCGTTTTAATAATTGCCTTGTTGGCTTAATAAAGTATTCAGAATAATAAATGCTATAAAAGTAAATATGCATAAAAAGACTTGGCATCATAAACTGTCAAATATAATGCAGTAATAATTTCAAAAAGCCCATTAAAATAAATTATAGAACACTGTATGAAGGAACATGTTCATGTTAGTAGGAATTTCTTCCTAGCACTCACATCAAAGAATGGCTTACCATAGAATAGATGCTTAAACTGTCTCTTTGTTACAGACAGCAACGTGAACATTTGAAACAGTTAAGAAAAGGGGAACAGGAAAGGTTGCCAAGGTGCCGGAGAACCATACTATTAAAAATGCAATATTTGCTGCTCTAGCTATAGACAGTTTCTAAATCATTTTAACATGAGCCTTGCATCGCAAAAAACATAACCAAACAGCATTAAACAAGTGAACAATGCAAAACAGATCTGTATTAGGCTTTCCCTACCACTAATTTCTGTTTTTCCAACTGCTTGAATATATAGGTCTAAAAAAAAAAAAAAAAAAAAAAAAAAAAAAAAAAAATCGCTTTGCAGGGGCGCTTTAGGAGCGATGTATACACCGCTGCAAAGATGCGGCTTTCAGGACTTTTTTTACCATCCAACCAGCGCACCAGTGTGAAAGCCCTTGATCTTTCACATTGGGGTGAGAGGAAAGGCTCTTTACAGGCACCATAGCGCCTGTAAAGCGCCTCAGTGTAAAAGCAGCCTTACAGAAGAAAACATGAAACCAGGATGGTACCTCTCTCCATAAAATCTGTGAATATTTTAATATTGCGGCTTCAGATACACTTTTTACAAGAAAAACAGTGGTGCTAGCAATGGTAGTATGTAATTGTAATAATTTGTAATAGGGTACTTTTTATGTATCCAAATGCAAAGATTCATAGAAAGATAAAAGAGTGGGACAAAATGAGTCAAGTAATTCTTAAAAAGAATTTAAGCAAGATTTACTGTGCATGATTTGCTAAATAATTTGGTTCCTAATCAGCTGCCAATGGCACTTGTGTGAACTTTATCCTGAGCAACACTGTGGGTGTCTATTAACACAATATGGCCCCGTCTTAGCACTCTTCTCACAGGATTTGATTGAAAGCTGCAGCTGAGCTTCGAGTGAGAAGGGAGAGGACAGCAGCACTGCTGCAAAAATGCAGAGCAGTGGATCGAGAATGGGCTAGTGTAAGTAGTTAACCGCAGTCTGTATCTGGACTGCGGTTGTGCCACTTGGCAGCCTGTGTGTCCTCTCCAGATTCTACTGGGGACGGGAGGAGCTGTAGATCTGGACAGAGAGCAGGAGTCTTTTCATAGTAAGAAGCGGGTAAGCAACTTCTTGTTAACACACGTTGGGCAGCACTCACCCTCCGT
Source organism: Rana kukunoris (assembly GCA_029574335.1). NCBI lineage: Eukaryota > Metazoa > Chordata > Amphibia > Anura > Ranidae > Rana > Rana kukunoris. Next base: position 134,457,360 of record CM056051.1, read on the forward strand.
CCAGATGTACAGCTCCTCCTGCCCAGCCGCCAAAGTCATTGTATCGGCAGAGAGGTAGGCAGGAGGAGCTACAGGATGATAAATGCCTCTGCCCTGCCAAAGGTAGGAATGTGCAGGGGAAGAGGAGACTAAAATGGGGACGTATAATTGGAAAGGATAGGCCATAACTGCCAGGGGCACTGTGATGGGGGAGAGGGGGGCCTACGATTGCTAGGGGCACCGTGATGTAAAGGGGACTGCACTGTAAAAAAGGGGCTGTGATGCGAAGGGGAATTGAGGACATCAAAGGCCCTTTTACACTGTCAGTGCGGGGGGCATCGGCGGTAAAGCGTTGCTAGTTTTAGCAGCGCTTTATCGTAGTTTTAGAGGATTTTTTTTTTTAGCCAATAGCGGGATGCTTTTAACCCGCGCTAGTGGCTGAAGAGTTAAAAAGCGCCGCTGTCCATTGATTACACACCGCGCCTCAAAGAAGCTGCTTGCATGACTTTTTGGACGTTCTGCCAGCACAGCGCCCCAGTGTGAAAGCACTCAGGCTTTTACACTGGGATTGCAGGTGAGGCATTTTTCAGGTGCTTTATAGGTGATATTTTTAGTGCTAAAGCTGGGGACCTGCAATTTATGGGAATGAAACCTAGGGCAATTCCACTTATGCAGCAAAACTGAGATAACATCTACGGTATATTTAATACAGGTTCCCATTCACATTGCATATTTTTAAAAACACATTACAAATTGCTTACTTTTTTAAATTGCTTGTTGAAAAACAGAACTTTATATTTTGAACAGGTAAAAGACAGTGTATAGAAATCAAGATGCCATAAATAACAAGCTTAAAAAAAAAATGTACAACTAACCTTCTCAGTTGTGACCTTTGAAAGGTCCTTATACAGTAGTTTTCTAATGTATTCATGCAGAGGTGGACGCTTTTTTCTCACAGTCTTTTCAGCTGGGGGTGGGTTGCAATAATAGTATGCATTTTCTACCATTGTTACATATCTTGCATCCAAGTGCATGGCTTGCTTCTTGCGCATCATCTGTTCCTAAAAATGCAAAAAGGTATGACAAATGAGCTAAAGCCAAAAGCGCCCAACTGATTTTACAAAATGGACGAATAGGTTTCAGGCATCTTTCCTTACCATTCCTAAATGGAAACAAATCCATGCTGATGAAATATACAGTGTCATGAGGTTTACATCACCCCAACCCCCCCTCCCCACAACATAAAAAAACACACACACAGAACACCATCAAGTCCATTTACAGATGTGCAAGTTTGAGTTCATAACCTGATTAATTTGTTTATTTTCACAATGCTAGAGAAATGTGCTGCAATCTTCAAATATAACTATAAGGTAAAGATAACACAACAGAGTGCACCAGGTAGTGTAGAAAAATATCCTTTAAATTAAAATATAGAAATATTACACTTACAAAGAAGTAACTTGATCAGAGTGTATACCAACTCAAATCCCATAAGATGTCAGTTTCCACATCTGTTTCCTAGATGGGGTCTGAGCTGGCAACGTGGAGGAAAGTACCTCGACTTGCATGTTTGCAAAAGACTTGCAGAGGAAAGGGAGACTAAACAAGGCTTCAAGGAACCAAGCGCTGCATAGTGTAGCCTTAGGAAACTTTCCTTGGTTTAATACCAACTGATTGAAAATTGGAGTAGAGCAAATTCTGTACCAAAGAGATCAAAATGAATATCAGAAAACTAGAGACCAGTCAGCCTGACATCAATAGTATGTAAGGGGCTCTATACAGAAATTTGTCTGCGATAAAGATACTATAAAGGGACAAACAATATGGATTTATGAAAGACTGTTCTTGTCAGACCAAACTGTCATCATTCTATTAGGAAGTAGGAGAGAAATTGGATGGAGGAAGTCCAGTGGACATTTTGCTAAGGCATTTGATACTGTATGGCAAACATTTATTCTACAGAATAAAGTCTCTTGAAGTTGATAAAATTGTATGTATATGGATAGGAAACTGGTTACATTGAATGGGTCCAGAGAGTTGAGAAAAATTACGTTCTTTGAATGGTCTAAACTCCAGGGTTCTGTCTTGGGGGGCCGATGCTGCTAAATTTGCTTATTAATGATATAGAAGTTGGGATTGAGAACTCCAGTGTTTGCTTAGGACAGCAAACTATGCAGGGAAATAACTTTGGCACATAATATATAGCATCATTACAGGAAGACCTGATAAAATAGAGGGGCTGCCAAATACATGGCAGGTGAGATTAGATATTGAAAAATGTCAAGTTATGCACTTGGACGCTAAAAATACACATGCAAATTACATGATATGAAGGGCTTCCCTGGAAGAATCAATGATGGCAGAGGAATCGGGGAGTGCTTGTAAATCACAGACTTAGCAATAGCATGCAATGCCAAGCTGCATTAAAAAAGGGAATACCATTCAAGAGATAAATCAATAATTCTACCCCCTTACTGGTTGGGGGTCATCTTGCATATACAGTTCAGTTTTGGTCATCAATCTTCAGGAAAGACATTGTTGAATTAGTTCAGCAAAAAAAAAAAAAAAAAGTTCAGCAAATGGCAATAAAATTGATAAGGGGGTGGTGGACCTCGGCTATGAGGATTGATTACATAACTCAGGTTTTCCTATAAACATGCTCTCTAGGAAAGTTCAAACCAGAGAAGTCAACTTTCTAGCTTTTAGCATTCAGTCTGTCCTTCGACCCAAGTAGAGGAGGATCCAGGCTGCTCTGTGCAAATACACTGCAGAGCAGGCAAGTATAAAAAAAATATATTTTTTTTCTATAAAAAAAACAAACACAAGACTTTACAATCAATTTAAGGTTATGCTAAAGGATCCCTGTGTCTGGAGATAAACTTGTCAAGTTTGTTGTTGAACCTGAAGGCAAGTGGTCCACATCTGGCTCTGCCTGCCTGTTACACAATCCTGGGACACTCTTGGTTGTTCCCCAGGGTCCAGGTGCTGCTGGCTAAGGAAGTGTGCCTTTCAACTGAACATCAATGGAACATACACGGCAGAAAAGGCTGGAAGATGAAGTTCGTACCAGGACTCAATCTACCGTTCTTGTAGCAAGACCTTTGTTAAATGCACCTTTTTTCATTCTGTTAATGTAGCTGCATTTTTATTTATTTTTGTAAAAGGTGGGCCATGCATTTAGGTCTTGTGGTTGATTCTTTATCCACAAGGTACACTAAAGAACACTGTAATTTGAATCTGTTAGGCACAATCCGAAAATGCAAAGCAGTGTGTGAAGTCAGGGGGCCAGATTCACGTAGATTCTACGGCAGCGTAGCGTATCCCATTTACGCTACGTCGCCGCAACTTACAGGAGCAAGTGCCGTATTCTCAAAGTAAAGGGGATGGCGTATCATTGAGTAATTCAAATAGGGAAGGAGGGGGGCGTGCTGTATTTAAATTAAGCGCGCCCCTGCGCCGAACAAACTGCGCATGCGCCGGCCCTAAACGTAGCCCACTGTGCATGCTCCATAGTATGCTGCAAATACATTGATTTCAACGGCAACGTAATTAACGTAAAGGACTATTTCGTGACGAGTTACGCAAACGACGGAAAAACAAGACGCTGTCCCGACATCCATACTTAACATGGCTTACACCGGACCTACGCAAGGTTACCCCTCATATAGCAGGGGTAACCTTATGCGTACGCAAACTACGTCGACGGCGCGCAACTTCGTTCGGGAACCGGCGTATCATGCTCATTTGCATATTCAACGCTGAGATCAACGGGAACGCCACCTAGCGGCCAGCGTAGAGTTACATCTAAGATCCGACGGTGTAAGTGACTTACGCCAGTCGGATCTATGCCAAATCTATGCGTAACTAATTCTAAGAATCAGTCACATAGATACACAGGGCTGGAAACAGAGATACACTGTCGTATCTCTTTTGAGAATCTGGCCCAGGCAGTTTACATAGCAGCAACAGTCAGTCTTCAGGTAACCTCTGGACCTTGAAGGCTGAAGAGTTAGACCGACACCTTAAAAGTAAAGTTATATAAAAGTGAGAACAAAAAACCTGCATAAATATAACCACCTTTTACGGCATTCAATAAGAAAGCACAAAGTCACAAATCAAAGTGTGACTTTTTGCTTTCCTACTGAGTCCATAGAGGGTGGTTGGGCTCCCGTTGGTCAGCACCTCAAGTCCTAGATGCAGGGTAATGTTCATACAGGCTTGAAGTAGTGACATCTCTACAATTTAGGAGTTGAATTATCAGATTCTTACATAAGATCAGTTGCAAAGGGTTGTTTATAAACACATTCATATGACTAAACTAAGATTTACGTGACTTTATAAAAATAAAGTTAAGAGTACTGTACACACCTTTACATTCCACTGCTGCGTACACAAGCCCTTAAATGGAATTTCAAACCATAGTGCTCTGTTCTTTTTGTATAATTAGAATCCCTACTTACCTGTCTTGAGAAGTAAAAGTTAGGGCAGAATTATTTCAGTAACAAGCCAGGTTCAAACTTTCCTTGATTTGCAACATTGTTTCAGCAGGCCAACACATGAACAATGTATGCAAAGCAAAACATTTCTCAGGTCAGTGGAGGTGAGCAACGGGGCTTATCTCTAATCTTCAGCAGTTCTAATTACAGCATCATTGACTCAGGGCTCAAAATTTCAAGTCCTGAGCTACTAGCCAGACATCAAGTGTTACTCGCCACCAGTTGCCCCACCTAATTCATACACTGCCCTGCGCCTAATTGCACCTGCAAACACGCCCTCGTAGATTATCTCATAGAATTACACTGTTAAATGTTTTAGGCAGAATATTACCAACAACAACTTTAACAAAATGGAACAGGGCACTGGGGGCAGCCCAGAGGGACAGGTCACTGGGGGCAGACCAGAGGGACAGGTCACTGGGGGCAGACCAGAGGGACAGGGCACTAGAATTGGGTCTCTTCCCCATTCTCTTGCTGTCTCCTCTGCAACTCCCATCCATCCTCTCTCCCTCTCCTATTCATCTCATCATCAGGAGCCTGTGTGTGTGGCTCCACACTTGCATGTCCCCACTTCCCCCTTTTATTCAGGCTGGCAGTGAGGAGAGGAGCTGCAGCACAGCGGGAGGGCGTACAATCAATCGCTGAGATCCACACAACTGCACAGCCATTGACACCATAGCACAGCACACACTGACACTGCACAGCACACATTGAGACCAGTCTGTTCACAGTGCTCAGACTGAACTGTTGGACACTTACATAGAGCACAAGGAGAATAAAACTGCACAAACTGGAAGGCTGCCGATCTCATGTCAGGGCAACTTTCAGTGAGCACTGCACCGGAGTGGTAATTTTCGCAATCCTCCACCTCAATCATTACTTCCTGCTCTTCAGCTACATTGGTTGGGGGGAGGGGGGCAGGCTCAGAGAGGTCATGCTGCTAGGTCCCATGGCTTAATGAGGATTGTAAGGAGAGCACCTGTGTACTGCCCTGCCTGTGCGCGGCTTACCAGACTACTTTTCCTGAGCATGCACCTTTCCTCTTTGGCCACCAATCTCATCGGGACTCTAAGTGTAGGCACAGATTGGAGGGAGATTGGTCATGCATCCCTGTCATCACTCGCTTCCAGCTTAAATCCACTCGCCAAATGCTAGTAGGCGAGTGGAAATTTTGAGGGCTGATTGACCTATACACAGGGAACAAAGTGATGACATTTAAATACTGCATCTACCTGTCTGAAGACTGACAGTATACTAAACACATTGCAAAAGACAATTGTGTGAAGATCCTGGGTGATGTAGAGGATGCCACCTGTGAACTAGCCCAATAAGTAATTCAGCTAAAGCTGGCCACAGACGATTCAAATCCAAGCTGATTTGAGCCATGTATTGGCAGGCCGATTGTACCCAAGTCGACCCATCGATTGACTTGAGTACAACCAGCATACCAGATTTTTTATTTTTTTTCATAAAGTTTTATTGGGTGAAAAAGAAAGCAGAAAAATGTATACCTGCTTATTTTAAAAATAGTAAGATATAACCGAAAAAGTGATGTTTCAGAGTACAGTCATATGATATATTACAATCGTCATTCGGAAAAGGTAATTAAAGACATAAAAATGCACTTTGTATAGCGTGAAATTCACCAAAGAGTTTTTGTTGTGCCTATCTTGACCATTCTACAGGCTATTCAGTTGTATAGTTCTCTAACGGTCAAGAGAGGTAGATAGGGGGATGGGAGAAGGGGGAGAAAAGGATTTGTACATGCAATTATTGCCAGGGGCTGTAGCCTCTAGCAGTAATCATGGTGTTCTCTGGTAGGGGTGGTCCCCCTCCCCCGGAACACAATAACACGGGAGGTGATGGGGAAGAGCAAGCAATTTCCTGGCAACCACAGGTAAAAGGAAAGAAAACTGCATCATCTATGGCCTGCCTAAGATAGATTAGTGAGAAAAATATGTAAAAAGACAGACACCAGAATACCTCACGATTGTGAAAGGTTAGAGGGACAAATGTTACAGGCTCACATATACCAAAGGAGGAAAGCTTTTAAGATGCTAGCACTCACGATCACGAATACAAAACAACAGATCCATACCAGTATTTAGGCTATGAATATACATGCTTACATTGCACATACATACATATATATATATATATATATATATATATATATATATATATATATATATATACACATACACACACACACACATATACATTATATATATACACACACAAATAAATAATATCACATCACACTTATGTATTTACAGTATGTACAGTAAATATTAATGAAATAATTTATAAAAATTGTATCTGTGCACTCTCCAAAAAGACAAAAAGACGGACTCATATAGAATGTGTGATCTTACCAAGAGAACACTGGTGCGTAAGTGCGAGTCCGGAGACCTGAAGAGGAATCGTCCACAGGTTTCAAGCAGGGTGCAGGCCATCTCAATATGGTGATGTGAAAAGTCTGACAAAAGCATCTGCACAAATGAAATAGACAAGGCTTAGAATTTTTGTTAAATGCATTCTTTTATTTAATAATTTCTGACAAACACAAGGTGTAGACTTCCATTAAAGTGACCCTGTCAGGAAAAAAAAAAAAAGATGCAAAAGAAAAAAAGATTTAATACTCTTGCAACCTGTGTCACTGAATGCTGCTCTGTTTGAATGAAACCTGAAGTCCATTAGGAACCACTTTTAGGATTGTCATCCTCATCTGTCCCCCACCAACCATCATGGAAGACTTCACAAAATGGAAGACTTCTTCACAAGATCTCAAATATGGCACAGCAAATAAAGACATAGGCCCGGATTCACAGAGCACTTACGCCAACGTATAACAAGTTACGCCGACGTAAGTGCAAAGGTGCGCCATCGTATCTGTGCGCCAGACCCACAAACAGATATGTCTAAAACCAGGCTACACCCTGTGGACGTAACTTGCTTTCGCCGGCGTAGGGTGGGCGTAAATTTAGGCTGGGTGCATGGTGCCGCTCCCATTGATTAGCCATTCAAACATGCAAATGAGGTAAATACGGCGATTTACGAACATACGTGGGCCCGACGCAGGCAACGCGCGGTGCACGCAAGTTGTACGTCCGGCGTAAAGTTATTCCCCATAAAGGAGGTGTAACTCAGCAACAGACATGCTCAGGTCTGCACCAGGGAACACAAGCTGGCGTATTTTACGTTGGACGTGTGTCTGGCTGGGCGTAGGTTACGTTAACGGCGTACACAGGGATCCAAAGTATCTTAGGCAGTTGTTCTGACGTGGTTGTGAGCATGCACGGCGCATGCGCAGTTCGTTATACGTACTTGTCTGGTGCTCGGCGCATCATTTGCATGGGGTCGCGCATCATTTGCATGGGGTCGCGCATCATTTGCATGGGGTCGCGCATCATTTGCATGGGGTCGCGCATCATTTGCATGGGGTCGCGCATCATTTGCATGGGGTCGCGCCCACTTCCACTGGCCTGCGCCTTCGAAAATACGCTACGCTGGCGCATCTTTGTGAGCAATGGCTTGCTGAATGCAGTGCTTGCCTCTCCGCGCTGCGCCGGCGTAGTGTACCGTGTGTGCGCTACGCCGGCGTAAATGTGCGTCCACTCTCTGTGAATCTGGGCCATACTGTATAAATATTCAGTTGCTTATACATTCAAAATGAAACAACATCTAAAACATTGAAATCTGCAAAAGGCATTTTGGAATTTTACATTTCCACTCAGAAAAGTACCTAAAAACTAAAAAAAAAAAAAAAAAAGGAGAGAATATTTAGTTTGTCGCATTCAACACACATTTTAACTAGATATAAAAAATACAAAAAAGAAGATGTAATGACAACAGGTGCAGTTATTTTAAATAAGTGAGCACTGTTAAAGTAATTGTAATGGAAAAAGATAAAAAAATAAAAAGCCCCAATCTTCCCTACCCCTTGCCAAGAGCCCCCATAGTAAGTTGCTTGCTGAGGGGGCACTCGTGTATGCTTGCTCCAGAGCTGGATCTTCGGGTCCATAAGAGATTGGCTGCGATTGACAGCAGTGGGAGCCAATGGTTCCTGCATCTCAGTCAATCAGGAGGGACCCAGGAGTGCCGTGGGTCTCATGCACATTGCTGCATCGAGATCGGGCTCGGGTATTAGGGGGGGCTGAGGGTAAGAGATGGACACTGAAGGTTCTATACCTTCATGCATGAAGGAGAAAAAAAAAAAACTTCAGCCTTTACAACCACTTTAAAGGGCAGAGCTGGTATGGAGCATTTTTGTTTGTACACACACAAATCAGGTTGTAAAGATAAAAGTTTTTTTTTACCTTGAAGTGGTTGTAAACCCTTACATATACCCAAGTAAAGGAACTATCCTCAGGTGATACAAAAGAGATTAAACAAATCTTCCTGCATAGTTGTACCTGTTTACTAAAGAATTTTCTTCTCTACATAGTTCAAAGTTCAGAAACTATAAAGCTGATCTAATGCTGGCCATACACAATACGAAAATTCGGCCGAAAATCGGCCGTTAAGAAAGATCTTTAGTTTTTCGGCCAGTTAATGGGCACAAAATCGAAAATCGTTTGGACGTTTTTGAGCCGAAAAAACCAAGGACAAGTTTGGAAATTTTCTGCCGAAAGAACGACAAATTGGAAGGTTAATGTGTTTCCCGTCCGAACTTTCTGCACTAGGTATGTGTAAAAAAAAAAAAAAAAAAAAAAAAAAAAAAAAAAAAAAAACTTTTTTTTTTATGTTCACAGAATGATTTATCAGTCATTACATGATGGCACTATTGTTTGCACTCACGACAGAACTTTTGTTTTTCGAAAATTCGTTGGGACGATTTTTCGTGGAGTGTATGGCCAGCATAAGGGTTCCAAAATAAGGGGGATGGAGAGCTGAAGTTACAATGCAGAGCTCAGTGAGGAGAGGTCCAAGACCTGATTGGACTGAAGAAACACACCCCCTTCACACAGCTTACAGGAACAGAGCTGAGGCTGTCAATCAGCTGGAGATCCCTCCCCGGTCACCTTTTTTCTCTTGGTGTTAGGAACAAAGCAGCAGACATAAATGGCACTTAGTGCTTTTACAACAACTTTAATGCATCAAGGTAAAAAAAAAAAGGAAACACACCTTATGTGCATTAGATTCCCCCCTCATCCGCTCCCTTATACTTACATGAGCCCACTCTTGATCCAGAGCTGTCAGGTGCTACATAAAGGCTACTGCAGGAGCCAATGGCTCCTGCTGCTGTCAAACAAATTCTGTGACAAGAGAGTGGGGGGGGGGGGGGGGAGCAGCATGGTCACCCATTAAGACAGGACTATGGAACATCTCCCCATCTCAGTAACAAGGAGGGGTAGGGGTCTGCAGTCCGTACAGGCACAATGTAACTGATAAGTTGAGTTGCCAATATCTCTGGCAGGATCAACTTTTTTTGTGCACTTATCAAAGCAGATTGATACAGATTGGCAAATACTTTCAAATTGTTAATTTAATAGACCAAAAGGGACCAAATCAGAGTACCGTATTTATTGGCGTATACCGCGCACTTTTTCACCTTAAAATAAGGGGAAAATCGCGGATGCGCGATATACGCCGATACCTGCTTCCCGCGCTCAGTTTGAACTGAGCCGCCGACATACACTGAGTGCAGTACACTCGGGTACATTCGGCCAGGCTTGGCTTCGCTCGTAGTGTACTCGGTATATCTCGGCAGATGCTTAAAACTGAATGCGGGAAGCGGGGTTCGACTCAAGACAGCGCTGGAGAAGTCGGGAGGACACCGAGGCCGCAGACAGACACCGGACCGGACGATGGACGCCGGGCAAGACACCAAAACTGTAAGTAATAAAATGTTATAACTTTTTTTTTTACAGGAATTTTGGGGCTACTTTAGGGGGGCACGCTATAGACAAGAGCGCGCAATACCCCAATAAATACGGTAGTTAGTTGTTAGGGTAACAAAACACATAAAACAAAAAAAAAAAAAACATTATAGTTTTACATTGTAGCCTTTACATCGCATTCTCGATCTGCAATATATGCTGCAGACACTCAGTAAGCTGTCTGCCTGTTCCTCCAATATGGACAGGCAGTTACTGAATGGCAAGAACAATCAATGGAGAGCGATCACCCACGCCCTTCACTGAGAACTACAAGCCTTCAGTCACAATAGCTGACGATACTTGTAGTCTAATTCATTCACAGGAAACCGAGTGAATGAATGATGCTGTTGTGTGGTCGCAGACCTGCACGGCCGCACTGTTTTCAAGCAGTGGGTCAGAAAGAGAACTTTACATGTCACACCATAAATATAGGTGTAACATGCTCCTGAAGGTAAACTTAGCCTTTAGCATGCCCTTAACCCAAATAGGAAAAACAACCCAATTTTTATTTAAAAAAAAAAAAAATATGAGTGGGGAAATTCTACTTTGCATTAAAGCGAGCAAGCGCAAAAAAAAACAAAAAACAACAGCTTCCATGATGCAACAGAAGCTTCCCTATCATGTACGCTGGGTTTAAACTATTTTCATTTCGTAAATAGGGCAACCACAGACACAGTTTAAAGGTGTCAGGCACTAGAGCTGCGGTAACGCTGCAATCAAAGTCAGTTAACAAAAAGCGCAGCTTTAACATAGTATCCTGGTGCCCTATTAGACCAGACTTCTTTAACTAGGAAGTCAAACTAAAACATTTTTAAAACCGATTAAGGGAACAGATTTTTTTAAACTGAACACATACAGCAAATTAAAGGGGTTGTAAAGGTTCGTCTTTTATTTTCGAAATAGGTTCCTTTAAGCTAGTGCATGGTTGGTTCACTTACCTTTTCCTTCAATTTCCCCTCTAAATGTTTTTTTTCCTTTGTTTAAATTTCTCACTTCCTGTTTCTCCTCAGTAAGCTTTCCACCATCATCCGAGCGGTGGAAAGTCATTTAGAACAGCTTACTGAGGAGGAACAGGAAATGAGAAATTAAGACAAAGAAAACAAAGAAAAAAAGAATTTAGAAGGGAAATCGAAGGAAAGGGTAAGTGAACCAACAATGCACCAGCCTAAAGGGAACCTATTTAGAAAATAAAAAAACAAACCTTTACAACCCCTTTAAGTAACGTGACTGCCACACAAGCATACTTCACAGCAAGGAATACGATACAAAAACTGAATGAACTGCAAAACACAAACCTTTAAACAATGTACAGTGTCTGTTTTACTGAACATTTTAAACTTGGCAAGCTCTCCAATGAATCTCACGGTTTTGTTCTTGGTTTCAATATTTATCTGATCCTTTTTCCTTACCTATGGAAATATGCAATACGTTTCAGAAGGTTTAAGAAACATACATACTGTACATCTTTCTTTATATATACACACTAAACATTTATTTGTTTTTTTGATCTATTTTAAAGTGGTCTTTACCTCAATAAAATGTATTTTTATAAACTTTGTACCTATGTGGTCCAATAACGTTTTCTCATTCATATATGAATATTTTTTGCACCGATAAGAAAATCCCATTTACCTTTCCCCTGTTTTTTTCATACAACATTTAACTTATACATTTTACTCAAATTTTAATTTAGTAATCATCAGTTTTGCCCATTCCACTACACATTAAAACTCACTCGGATTTCATTGCACAATGTGAGAAATCACAATCATTATTAGAAGCTGCAGCAAGTCAGTTATACACTTGCTTACTGGAAACATAAACCCCCCTCCTGCCCAGACCAAATTTTAGCTTTCAGCGCTGATGCATTTGGAATGACAATTGCGCGGTCATACAACACTGTACCCAAATGAATTTTTTATAAAAAAAATTCCCCACAAATAGAGCTTTTTTCTTGTGGCATTTAATCACCTCTGCGGTTTTTATTTTTTGTTAAAAAAAATTTTTAAAAGACAGATTTAAAAAAAAAAATTATATATATATATATATATATATATATATATATATATATATATATATATATATATATATATATATATATTTTATTATAAAATTTTGCAAACAGGTAATTTTTCTCCTTCATTGATGTATGCTGATGAGGCTGCACTGATGAGCGGCACAGATAAGGCAGCACCGATAAATTGATAAGCAGCATTGCTGAGGCACTGATTGGCTTTGATAGGGGGCAGTTGTGAGCACCCTCAGATGGCACTGGCAGGCGGTATTTGTGGGCACAGATGATTACCGATCCTTGTTTACATCACCTGATCAGCTGTCATTGGCTAACAGCTGATCACATGGTAAGGGACCGGCCCCTTACATATATCTGATCACCCGAGTCTGTTATCACAGCACACGCCCTGCAGGGGGGGGGGGGCGCACGTTGCGCGTGCAAAGGGGAGGATGTCCATTGACGGCCTCCCGGCATTTGGGGTCCACATTGTGGCCGGCATTCGGCTATAGTACGGACCCCTAGTGGACCAACCTAAGTTTGAGGCTGGAAGACATGCAGCAAACTTTAACACAGTCGTCTTTTGAATGACAATTGCACGGTCATGCAACGCTGTACCCAAGCAAAATTGTTATATATTTTGTTTGTTTTTTTGGTGGCATTTAACCACCACTTTTTTTTTTGCTAAACGAACAAATAGAACACCCCCCCCCCCCAAAAAAAAAGAAGGTTTTAGTTTTCGGTTGTAGAATTTTGTAAATAAGTAATTAGTGCTGATGAAGCAACACTGAGGGGCACCGATGAAGCAGCATTAATATGCAGTACTGATGGGCCCCGACAGGCATCACTGGTAGGGCTGCACAGATAATCATTGCACTGATTATCAGTGCAGAGGCCCTCACTGAGTAAAGCCACTTATCGGTTCTCCCCTGCTCACACGCCATCAGTAAGAGAGGAATGCCAATAACTGGCAATCGGTTATGCGGTGTGTTTGAGCGACACACCGCACCACAGATTGGGGCATGCACAAGCAGCTATTCTGAAGGAAGTCATACGATGCCCAGTTTTTTTTTTTTTTAAACAAGGATCCTGTACACCCCTTTAAAGGGGTTGTAAAGACAAAAAAATATTTCCTCTTAAATTAAAGTCTGATAGTAGCTGATAAAGTAAAAAAAAGGATTTTTAATAAACAGCTTACCTGTAAAATCCTTTTCTTGAAGTACATCACGGGACACAGAGCGCATAGCCATTACACTTGGGTTATATGGGTACCTTCAGGTGTGGACACTGGTGTAATCAATTTCACAGGAAGTTCCTCCCTATATAACCCCCTCCCACTGGGAGTGCTTCAGTTTTGTAGCAAGCAATTCCTCCGAGGTTACACAATGTTCCCCAAAAGAGGGGTGGGAGCTCTGTGTCCCGTGATGTACTTCAAGAAAAGGATTTTACAGGTAAGCTGTTTATTAAAAATCCTTTTTTCTTTATCGTACATCACGGGACACAGAGCGCATAGCCATTACACTTGGGATGTCCTAAAGCAATGCTCTATGAAGGGAGGGAGACTGTAAGGCCAAGAATAGCCAAACAAAAAATTATCAGGAAGTACAGTAACTCCACCAACAGAAAAAAAGGGGGCGTGACCCGGACCAGAGGATTCTATACTGCTGCCCGTAGGACCGCCTGCCCAAATGCTGCGTCCGTACCCTTTGCAACATCCAACTTATAAAATTTAGTAAACGTATGTACGGAAGACCAGGTTGCCGCCTTGCAAACCTGTGCCATAGAGATCTGATGGTGTGCCGCCCAGGAGGCACTCATGGCCCTCGTAGAATGGGCTTTAACTGATAAGGGAGGTGGAACGCGCTTCAGACCATAGGCCTGGAAAATCAGCTGCTTAATCCACCTAGCCAAGGAAGACTTGGCAGCCGGCTGACCCTTCTTGGGGCCATCCGGAAGAACAAAAAGCACATCTGTTTTCCGAATCTTCTCTGTAGCCTTGAGATAGACCCTCATGGCTCGAACCACGTCCAAAGTATGAAGCAGTCTTTCCTCTCTGGACTGGGGAGTAGGAAAGAAGGATGGTAGGACTAGGTCCTGATTCAAGTGAAAACTGGATATGACCTTAGGAAGGAAAGAAGGTTGAGGCCGCAGAACCACTCTGTCCTTATGCAGAATAAGGTATGGCTCCCTGCATGACAAGGCTGCCAGCTCGGAAACCCTTCTGGCCAAAGCCATAGCCACCAAGAAAACCAACTTTCGGGTTAGTAGCACAAGAGGGATTTCTGTCAGAGGTTCAAATGGCTGCCTTTGTAAAGCTGACAAGACCAGATTTAAATTCCAGGGGCAGAGGGAAGCTCTAATAGGGGGATTCACATGCAAGACCCCCTGCAAGAAGGTTTTCATAAGCGAATGGGTGGCCAAGGGTCTTTGAAACCATATCGATAAAGCCGACACCTGCCCCTTTAGAGTACTAAGAGCCAACCCTTTGTCAACGCCAACCTGGAGGAATCGCAAGATCCTGTCAATAAAAAACTTTCGAGGATGCCATTTTTGAGACTCGCACAACTCCACATAGGTTCCCCAGACTCTGTAATAAATATTTCTGGAGACCGGTTTCCTAGCCTGAATCAACGTAGATAGGACCTGAGCTGAGAGGCCTCTGCCCTTAAGAATTAGGGATTCAGCCGCCAAACCGTCAAATTTAGCTGCTGTGAAGCAGGGTGGCAGATTGGGCCCTGAGACAGCAGATCTGGGCGCAGGGGGAGCGGCCACGGCGCCCCGACTGACATCTTCACGATGAGTGCGTACCAAGCCCTCCTGGGCCAGGCTGGGGCCACCAGGATCACAGGCCTGCGCTCCACCCTGATCCTCCGTAGAAGGCGGGGAATCATCTGCAGTGGAGGGAACGCATACAGGAGAGAAAACTGGTGCCAAGGGCAAACCAACGCATCGGTCCCGTAGGCCGAGGGATCCCTGGCTCGGGATATGAATTTGTCCAACTTTTTGTTGGATCTCGTTGCCATAATGTCCACATCTGGGACTCCGAATCTTTGGCAAATCTCTTGGAATACCTGGGGGTGAAGAGACCACTCCCCCGGGAGCAACTGTTGACGACTCAAAAAATCTGCTTGAGAATTGTCTATCCCTGGGATGAACACCGCCGAGATGCAGGGTACATGGGCTTCGGCCCATGAGAAAATCAGGTTTACTTCCCTTTGGGCTGCTAGGCTCCTCGTGCCCCCCTGGTGGTTTATGTATGCCACCGCAGTGGCATTGTCGGACTGTATCCTTACTGGCAGACCCTGAAGGGGGAGAGTCCAGGCGATCAGGGCCAGCCGAGCAGCTCTGATCTCTAGGATATTGATGGGAAGCAGTTTTTCTGCCTCCGACCACTGCCCTTGCTGGGTCTGTCCTTCTAGAACTGCCCCCCAACCTGACAGGCTGGCATCCGTGGTTACTATCTTCCACGTGATGGGGCAAAAGGATTTCCCCTTTGACAAATTTTGAGGGACCAGCCACCAAAACAGGCTGCGCCGGACTCCTGGGGAGAGCACTAACGGACGATCCAACGCCTGAATGGACTTGTTCCAAGCAGAGAGAATGGCTGCCTGAAGATATCTGGTATGGATCTGGGCGTAGGGCACTGCCTCGAAGGCGGCCACCATCTTCCCCAGCAGTCGCATACATAGGCGAATAGTCGGCCTCTTCTTGCCTAAGATCACTTGAACTGCTTGAGTTATTGATCTGACCTTTGCTTGAGGTAAAAATATCCTCTGGCAGTCTGTATCTAGCCGAAGGCCTAGATATTCCAACTGCTTTGTGGGTTTCAATATCGATTTTTCTTGGTTCACAATCCACCCGAATTCCTCTAGATGCTGAACTGTGCGAACTACTGCATGATTGAGGCTGGAAGCTGAGCTGTCGATAACCAGAAGATCGTCCAGGTATGCCAGGACCAAAATGCCTTCTGTCCTTAGGACGGCTAGCACCGGGGCTAACACCTTTGTGAATACCCGCGGAGCTGTTGCCAACCCGAAAGGGAGGGCTACGAACTGGTAATGACGGTGATCCATCATAAAACAAAGAAACTTGTGATGTGCCCGGGTAGATCGGCACGTGCAGATACGCATCCTTTATGTCTATAGATGCTAGAAAGTCGTCTTGATGTAGGCTGGCTGCCACCGAACGTATGGACTCCATACGAAAGGTCTGAATCTTTAGAAAGCGATTTAGGCGTTTGAGGTCTAAGATAGGCCTGACGTCGCCATTGGGCTTTGGTATTATGAAAAGGTTGGAGTAGAATCCCAGACCCCATTCCTGGGTTGGTACTTCTACAATTACTCCTTGGAGCAAGAGACGATCCAATGCTTTTACAAGAGAGGCCCTCTTTAATGGGTCGCTTGGAAGACTTGACCCCTGAAAATGAGGAGCGGGCAATTAAAGCAGTTAACCTTTCCTCTAGCCCACCCAGGGTGGTCGCTAGCATTTCTTCCGTAACGTAAACGGGAATGGGTTGATTGGGGGCCGCCTCTGCCCCTAGCACCCTCAATGGCTCCTGCAACATGCTGTTCGGTGGTCTATCTGGTGAGGGTGGGACCGCTAGAGCCTGGCCCAAATCCTCTGACCCCGATGGAGACCCCTTTAGTTTTTTGGTACCTTTTGCAGCCTTAGCTGGTCCTGATCCCTTGGGAACCATTGCACAACCTTGAGACACCCCTAAAGCCAACACCCAACTGTTGTAGCTAGAAGTGAACCATTAATAAGAACAGGCTATGGTAAAAAATTTCCAAATTTTCCTACGCCCGAGAAGGCGGCAATACCGAGGAAGGTCCTGTGAGTATTGCCACACCAATGCTCGTTAGCTGGAGCCCAAGGTTGCACCGACTCAGATACTGCCAGATCTAAGGCTGAGTCCCTTTAAGAAAAAAAAACTTTTTTTTTTTCTGGTCAGTATGGAGCTAAGTCCAGACCTGAAGATCCACAAACCCCCACTGGGTGTCACTGTTAGCCAGAAATAGCTCAGCTGCGCGCTCTGTGTCCTCAACCTCCTCTGCTTTCAGGAGGGAATGACCAGCCAGGAAATGCTTTGAGGCTTTAATTGAGACCTGACGCTGCTGGCCCGCCCCCCCCCACGCACGCTGAAAAAGGCGACGCGCACGCGTGAGCGCGCCCCCCCCCCCACGCTGAAACCAACATGGAGGAAGCAGAAAGCAGAGGAGAAGCCTGGACCAGCGCTTAGCAACCCAACAGACACCAGGCAAGACACTAATCTTTATTGTAGTGCACACATAGAGGAAGCTGTCCCCATAGGCTTCCTAAGAAAGAGGAGTTTTGTCAGCATTTCCTCCCTATAGCACGTGGGGCTGCAGTATCATGCTAACAGGCAGATCTGGGGGGAGTAGCAAATACATATCTTTAAAAGCATACATATACCTACATGTTATCTGGGTAAACATTAGTACATCCCATCCTGCCTCAAAAGACATAGTGGAGATAGTGGCTGATGCACAAGCATACCATTAGCCGACCCAGAACCCCCAGGGGGATACCTACTGTCGAACCAAGTCCCGCAGGTTCCCTCTTACCTGCTCCACGCCGCAGGGTATTGCAAAATGCAAGAGGCCCAACCTTCCCCCATCTCCGTGGGTATTGTCTTGGACCTTCAGGGACCGGGGTCCTGTGTTAAGGAACCCACACACCTGGACCTATATAGCATCCTGGCATCAGTAGCGTTTAGTTCTTGGAAGAGACTAAGGCACTGGAGCCCAGAATCCAGCCCTCCAAGGAGAGGCATTATAGGCAACACCCCACTCCAGCAGGGCCCGGGTACCGTACACCTTGGCTTTGAAGCACTTCGGACGGATCCGGCTAGCTATCCTGGGTCCCGAGACCTCCGAGGGACAGCTAGACGTGACCAACACCTAAAACACTGGCGAAAAAACTGAAGCACTCCCAGTGGGAGGGGGTTATATAGGGAGGAAACTTCCTGTGAAATTGATTACACCAGTGTCCACACCTGAAGGTACCCATGTAACCCAAGTGTAATGGCTATGCGCTCTGTGTCCCGTGATGTACGATAAAGAAAGTAATGTTTTGCATTATAACTAGTTTGATACCTGTTGAAATCGAGCTGTTTTATTCACCTCCGTCACTCCTAAATCATTATTCTCACCGACTTCCTGGTTTGCGGTGCGCATTCATTCTTGCTACATCACGGCCTAATGGGAACTACAGTTCCCATTAGGCTTAGCCTCCATGTCTGTGAGGGATAAGAGAGCATCTTCATGCAGGGCTGTAGTCATAGGGAGGGGGTGAGCACATTCTGCTTTCCACCATGCAAATCTGCTCAGATGCTGGTGGAAAGCAAGAAGAGGAGAGATAGGAAATGGCATTTTTAAACCTGGATTACTGTATTTTATAGGTCAAAAGGAAAAACGAGGCAAGTGATATTTAAATGCTCTAGCTTACAGCAATCAACTGATCTAATAAAAAAAAAAACCTTTCGTGTTCCTTTAAGCTCTGTTTTTATTATTTTATTTTTTATAATATTTATTTACATATTTTTCAATAAAGCCTTGTATAGTATATACTACCTGGTCCAATTAGTAGCATCCTTTTGGGTTCCTTTCAGCCCTCGTTTGTAATTTTCTTCCTTTAAGGTTGCATGACTCTTGGTACCCCCCTGGTGATTGATGTAGGCCACAGCTGTGGCATTGTCTCAGTGCCCCCTAACTGGGTATCTCTGAAGAATGGTGCAGAGACCGCTTTATCGCTCTAAGCTGCATTAGGATGATGGGTTACAATGTTCCCTGAACGGTGATAGATTGGAACACTCACCACTGATTAGCATGGTAGAAGACTTCCCTTTTGTCATGTTTAGGTTAGAAATTGACTAGAGTTGCACGATTAATCGTTAAGATTGCAAACTCGATTCAACCCCCCCCCCCCCAAACTTAACCCAACATTTCCTGATTCTACATGACAAGTGCAGTGCTGCTCAGAGCTGTAAAGCAGTCAATGTTTATCAACATTTCTCAGAGCTGGGAGATAGATTAGAGATACAACTATCTCTTGTTTTTTTTTTTTAGATCAAACTTGTGTGTGTAAAAGGAGGTCAGTTTAACCACTTAAAGAACAAAACTTTTTCTGACACTTGTTACTTAGAACTCCCAAACATTATAAACATTTTTTTTTAGCAGAGACCCTAGAGAATAAAATTGCAGTTGTTGTAATATTTTATGTCATACTGTATTTGCACATCGGTCTTAAAACAAAAAAAAACAAACAAAAAAAAAACATTGTTTCGGGGAAACAAAACAAAAAAACAAACAGTAAAGTTAGCCCAATTTTTGGTTTAATGTGAAAGATCATGTTACACCACGAGAATTGTAATCTTTATTCTAAGCAAAAGTGGTTAGAGGGAAAGGAAGCAAATGGCATGTCTGTTCGAGGGCAACAGGATGTTGTGCTGGAGAGGCCTTGGAATGGAAGAATGTGAAGGGCTTTTAAAAAAAAAAAAATAAAGTTACAGAAAAGCTCCAGACCCTCCAGAGAATATCAATGGGTTGGCTCTAACCTCAAGGTCAGAGTGCGAGATTAGAGAGACAAGCTTGTTTTCTGGAGGAAAGACTTGCTTGGGCTGTGTCTAGAATATGGTCCAAGGCCAAAAAAAGGTTGGAGAGGTTCCTCATTTGATGTCTGATAAATTTGTCAAATGCCTTACCAAAGAGAAATCCCTCTTCAAAAGGATATAGGAGTGTGATGCGTTTTACAGGCAGATTCAGCTGTCCAGGCTTTTAGCCACAAAATTCTGTGCATATGAACAGAAGTCAGGGCCATGCTGGATATCTGTGTCATGACATTCTACGGTATCAATGATAATGCTTATAATTGCTCCAAAGCACAGTCCTGGAAGACAGAATGCTGTTGGTTGTTCACTGCCCAAGTTCAATTAACAGTTGGACAGACAGAAATTGCAGTAATAGCTGGTTGCAGATCGGGGCATGAGAGAGTACAGTGAACCTTTAATAGCATCTTAAAACATTCTGCCAGCAGAATCTTGGCATGAAGGAACGTCTTCAAATAGTTAAAGTAAGATATCCAAGATAGATGGCAGCGGCTACTATGAGAACAGTCTACCTTTTGTCAACTCATGTCTGACTAGACACACACATGCAAAACCTTTAAAAACAAACTGGAAACTTCAACTTACATGAAATCGGAAGTCCCCTTTTAACATGGAACAAAGGTCTTCTGCCACATCAGACATGCATGGGTGCAATGTAGCAACCAATCGTGCGTAAAATGGCAACAGATCCAATCTAATAAAGAAGTCAAGAGGTGGTTATGAAAATTGTTTTCATTGTCCAGCAAACAAAGATATTTTGTGTTGTCTAAGGGTAGGATTATTTTCCAGAACATCTATCCACCTTACATGTCACAAATAAGGGGAATGTGCTGCAAGTGTGTAACAATGTTTGGATTTGAAACAGGCAAGTATATCAAGTATAGAACATTTTACACAAACATTAAAAAAAAAAAAAAAAAAAAAAAAAACCCCAAGCCATCCACACAGTCAAATAAAACTTGGCATATTAAGTGTTAGGCCGCGTACACACGATCAAATTTATCTGCTGAAACTGGTCCGACGGACTGTTTCAGCAGACATCTCCGATCGTGTGTAGGGGCTAGCGGACATGTTTTTCCAGCGGACAAATTTCAAAGCATGCTTTGAAATTTGTCCACCGGAGACATGTCCGTCAGATATGTCCGCTGGTTAGTACACTAACCAGCGGACAGAACTGTCCGCGCATGCGTCGAATGGATTCGACGCATGCGCGGAAGCATTTTATTTCCGGGTTTGGTGACGTGGCAGCGTCAACGTCACCGCCACATCACCGCGTCCTCAGATCGAGGGGATTTTCGTCTGATGGTGTGTACACGCCATCGGACCAAAATCCTACAAGACATGTCCGCTGCAAATGGTCCGTCGGACATGTTTGAGCGGACATGTCTCATCGTGTGTGCCTTACACTATGAAAGTTAATTTGCTAAAACAAAAATCCAGTGAAAAAACATGAACATCGTTCATCAGTTTGCAGAAAAAAAATAAAAATAAAAAAATGAAGCGCCCTAAAATGAACCTCGAGTGCCCGTTCACACTGCAATATGGTGCGAGAAAACCAAACACACTGGGAGGTGTCATCTGCTGCAGGGGGGTCAATATATTCCTAACGGCACTTCCAACACATATCGAAAAATGTAGTGCGTTTGTCTGAACTGGATCTCATGATACCCAGCGTACCATGAGATCCAGTTGCAGTGCATTTTTCAAACTAGTGCATGCACTACTTTTGGTGCAATACAGTGCGATTTCAGCCCACTCAAATGAATGAGCTTAAAAAAAAAAAAAATATATATATATCACACTGAAATCACAGAGTCGGCACACAGGAACTTGGAACGCGTTTCCATGCCTGTGTGAACTGGCACTTACAAGCCCTTGAAGCCTTTCTCCCCCATTTAGTCTGATTACAGCTCAACTCCAGACAAATGGCTAAACCCACAGTTGAAAAACAAATGTATGACTGGTTTTATTGGTCAAATGATTTGTATTTCTGTCTAGCAATTCTGGCGTTTCATACACTTCTGTCAGACAGCACAATCAGGAAGATGTTATTTTAGACAATGTATAGAACGTTACAGGCTCACCAACATTTTACACTTAAATATTACCTTTGCCTAGGAACAATAAAAAGTGCTCGAACCAGTTTTCTTCGGTTTGCTTTGGTGTTCATATTCATGCAGAAATCCATTGCAGCCTGAAAAATTCAACATGTCATGGTTTGTTGAAGGTATGAATTCTTAGCAAAAATAAACAGTAAGAAAAAAAAAAAAAAATCTATTTTTTCAGACAAAACTAGAACAAAGATAGCACTAAAGCAAAACGAATTCCCTTGCATTTAAAACGCCGGTTCAAAAAAAGGGTAGCATCTTAGAACAAATATTGAATCTGAAAACAGATCAGATACATTCTTTGTTGGTTAATAGTGGTGCTAATGCCAAGAGGGACTCCCTGAATCAAGAAAAACCCTTCATCTTAAGAAAAGTGTCATTGCGGCACATGGCTTTCAATAAAGCAATGCTGACTTTCTACCTTAGAACACTTCTGTGATAAACTACTTGTAAGGCTCTGTCAGCAGCACTGGTGTGGTGAGGGTTTCTACCTGGTACACCCTAAATATGTGTTAAAAGCAGGTGGCACAGTTCGTGCACCGCAAGGCGCTACCTACCAGCCCTTGTTTAGAAAGAGTGTCTT
The DNA here is from genome assembly GCA_029574335.1 of Rana kukunoris. Classification (NCBI taxonomy): domain Eukaryota; kingdom Metazoa; phylum Chordata; class Amphibia; order Anura; family Ranidae; genus Rana; species Rana kukunoris. The sequence continues at coordinate 134,480,049 of CM056051.1, forward strand.
GCTGGTCAGCAAGGGCACTTCTGCACTAGGTGGACAGCATTTGGCCTTAAAATTGAGACACTTAAATGATTACGAATCTGAAAAAAATAGTTCATCCGCCCCCCACAGTGCCCACAGCTTATAAAATATTGTTTTTGTGTGTCGTTTTGTGTCTTCCATGCTATTCTTTAGAATGAGAAATTCTCCATACATTGTCCGTAATCCCATGGGTAAGGCTGTTGGGCCTGTACAGAATTTTTTCCTTTCTCACCAGGAACAGATCACGTGGTGGAAAAACTCCAGAGAGATAAAACAGGCAATGGACACACAGGCAGTGAAAGATTATTATTAGACAGATAAAGGACTGTCAACACTGGAAATGAAGCAGTAAAACAAGTTGCATTCTGCACATTCTCAGCACCTGTCTGTCTTTGTCACTGTACAGAGAAGACAAATCTGAAGTGTGAGAGCGCCACCTTTCTAACTTTATCCTACATTTCCTGCATCTGCCCATCATACCGCCAGTCCCCTGGTATAGCCTTTTAGTAGCCCCCCACAACGTTAATAGATTAATATGAACCTTGACCCTGAAAAGTTCTGGATAACGATACTGTACACCACCATGATTTTAGACTCATGACTACGCTAAAAAAAAAAAAAGAAGGAAGAGCACCTGAAAACCCCACGAATTTCCATTAAAATCAATGTATGCTTTCAACACTGGGGCAGTGCTAAGGCAGGGCAGTGAAAAATCCATTGAAATTAATGGAAAGCTCTTCAAAAGCACCTGAAAATCACTCAGTGTTTTACTGGCAGTTTAGAAGCGCCTCAGTGTAAAAAGGGATCTAACCCATCCATCCTGGCTAGGCAAGGCTTCAGTTTTTGTGGAAAGCTATGAACCTACAGGTATACCAAAAAAAGTTTTATCATACATCACAGGACACAGTATTTTCATATCTATTACGACAGGGAAGTCCCAAAGCACTGAATAGAAAGGGACAGCAAAATGACAACGAGCCCCAAACAAAACCAGAACAGGCAAGAACCTCACGCAGCAAGACTTCCAGACCAAAAGGTAGTGTCCTCAGCAGCTCAAACATCCACGTCATAAAACTTTGTAAAAGGTAGGAACCCAAGACCAGGTGTTCGGTGCACTTAAAACCTGACAACATATAACCCAGGAAGGACCGGCACTGCTGGTAGAATGAGCCATCACTGAAAATAGTGGAAATGTGCCCTTTACACTGCAAGCGTGAGGGAAAAAATAAATAAAAAATCTACGATTATCAATAATGATCAACTGCAGATTGGAGAAATGTCAGGAGGCGACCCAAGACCCTGAGTCTCCCACCAGACAAAATTAGTCCTGTATTCTTCTGTGACGTTGCATTCAAGCCATCAGCAGGGTAGGAATGACTGAATCAGACTCCCCCGTCTCTCAGGACCCTAGCCTCAACAGTATTGCTCTTGACTAGAAGCTTGGACCTTGCTACTACCTGCTGTAGGTCAGGTCAATCCAGAAGGATTTGTCCAAAAAGTTTATGATGTCTGAGCACCACATTCTCCTGGTCCAAACCAGAGCAATCAGAATCACTGGGATGCTTCCATTGCAAAGCAGACAAGGCAGAAGCTGTGATGGCACAAAGTCAAATTAAGGAGAACTGATCACATGGCATCACCAGACATCCAATGTTTACACGCAGAGATCCCTGGTCCTGGATGCAAATTTGTTAAGCTTTGCACCGAACCTGGATGCCAGAAAGTCCACAACCAGAGTGCCTCACCTTTGGCAGAAATCCTCAAACACCTCTGTGTGAAGAGCTCACTCCCCTGGAGTCAGTTGAGACAACTGAGAAAAATCTTACTGCCAATTTTCCACACTTGGAATGTGGATGGTGGACAGTGCGAAACCATGAAGTTCTGCTCAAGACAGAATGAGATCCACTTTAGGTATTCCACTGCCAAGGCATGGTCTGACTGAACCCTTACAGGGAGACCCTTCAGCTGCAAAATGTAAGATGAACTGAACTCAAGTAGGATGTAGATGGGCCAATGACCTCTCCTGCAGTGGCCAAGTCCGCTGAGACAGAAAGATTGTCTAGGACTCCACTTTAGCCCGCCAGGCTACAACTGTGTCCTCCTGTCCCAAGTCATCAAGACATTATGTTGGAGGGGCCTGGAATAAAACAAGGAGTTGCCTCAAAGGGGATTACCAGCTTTCCAACAACCTGTACACAGACAAAGGGAGATTTATCAGAGTTTTTTGCGCAAATCCACTACAGCCTTCATAGCAAGGCATTTGTCCTGAAGGAGAATCACTTTGGCTTGGAGTGTGTAGAGAATCAGTCCAAAATATTCCAGCTTTTGGATTGGGACAAAGGCTGACTTTTAAAAATTCAGAACCTCTCCAGAGTTTGCACCGTCCATATCACCCTAAGCTCCAGAAGTAGAGTTTACTTATCCCTCAAAAGCAAGTTGTCCAGGTAACCTATGAAAGATTACTCTGGGAGCAGCGGACAGGTTGAACAGCAGGGCCACAAAAGTGAAAAAGTCTTCCACCACCGCAGGTACGTTTGGCGAATTGGGATAGACTGGAATGTGCAGATAAAGCATCCTTGATATCCGTTGATGCAAGGAAATCTCCCTGTTGGAGGGAGGTAACCACTGACTGCAGGGATTCCATTCGGAATTCCTGTTCCTTGGAGAAACAGGATGGGGTGAACATCAAAATTCAGTTTGAAAATTAAGAAGAGGTTGGAGTAGAAACTGCAAAATCTTTTGCTCTCTGGGACCAGATAGCAGATTTATGCCGCGTACACACGATCCTTTTTTTTGATGAAAAAAAAACAACGTTTTCTGTGAAGTAAAAAATGACGTTTTTGAAACGTCACTTTTCAAAGAAGATGTTGCATACACACCATCGTTTTTTTCACAAAAAGCGAGGTTACGTTCACCACTCTTTTCCATTGAAGCTCGCTTCATAACTAGCTTCTGGGCATGCGCGGGTTGAAAAACGTCGTTCTAAACGACGTTTTTGCTACACACGGTGACTTTTTGTGAAACAAAAAACGAAACAAAAAATTCAAGCATGTTGGAATTTTTTTTTGGTAGTTTTTTTTAAGACAAAAAACGACGTTTTGCCCACACACGATCAATTTAAATGACGTTTTAAAAAACGTCGTTTTTTTTTCATCGCAAAAAACGACCGTGTGTACGCGGCATAAGAATTGGAAGCTAAAAAGATAAATACAATTTTTTAAAAAAAAGGTTCTTTGCAAATTCAAAAAAACATTTGGAAGCATAAAACGTGGGGATGGGGTCTCTTGGACTCCACCATTTAACTGCGAGCCACTATGTTGTGGTGCCAAAACTCACCCACAACCTCCCCCTGTCTAACTTCAATGAAGAGTTTGTAAAGGACCTAAATTTCTAGGGGCCTTTAATGCGATTCGAAATGGACATATGATGCCTCACATAGCAGTAATCCCTAAGGAGGGAAAGGATCCTGCTCAATGTGCTAGCTATCGCCCAATCTCATTATTAAACGTGGACTTGAAAACTCTGACGAAAATCCTGGCCAATAGATTACTGACTTATATTCCCTCCTTGATACACCCGGATCAAGTAGGGTTTTCCCCCGGGTAGAGAAAATACACAAAGAGTCTTAAACGCTATCTATCTATCTATCTCAGTATCACCAACACCCATTAGTTCTCATATCTGCAGACGCGGAAAAAGCTTTCGACAGTAGACTGGAGATTTTAAAGAGCTACGCTACAACATATAGGACTGGGAAGGGGGATGCAAAATTGGATTACAAGCCTTTACTCCTGCCCTACGGCAAGGGTAAGGATAAATGATATAAAGTCAGAACCCTTTCCTATTTGGAACGGAACACGGCAAGGATGTCCACTTTTTCCGATTATTTTTATCCTCACCCTGGAACCATTTCTGAGATCTATCTGGGCAAACACAGATATTAGAGGTATCTAAATCAAGGGAGATGAATATAAAGTATCGGCATATGCCGACGATCTATTATTCTCTATAACCTCCCCAGTAACATCCCTGCCATGTCTTTTAGCGGAAATAAAAAGATATGGGGTTCTGTCCAATTTTAAAGTGAACTACAATAAGTCAGAGGCCATGGGTGTAGAGGTAAACACTCGTATGCAGCAGCAGCTAGCAGACAATTTTTTTTTTCAGGTGGACAGGCTCCCATGTATGCTATCTGGGGACTAAGATACCAAATAAACTGAATAGAGTTTTTGAATTGAACTTTGCACCCCTGACAAAACAAATTAAATTAGACCTGCAACGGTGGGATAAAGAGATCTTTACATGGTTTGGTAGAATATAATAAAAATGAACGCAATGCCAAGACTACTGTACTTGTTCCAGACCTTACCCATAAAACTTCCGTTGGGGTTTTAGAGAGATCTGAGATCTAGATTTATTAAGTTTATTTGGGCAGGAAAAGCTGCTAGAGTGCGTAGAGACATACTGACTCTACCGAAGGAGAGAGGAGGAGTTGGATTCCCAGACCCAATGGGCTATTACGATGCCTCACACCTAGCACGATAGTAGACTGGTGCGCACATCAGAAAGCTAAGCTATGGATAGACATGGAACGAGAAATTTGTAATATTCCTCTAGAAGGAATGGCTTGGCTTCCTGAGGTAGACATACCCCATAATGTGAAAAAACACCCAATGATAGGCGCCACACTCCGAGCTACCAAAAGGACATTGAAGAAAACTAAGTTGTCGAAATGTGTTGGCCCTATGATGCCCATTTTGGGCAATCCGAGTTTTGAGCCTGGTTTAAAAGACCGATGTTTTAATAACCTAAGGCAGCAAGGATCAGTAGGCGAACACATTTCTCGTTAGACAATCATGTGATGACTAACGAGGAGAATGAACAGGCGTTTGGGGGAGATCTAGATCTAATGAGACTTATCCAGTTGAAAGCCTTTATCGGTTCAATAAAACTACAAAGGGAAGCGATATGTGCACTATCAAAGTTTGAAGAGATATGCTTAAAAGGAGAACCACTGAGACATGCATTATCATGCATGTACACCTTGTTGACTGAGTCAGAAGCCCCACAAGAACTAGCTTTTGTACAGGCATTGGAAAGGGACTTGGGGATTAAATTCTCTGAGACTCAGAAAAATAAGATTTTCTTATTTACGCACAAGGCGTCAATGGGCTTCAGATATCAGGAGGGGGGATATAAAATACTGACTAGGTGGTATAGAACTCCAGTACTATTAAACCAGATTTTTTCTCAAGTATCAAACTTATGTTGGCGATGTCAGGGAGCAGAAGGCACCATGATACACATCTTCTGGGGATGCCCAAAATTTAAAGAATTTTGGAAGATAGTCTCTGAAATAATCAAAGAAATTACTGGGGTGATTCTTGGAGACAGCCCGGCAGCATTTCTGCTACACTATATTCCATTATTTGTTGAAAAATATAAGAATTCCCTGTTAAGGAATCCGATTACAGCAGCAAAGGCCTGTATTCCAATTTTATGGAAGAGTACGGCATCCCCGACAAGACTACAATGGCTGAGCAGAGTAACAGAGATCCAACAGATGGGGAATCTTACTATGGGGCTGAGGGTGTGAGAGGAGGAGTATTGGAGGATATGGACCCCATACATTAGGTACAGGGAACAAAATCCTTAAAGCGACACTAAAGTCAGGACTTTTTTTTTTTTTTTAAATAACAAACATGTTATACTTACCTCCACTGTGCAGTTCGTTTTGCACAGAGTGGCCCGGAAAGCTGTCTTCTGGGGTCCCTCGGCGGCTGTCTGGGCTCCTCCTCGCAAAAGCTTTCCATCTTCATGCGAGTGCGCTTGCACGGTGAAAAGCTTTTGCGAGCGCGCTCCCGTGATACAGCGGCAGCCATAGCCGCCGACTGTATCACTCGGCTCTGCCCCCCGGCACGCCGCGTCACCCGCTGTGATTGACCGATCAATCCGCCCAGCCTAGCCAATCAACGGCCAGGCTGGGAACCGAAGAGGATGACGTGGACGCGCCCGGGAGTTTCGAACGGTAAGGTAAGTAAAACGGGCACTCGGGTGCGGTGCTGTGAGATTTTTTTTACCTTAATGCATAGGATGCATTAAGGTAACAAATCTTTTACCTTTACAACCCCTTTAAGTAAACCGTAAAACAATCATGGTGATGAGCAGGGGGAGGAAGGAGAAATCTTCTGATTTTTCCTTTTCTGATTTTTTTCTTTTTGGGGTAAGTGGGAGGGCAACAGGGTTTTTTTTTTCCTTTCGCTAACTCTTCCCCTGAGTCTGCAAAGGTCCCACCGCCCAAACAAGTGGGGGTGCCAATTCATTGCGAGTTGGAATTTTCCTCCTGGCTTAGAGTTCCAGGTCTTTTTACAAAACTGGAAGTGGAATTTGGGCTTGGATGCAAAAGATCTGAGGATGGTGAAAGGATTTTTTTTTTTTAAAGTAGAAAGAGTGGCACGTTTTTGTAAGGTAGGCTTCCACTACTTCTTAAAGCGGTTGTAAAAAAGTTTGTTTTTTAGTTTCTAAATAGGTTCCTTTTAAGCTAGTGCATTGTTGGTTCACTTACCTTTTCCTTCAAATTTCCCTTCTAAATGTTTTTTTTTTCTTTGTTTGAATTTCTCACTTTCTGTTCCTCCTCAGTAAGCCCTTCTGACTGACTAACCCCCAGCCAGAACACCTCAGATGATGGGGGCAAGCTTACCGAGGAGAAACATGAAGTGAGAAATTCAGACAAAGAAAAAAAAACATTTAAAAAAGGTAAGTGAACCAACAATGCACTAGCTTAAAAGCAATCTATTTAGAAAATAATCTTTACAACCCCTTTTTAAGGGGCAACAGGGTACTCTTACCCCCAGTTACCTTTTGGATATAAATTATCCAAAGCAGGACCAAATAAAAGCACCCCTTGAAAGTGTAAGCGTTCAACATGCTTCTTACAGAGCAACTCCAGTGACCAACACTTTAACCATAAGATTCTGTGCATGTGTACTGACAAAGACCCTAGTCAAGAAAGTTGCTAAATTAAAGGGGTAATTCCCCCAAAAACCTTTTTTTAACATTGCATGAGGCTCGTTATGTCAAGGGGAATCGGGTAGTTTTTTATTAGAAACGAAGCAATACTTACCGTTTTACAGATGCATCGTCTCCGTCGCTTCCGGGTATGATCGTCTGGTCTGGGCGTGCCTATTTGATTGACAGGCTTCCGACGGTCGCATACATCGCGTCACGAGTAGCCGAAAGAAGCCGAGCGACGGTGCGGCTCTATACTGCGCCTGCGCACCGTCCGGCTACTTTCGGAAAATCGTGACGCGATGTATCCGACCTCGGAAGCCTGTCAATCAAATAGGCACGCCTAGACCCGGAGCCCATACCCGGAAGCGTCGGAGACGATGCATCTGTAAAACGTTAAGTACGGCTTCATTTCTAAAAAAAAAAAAACCTGATTCCCCTTGACATAACGAGCCTGAATAAATGTTAAAAAAAAGATTTTTGGGGGAAATACCCCTTTAAGTCTTTTAAAGGCTTCCACTAAGAAACTAAGGATACATGGGAAAGCTTTCAAGTATCTACTCACCTCAGTATTTCCAATAGTAGGGTCTCTCTTTCTCATGCCGCAGGACTACAATTTAAGGCTTTGGCACACTCCTACAGATTCCCCTTAAAATGCAAATAAATTAATAAAATTCCCAGAAGACCTTAAAAGCAGTTTTCATCCCCATCCCATTTTTTTCATTATTGTGCTCATTAGACATAAAAAATAATAATATGTTTTACCCATCAGGAAATGCCTGTTGCTATGCGGTCCCACGAAATCTGCCTTTGGAATCACCTAGGATTCACCTCTAATGCTCCTGGGAAATGTGTGTCATCATTTCCCAGGATGCAGTGCGCTACCCAATTATCACTCCCCATCCAAGACTTCCAGGAAGTAAGTGCTTGTGGGCTTCACAATGCCCACAAGCAAAATTACAACGTTGTGGACATAGTTTTATAAACTATATTTTTTGAATAACTATGCGGAGCGGTGCCGGATTGTAAAATAGTAAGTGACTGGATTTATATTATAAAAAACGCATGATGAAAAGGACATACATTCAAAAAACGCTAATTATGGTTGGAACCTCACTTTAAGCCCAAAATTGGAACTTCCGCTTTAAGCGCTGGTGACCCCCTGACATGCCACATTTGGCATGTTTTTTTTTTTTTTTGGGGGGGGGGGGGGGGGGGGGGGGGGGGGGGAGAGCTGGTACCCTGTTTTTACAGGCACCCAGCTTCCACTTCCTCCCTTTGGCGCGGCAGCAAGATCACCCCTCCCCCTCTTTACAATCTTCTGAGACACGTCACAGGTCCCAAAAGATTGCCTGGCCATTCACAGCATGCACGCAGTTCGCAAACCTTTTTGGCAGAATGAGCACCTTGTGAGAGTGAGTCCAATTCACATTAAATTAGAAAAAACACCTTGAAAGAAGGATGAAATGAGGATGCACAACAATTGAAGATGTTAAGGGGGATACCATATCCAAATCTTGTAATGTTAAAGAGGAGTTCCACCTAAAAAATAACTTTTTTTTAATCCACTCCCCTCCCCCTTACATGCCACATTTGGCATGTAATTTTTTTGGGGGGGGGAGTGGGGGCTTCAGTATGAGTGGGACTTCCTGTCCCACTTCCTGCTTCCGCCGAGGGGCTGGTTAGGCGATTAAGCCTAAAATCGCCTACACCAGCCCCTCCCTGTAGGCGATCACATGGGACACATGACAGGTACCATGTGATCGCCTCTTCAATCAGCGGCGAGCCACGCCGCGCGCGGCTCGCGCATGCGCAGTGGGTGCCCGGCCGTGAAGCCGAAGGCTGTCACGGCTGGGTGCCCACAGTAGGAATGGAGACGCCGGCTGGGGAGGGGGGGGGGAGAGGAGCGGAGCCCTGGTCGGCGCGTTGCTGGAACGCAGGATCAGATGAGTGTTTATTAAAAGCCAGCAGCTACACTTTTTGTAGCTGCTGACTTTTAATAAACACAATTTTGGGCTGGAACACCCCTTTAAGAGCAGAGGACTCAGGAAGCTATAAAACCCGACTTGATTCCTCAAGGGCAGTATTCTTCTACATTCCCTTCCCCTAAAAATTCTCATGCTCCTTTACTTAGTTATCTGGGGGTTCCTCCTCCAGAAAGCTTCCACTTGCTAGCAGGACAGTCCAAGCCAGAAAATATTGCATTTGCTGGTTTTATAATACCAGCAAATGCAGAAAAGAATTAACCAAGTACAAAGTAACTGGTGTCACATAAGTAGCAGGAAGACCAGATAAGTGGAGTCAGAGTTGCACTAAACTAACTGATTCCCAGGGGATACTGTGCAAGGGGGGCTGCGTTCAGGTTCCTCTGTCGAATAAAAATACCTCGGACCCCTCACCCCCTAAATCAGCTGCTCTCAAACCATCATCAAGACATGGCATGCAGAAAGTAATAATAGGATCCTGCCAGCATCTATGGCCGACACAGTCATAGTGGTAATACCAAAACTGGGTAAGGACCCTGAGCTGTGTACCTCCTACCGGCCTACCTCTCTTCTTAACGCTGACATTTAAGTACAAACTAAGATCCTGGGTAGGAGAGTGATAGAGGTTATCCATACCTTGTACGTGTATTAACCTGCATGTACGTGTATTAACCTGCAGAGGCTGTACACAGTTCTGGGTTTTAGAAACCACCTTGCAGACTCCGATGCAGTGGCCTCCCTGGATGCTGAAAAAGCATTTGAATGGGTCTATCTATTGGAGGTCCAGCTCCGATTTGGCCCTGGCCCTAAATTTATCTCTTGGGTGAAGGCCCTGTACAACTCCCCATGAGCTAAAGTACACATCGGGTCGACTCTTTTATCCTCTGTCTTCAGAGGGGCACTAGGCAGGGCTGTCCGCTTTCTCCAGTGCTTTTTGAGTTAGCTATAGAACCAATGGCGCTCCTCCTCCGTTCCTCACAGGCGGATCATGGCATCTCGATAGGCCCAGTAGAAGAGAAAATTTCCCTATATGCCGACGATACCCATCTGTACCTTAGCGATACTACAACCTCCCTGAGGGAGGCTTTAATAATTATTAACAACTTTGCCAGGTACTCGGGCATTTGTGTTAATTGGGGAAAGTCTTCCCTGTTTGCACTAAACTCCTCGTTTGACAAGTTGCCAGCGGAGACCCCACAGCAACGAGTCTCAGAGTTCAAATACTTAGGAGTAGTTATACATAGAGACCTCTCCCAATTCATCCCTCTTAATTTAACTCCGGTGCTTTCCTTCCCGACTCAGGGATGTGCTGCATGGAAAACATTTCCCCTCACCCCAGTAGGGAGGGTTAATTTTTTTTAAATGTCTGCGCTGCCCAAATTTGTGTATCTCTTCAGACAAACCCCGATTCACATCCCACACTCGTTTTTTCATAAACTTGATAATCTGCTTCTCTCCTTTATACGAAATGGTGGGGTCCCCAGAATTGCAAAAGGTATGCTGCAACTGCCAGTTACTCTTGGAGGCCTGGCATTACCCGGTTTTGTCAAGTATTATTGGGCAGCGGTCCTTGTGACAGTCCAACGATGGCTGTCTGAGGGGCCAGCGAATGCTGCTGGGCTCCTACTCAGAACTCCGAAAACCAGATACATAAGGGTCCCAGATCCAATCCAATCATCACCCAATCCATGAGTGTCACACGTCAGGTATGGGAAACAGTGAGGGCTAAAACAGAGACAGCCAATAGCTGGGCCCCACACACTCCGCTATGGGGGAGTTCAAGACTACCACACTTTCGGTCCCTGCGAAATGGGCCCGATTTGGTATCAAAATGCTGGCGGACATTTCCTCTGCAGATGGACTATACACATTTGACGCTCTCAAGGGCAAGTATGGTCTGCTTAATCATATGTTCTTCAGGTACATACAGCTCAGACATGCCTACCGGTCTCAAGCCCCTTGGCATGTCGTGCTGGTGTCCAATGGTATTGAGCGCCTGCTGGGTCTGGCTCAAGACGTTAAACCTCTTTGGCACTCTACTCCGAATTCGTCACCCTGGACACCTCTAAAGTCTCCCAGCTGTTTTCAAAATGGCAGGCAGATGTGCCTGCGCTCGCGGATGATTACTGGGAGGAGGGTATTCAGCAATACCTCCCCCTCATGATTTCCGTTAGAGATAGGTTTACTCAGCTTAAGTTTATACACCCAACATACTACTCCCGGAACGCCTGGCCAGGATGTATCCTAACAGAAATGCACTCTGCCCTAGGTGTGCTTCAGAAACAAGTCCCTTCTTCCATGTTATATGGTCCTGCCAGAGGATCCAGATCTTCTGGGATGGGGTGGTTGCCAACAATAACTGTATGCAAACTTAGAGTCCCATGCGACCCGCTACCACTACTACTAGGAATTATTGACACCCTAGAGACGTCACAATCTAAGAAATTATTTGTATTCTATACGGCCTTCTACACTCGGAAAGCGATCCTCCTGAAATGGAAGGATCACCCCCCTCAACAATGTCACAGTAGAGAGCCCCGATAGATGCTGCCCTACCTCTATACAAACTGACTTACCTGGGACATAACTGCCCCAAAAAATTTGAAAGGATATGGGCAGCGTGGATCCGGGAGGGGCAGTGGCCTTTGGAGTAGGGTTTGGAGTCAGGTCTTGCACAGCATGGGGCAGATAATGCTGTGAACTTCAGGGAAGTTACCCCCCCCTCACTCCTACCAGGGTATTGCCATGAGTGTAATATAGCTGCTATCCGGGCCCCAACTCACCTAGGCCCAAACTCTTACCTTCACTGGTCTGGGTCCTATCCTGCGAGGGTCCACACTTGTGGCCTTCACCTGTAGGGATCTTCTACGCCCTCCGGGTATTACGATTAAGATGATTGGGTAAGATCTCTTGTTTTTATTACTGTTGCTCCATGTTTGCAGTATGCTTAGTCTATGAAACTGACCTACTGAACCGACTATGGGTATTGCTTGATGACTTCTTATTCGTGTTATACATATGTACTGTCGAGAATGTACCACAGCTTTTGTTTGTTTTGTTTAAAATAAATAAACTTAATTTTATTTTTACATAAAAAAGGAGCCCACAATACAGTCCGTCTCAAGCACAGATTAAAGGAAAGGGTACCAAGCAGGAACACCAAGACACCCACCATTCTATGCTGCATGACCCTTCAGCGGTCCACAGGGGCCTTTAGGGTCTCGACTTATCAGCTGGGGATCACTGCCCCAAAACTGTATCGCACAATGTCGGTCCACAGGACAATACATCATTTCATAGGATCCTGTCCTGCACAGTCCAGTGCCAACCACTGACAATACAGGCCTTCTCTGCACATCCAGTGCAGGGTTCTGGCATCATTACCCTGAGCATTGTAAGCCATAACAAGGGATTTGTAAGAGCTGGTCTCCTAATCCCAGATGGAAAAATTAACAAGGTAGGTATTTTTTCTGCAGACACTGAACAGACTTTACCATCACCTAATATACTAGCAAAGAAACTGAAGCCTTGCCAAGCTGGGAGGGGTTATGCCTAAGAGGGAGGGGGGGGGGGGGGATCTCCTGTCTTTTTTGTCAGTTTCCATTCACCAGAAGTTGGCCGCATAACCCTACTGTAATGGATATGAAGATACCCTGTATCCTGGGATGTTCAAGAAAAAAAAAACATTTTTTACAGTTCCTTTCAAAATTACCTTATCTATTAAATCCCGATTGACACAATTAGGCAACTGCTGTATAAATGCATCCACTATCAGCTTCAAATGAGAGCCAGTGCTTGCTTCTTCATCTTCTTGCTCTGTTACAGCAAAAATAAAAATGTAAACAATAATAAAAGTTTGAAGGCACAATTTTGAAGTCTTTAACCCACCCTCATAGGCAATCCTTTCATTAATGTTCCTTAGCCCCGTGGTGGGGGAACAATAACCTAGATCTTAATGTTGAACTAGGAGCCTGTAAAAATGTAAGTCTGTTATGCATACTATTCCATATGGTTTTGTTCAGCTATAGTCATTTATGTTTTTTGGCTGCTTTCTAAAAAAAAACTCGTTCTCACCTTGTTCATCTAGGAGCTTTTTAGTCAAGTCTTCAGCCTCCTCTATACCTTCCAGCTCCATGGGATCATCATTAATTTCCAAAGCCTCCAAATCCAGTTCAAGTTCTTCTGTTGTGGACACCTCTCCCTCTTTACAGTCTTTGGAATCTGCTAAAATACAACATAGAACCCACTTAAGACAGTATATCTTAATAAGATCAGTTTAAAAGACAACCTGTCAGGATGTTAATTACCAGGCACAGCCAAACTCCATCCAGCATTCAAAGAAACACATGCACTACATGAATTGTTCCACCATAAAGTGAAGTTCCACCCGTTTTTTCGTTTATTAAAAGTCAGCAGCTACAAAAAGTGCAACTCCGCTTAACCCCCCCCCCCCCTTTAAACTGGTTGCCGAAATACATTTGACTGACTCCAACACACTCCCCCCCTAGGGCCACTGTAAGTATTCTTTGGCCCACCATGAAATTAAATGAGGTATCACTTCCACTTCCACAACTAGGCTGAGGAAAAAGGGGAAAACAACTAAAAACAAAATAGGTGGAACAAGAAGCCAGGCAGCACATTATTGCATATGCATAGGACCCCATGTGCAACTTGTAATAAGGGAAGGCAACCAGGTTCATTGGTCAGAGGTTACTAGCGCAAGCCGACTTTGCACTTTAATGGGCAGAAGAGAACATACTGACTGTACTTCACTGAACCCAGAGTACAAAGTATGTGTATGGAATTATGTGCACGCTACCCTGAGCACCTGACTGGAATCTCAAGATGCTTCAGTCATCTGCTGGTAGTAGATGTCATAGGGGGTTTTGGCACAGTACAGATGCTGACAATGATGGAGTAAGAATAAAAAAATAAATAAAAAAAAAGTCTGAATGGAGGGGGGGGGGGGGTGGTTGGGAGAGCTACAAATTAATCCAGATTTAAAAAAAAAAAAAAAAAAAGTTGCATCCTAAAATGTTTTAGGTTAATATAAGATTCGTTTGGTGGTTAAATACCTTGGTATATCAGGAGATAAACCGGGGTTCCACCCACATTTTTTTTAAAGTCAGCAGCTACAAACACTTACCTGTCCTAGGTGCCCGCAATGTCGCCCCCCCCCCCCGGGGCCGATCGCTCGATCCTGGCAGCTCCTGGTGCCGCCATCCTTACTGAGGGAAACAGGCAGTGGAGCCTTGAGGCTGCTTTTGTGAATGGGTGGCTGCTTTCTGGGATACACACAGTTCCCAGAAGGCAGCACTCCCCATTCTTCAGAAGACAAACACAGGGACGAGAAGGAAGATGACCTGCCTCGGTATGGGAAGAGGCAGATTAGAAACATCTGCATAGCAACCGCCATTTCTGGTAGGTTTTTGGTGCATTTTTTTTTTTTTTTTAGGGTGGACCTCCACTTTAAGCTAATGCATGCAAAGTCCACTTAAAAAAGCCATTTGTTCAACAGTTTGACAAACTATGAGAATGTTACCTTTTGTGTCATCCTTTCCAATGTCCTTGCTTTGAGCGCTTCTTTCATTGTCCTTGAACAGAATCGCAGGGACAAATGCTTTAAGGTCAATCAAGTTTTCATAGAAGTTGCGAGCATCTTCATCTTCCCATATGCCTCCTTCTAAGTCAAACTCGCCAGGTTTTCCAGGTGTGAATATATCAATGCCAGGTCCATGCTCTGCAAAAGATGATTAAAACTTAAAAAGTTAGAAAACATTAGCAAGAGGCAGAGGCAAGGAAAAATGGAGATGGATAGCAATCTAATTCCCTGCCATTTTCTTGTGTGGGCTGAGAAAAAAAAAAAAAGACACAGATTTGGCTACTACAGGCAGAATCAATGTTTCTCATTATTTTCTACAAAAAACAGTCTAAATATTTAGTGCACTTGACAACTTACATAATTGATCACAAATCAAATTATATATATATATATATAAAAAAAAAAAAAGTATTAACATTGAGATTTTTCCTAGCAAAAGATCATAAGATTTATCATGATTTACCTTCTGTTACAGGCTTGTCTTGGGGAAGCTCAGGCATATTTTCATCCAGAAGATCGGCGAGAGACTGAGAATTTGCCAATAATTTCTGATAAGATGTTGCAAATTCCTCATATTGCTTATGTCTGTCTTCACTCAACTCCCCCTTGGTGTGAAGGATGCGCCTAAACCAATTAAATAAAAAAAATAAAAAAACACAATTTTCATGAATTTATATTATTATATATCATATGCCCAACAATTTGTATTTAGAAATGGAAGACAGGAAATACATAATAGCCTCATTTAAGGTGGCCACAAAATTTACAGTAATATCATTAAGAGGTGTCAATACACATTACAAATTTGATTGTATGGTCTACACAATTTCCTTTAAATTTATTAAAGTGTCATGTCTAAGGACTAAATTAAACTTAATCTTAACCAAGTCAGGCAGCCCCTTGCACTACAGTTGTTAGAGGACTAAACTGGAGTGCATAATAGGTTTGGATATCTATGGTCTCATTTACAACAAAAAAATAAAAAGTGTTTAAAAACAAACATACTGTACCGCAAGCACCGATGGGTGTTTTTAGTAGGGTTGTCCAGATACCGATACTAGTATCGGTATCGGGACCGATACCGAGTATTTGCGGGAGTACTTGTACTCGCGCAAATGCTCCTGATGCCTGGCCGAATACTTTTTTTACATTTATCAACATGTTCTGTGAAAATTCTTTGAGTTATTTACTACTGCGTGACAAGAAAATAAAACATTTTTATTAATTTTTACTCATTTTTATTCTTTTATAATGTCTTGAGTTAGAGTTCTTCATAATTCTAAAGAAAATATCCTTAGTCTGTATTGTGGTTTGAAAACTGTCACATGACATTAAAAAAAAAAAAAAAAAAGTATCGGTATTTGGTATCGGCGAGTACATGAAAAAAAGTATCGTTACTTGTACTCGGTCCTAAAAAAGTGGTATCGGGACAACCCTAGTTTTTAGCATTAATTTATGCACTTGCATGCATCTTTTTCCGATTAGCAGAAAAAAAAAAGTGTAATTGGAATGTAATGTGAATTGTTTGCATCAAGCATGCAAAGATCTGTGAGCATCCGAGGTTAAAAGGCCAGGTACTAACACTACCTGGTTATTTTGCGATCAATACCACCAATCTCCTTAAGTGTTTTTTATTCAACATTCCAATAGCTGGCATGCCCCAGGAGCTAGCAGATTGTGCAATCCTAATAGCTGAATAATGCAGCCTATGGAAAATTAATTAGTAGATAAGCATTTAAAATGTCATGTGTATTGTCAAATTAGCACATTTGTGAAAATCAACTCTGCTGAACAAGCTATTCCACACATTTCCTTACAACCTAAAAAAGTAAGCTAGCCCTTCATACCATATTTCATGTTACACATATATTTAATAGGTGTAACATAGAACAGTCACACTCGCTCCTCAAAATGTGACAAAAATCAATATATAATATATTACCGTGTTTCCCCGAAAATAAGACGTACTCCGAAAATAAGCCGTAGCAAGATTTCGACGCAAGATAGAAATATAAGACACCCCTCCGAAAATAAGACGTAGCGATGTAGTGTCGAATCTCCGAAAATAAGATGTAGTGTCGAATCTCCGAAAATAAGATGTAGTGTCGAATCTCCGAAAATAAGATGTAGTGTCGAATCTTGTAGTGATATCTTGTAGTGGTACAACCAGACAAGATGAGTGCAAAAAGAAAGAGTTATTCTGTTGAGTACAAGAAAGGAATTGTGGAGGACTACCGAGGCAAGAATCTTACGGCTTTTTGCAAAGAGAAGAAGTTGGATATCCGAATGGTCCAAAAATGGCGTGCAGAATACGATAATCTCAGTCTACAGGTGGACAGAGGAAATGCTAAGAAGCGCAAGTGTGGTTCAGGTAGGCAACCTTTATTTTCTGTAATAAAAATAAGACACCCCCCGAAAATAAGCCATAGTGTGATTTCTTGAGGAAAAAAAAAATATAAGACGGTGTCTTATTTTCGGGGAAACACGGTATATGCTCAGTATGTAGGGAACCTGTGAAGATCGTTTACTTGTTGTCAACCATGCAGGCACCTTATTTTTGTGTTTCCTAATTAGTCACTAGGACTGAACTCCTTGTTTTGGGTCTTAGGTGGGATGACAGTCCTGGAGCTTGCGCCATTTCCGTTTTCACCATACACTTACCTCTTCCAAAAGACTTAAAAGGGGTTGTAAACCCTCATGTTTTTCACCTTAATGCATTGAGGTGAAAAAACTTTGGGAAATTTCTGTGCATGAGTTCCATCTTCCCAGCTCACAGGATATATGCTGGAAAGCAAATTGAGCTGCGCTGCTTGCATGTGCATTCCAAAGATGACGGGGAAAAGTTTGTTTGAGAAACATTGCATGTCTCCTTTACAATAAACAGACAGTCTGCTTGCTTAAAAAGGAAAATTTAGTTCTGGTTAAAAGGGGTTGTAAAGTCTCATGTTTTTTCACCTTAATGCATCAAGGTGAAACACCTTGCACTCTCCGGCCCCCCTAAGCCCCACACTTCCGTGGGCACGATCCTGCGTCATTCTCCCAATAGCTTCTCAGCTTTTCATTGGATGGATTGATAGCAGCGCAGCCATTGGCTCCCACTGTTGTCAATCAAATCTATCGATGCGGCCACCGAGCGGCGGGGCCCGAGTCATACACTCGACGGCTATGTATGCCGAGTAGATGGTATGAAACAGGAACGCGCCCACAAGGTAACCCCCTCTAGAGAGAGCTTCCCAGAGGGGGTTAGCTATTGTGGGGAGGAGAGCCGCAAGAGCTGCCGTGGGACGACGATCGGGGCCACTCTGGAGGAAAACTGCAGTGGAGGAAAGTATGATATGTTTGTAATTTTTTTAAATCCTGAAAGTATAATATCACTTTAAGGTGCACACAGTCTTCTGAGCTGAGTGACACTAAACCAAGATGAAAGCAATGTGTATGTAAAATATATAGAAAAGTCTCTATGGCTGTTCCCAACTCACCTGTTCTGGCGTTCTATGTTTTGTAGTTCCCGATGGTCCCTTTTTAGGTGCTTTGTAAGGGAAGTGAAGTATTCCTTCATCAAATTCTGGAAAGGCTGTTGTTTCTCTGGGCTTATGATCTCACTTGGGGGAAAGTTGAGACCAAATTTCTCAGATGCATGTTTAACTTTTCTGGGAACTAAACCTGCGATATCGTCGCCGCAGTGACGGCAGAAACTTATAATTACAGACACATGAGTATGAGACTCCCGATCGGCATTAATGATATTCTTCAGCTGCTCATAAATTAAAGAGAGCCCTTCCTTGTCAGTGAAGATCCCAATAATAGTTAACTCGGCAATGAAACGCAAATCGGTTCTCAGTTTGGTTATATTGGGAGTTTTATCCTCTTTCCGAGCCTCAAAATGCTTCTTCCATACCTGAAGGAGAGACTGAGCAAAATCTGCATACCTCTGGTGAAACAGAGAACACAGATGGACTGCACAGTTTACATCAGAAATTTTTAGTTTTGCTTCAACGATGGAAGCGGCAGCTTCTGCTATGTATTTGCTTAGGTTAAGGCCATTGAAATCATGAGATAAAGAATCTCTTTGCTGCTCAGTAATGGTTTTAAGCTTCTTCACAAAGGCAGTGTTTTTCTTGAGGCTGGAGTCCAGTTTACTAAAGAAATGCTCTTCAGGTCGGTGTTCAGGAGCGCCTTGATTCTTCCCCCGAAGTTCTTTTCTGGCCAGATGTCGCTCCCAGGCTTCCTGGTGCAGCTGATGCGCTTCTTCCTTCTCTCTGTACAGAAGTAAACACAATTCACAATTCTCCTTATAAGCAAATTGGACATGTGCAGTATGAGAAACAATTTTACTGAAAATGACACTTTGTTACATTGGAAATGGCATACTCATATTCAACATTCAAACATGGAGGTGAAAAAAAAAAAACACACATGCATCAGGAAGATACACCTGCAGTGATTATTCAGGGAATGACATCAGATTTTAGGAACCAGATTAAAAATAAAAAAAAGTCCAACTGGAGTATTGTTTTGCCAGCCTGTTCCTACCCTGTTCCTTAAAAAAAAAAAAAAAAAAAAAATGATGGAAAGATTTAAAGGGGTTGTAAATGTTTGTTTATTTTCTAAATAGGTCCCTTTAAAAAGACCACGAAAGAAAGATACACATTATACATGTTATACTTACCTCGGCTCCCCCCCTGCGAGCTTGCATGGTGTTGAGTTCTTGCAGGCACGCTTCCGTGATACAGCCGGTGGCCATAGCCGCTCACTGTATCACTCGGCCCCGGCTTTTAATCAATCCATCGCATGACAAGTCAAGTTTCCACTATTGCAACCACAAAGTTGCATGATTTAGACTGCGACTGAGTGCAGCTTTGATCCAATGTTACACTCTCTGGATCGAAGTCACATCAAAGCATTGCAGGTACCTTTTCAAGTTGCTGATTTTCAAAGTCACATAGATGGGAAACAGGTGCCATTGAAATCAATGGGCAGTTATGTATTACTTTTAGGTTTATGTTAAAAATAAAAAATTAATTATATTTCTTGCTAAAACTTTTTTCGTTTTAGATAGCATGGAGAAGGATTAGAACCAATCAGGTTTTTAATGCGGTATGTGTGCCCAACAGGGAGATTCGCCCTCTGTTTGTCCTGCTAGTTCTCACCAGAAGAAGAGAAAGAAAAGAAAATTCCTAATTTCAAATGGTCACCAAAAAAGGTCTAGAAGGGAAATCGTCCAATAGGGACACCAATACTGGAGACCCTGGTAGGTATCACACTTTGGGGATTCCTGCTCCTTTCTTTTTGAAGCTATGGGACAGGAAGTAAAGGGAATTCTCCCCACTGTAATAAATAAATAAAAAAAAATTAAAATAAAAACACACACACACACACACACACACACAGGTAATGATCCTTTCTTATGCTATTAAATAGAAAAAGTTGTGACTATTTTTTCGGGGAATTGTGAAATGAGTTGACAACGTAGTCTGGTTCTGTAAAGTTTCTGATGTGGATAAATGCTGTAAAGTAAACACATCCAGCTGAATGAGTCAGCAAAAGACTCAGGGGAGGGACAACTCTCCTATCTATGTAAAGATGTTGTTCCCTAGATCTTCAATCTGCAGTAACAGTGCTTTGCCTTCTTGCTAGACCACCCAGAAAACGTACAGTGAGGGAAAAACATATTTGATCCCCTGTTGATTTTGTACATTTGCCCATTGACAAAGAAATGATGAGTTTATAGTTTTAATAGTAGGTTTATTTTAACAGTGAGACAGAACAAAAATATCCAGGAAAATGCCTTTCAAAAAAGTTAAATTGATTTAAATTTTAATGACTGAAATAAGTATTTGATTCCCTATCAATCAGCAAGATTTATACCTCCCAGGTGTCTTCTATACAGGTAACAAGCTGAGATTAGGAGCACTCTTAGGTGCTCCTAATCTCAGCTTGTTACCTGTATAAAAATACACCTGTCCACAGAAGCAATCAACCAATCAGATTTTGTCCAAGAATGTCAGGGACAAGATTGAAGACCTACACAAGGCTGCAATGGACTACAAGACCATCCCCATCAGCTTGGTGAGAAGGTGACAACAGTTGGTGCGATTTTTCGCAAATGGAATAAACACAAAATAACTGTCAATCCCCCTTGGTTTGGGGCTCCATGCAAGATCTCACCTCAATGATCATGAGAACGATGAGGAATTGACCCAAAACTACACACAGGAGAATCTTCTCAATGATCTCAAGGCAGCTGGGACTATAGTCACCAAGAAAACAATTGGCAACACACTACGCCGTGAAGGACTGAAATCCTGCAGCGGCCGCAAGGTCCCTCTGCTCAAGAAAGCACATGTACAGGCTAGGGTGCCCACGTGTCTCGGATTGCCCTGGGCTGTCCCGCAATTGACATGTCTGTCCTGGGTCCCAGGCACCTTCATTCCAGGAAAATACAATGTCCCGGAATGAAAGAGCCCATCTGAAGTTTGCTAATGAACATCTGAATGATTCAGAGAAGAACTGGGTGAAAGTGTTGTGGTCAGATGAGACCAAAATTGAGCTCTCTGGCATCAAGTCAACTCGCCGTGTTTGGAGGAGGAATAATGGCTATAGCCCGGTACACACGACCAGGATCCCTGGCGGTAAAAACTCTGACGGGAATCCCAGGGGGAAAACCGAGAACCTGCTCGGTAACTTTCCCCCTGTACATGCCAGGTCAGTTTTCCCGACGGGAAAACTGGTCGTGTGTACAAGGCCAATGACCCCAAGAACACCATCCTCACCGTCAAACATGGAGGTGGAAATATTATGCTTTGGGGTGTTTTTCTGCTACGAGGAAAGGACAACGTCACTGCATCAAAAAGACTATGGAACGGGGCCATGTACGTACCATCAAATCTCGGGTAAAAACCTCCTTCCCTCAGCCAGGGCATTGAAGATGGGTCATGGATGGGCATTCCAGCATGACAATAACCCAAAACACACAACCAAGGTAACAAAGGAGTGGCTGAAGAAGAAGCACATTAAAGTCTTTGAGTGGCCTAGCCAGACCTTTATCCCATAGAAAATATGTGGAGGGAGCTGAAGGTTCGAGTTACCAAACATCAGCCTCAAAATCTTAATAAATTGAAGAGGGTCTGCAAAGAGGAGTGGGACAAAATCCCTCCTGACATGTGTACAAACCTGGTGGCCAACTACAAGAAATGTCCGACCTCTGTGATGACCAACAAGGGTTTTGCCACCAAGTCATATTTTGCAAAGGGTCAAATACTTATTTCACTCATTAGAATGCAAATCAATTTATAACTTTTTTTAAATCATTTTTTTCTGGATTGTTTGTTGTTATTTTGTCTCTCATTGTTAAAATAAACCTACCATTAAAATTATAGACCGATCATTTCTTTGTCAGTGAGCAAACGTACAAAATCAGCAGGGGATCAAATACTTCTCCCCCTCACTGTATTTATTATTATAAGAATGGAAAGAAAATATTAGGACTTAAATAGTGGCTAAAGTCTTCCATGCTTCACAGGTGGTAATGCACCCCCACATGCATAGGCACTGAAGCGCCATTTTAAAAGAAAAGATTTTGACACAGATATTCTCGGTCTTAGAGGTGGTGGGGGACAGCTGCAGCTGGGATTGGTACTGCAGTCATGTAGGTGAATATAATGAACGTATTGTGATTTTACGGGTGTCATGGATTACCAAGTAAGTCATTAACAAGAGACTCCACAGTTATTTCTTACATTTAAACTATAAGAAAAGAGGTCTTACTTTAACTGATTTGCAGCAGCTTCTTGATCATCAGCTTTCTTCTTCTGATCATCTTGCGCTTGTTTTTCTTCTTCCTCAGTTTTCCCTACGGCATCCTCATTCTTTTTAACATCCTTATCCTCTTTCTTGCGTTGTTCCCCATCAGGTTTTTTTTTCTTCTCCTCAGCGGCCTTGGATTGGTCTCTTTTGCTGCTTGACTTTTCATCTTTTGCACGCTCTCTGCTGCTGGTTGGCCTTTTCTCACTACAATCTTTAACAGAATCTCTCTCCTCCATGCTGGGTAGCTTCTTACGTTCAGCCGGCATTTTTCCAAACTAAACCTGGGATAAAAAAATAAATAAAAAAAGTCAAATATGTGGACATTACAAAAACAAAAAGCAATCATCAAATAGCCACCAAAGGCAAAACGATTTTGTATTGTGTACTTTACAGACTTCCAGGACACAGTTTTGTTTTTAACAACAGCTCTGCTCCACAAAGGATGTTACCTGATCGCTCAGCTCCTGCATACTCTGCCAAATATATGCAAGATAAAGGAAAGGTGGGGAACGGAACAAAAAAAAAGAAAATATGATGGCAGAGTATACTATTTAGTGAGAATTGTGTATGACGATTTCAGGAGGTTGGTGGGAGCGATGCCCTAGCGAAGGAGAGGACAGGTACAGGATGTGTGTAATTGGGGTCAACTGCTGAACTTTTTTTTATTAGTTTCCCCCTTCCTGAAAACAAAATTCAGGACAGCTAATGGAGGAGTTTCAAACAGGACACTGAGGCAACACCTGGTGTAGGACAAATAGAAAGCTTTCTCTTTTCTGCAAAAAAAAAAAAACGTACATATTATTGGTACAGAGGGGAACTGGAATATAGGAAAAAAATAAAACTAGAGTAGAAAAAAAGGCGCCAGAACAACCTGTCTCTTTAGCACCAGAATAGGTTCTAAACAGGAGTCATCAACAGAAAAACTTGCCCCATAAAGGTGCTGACAAAGAAAAAAAAAAAAGGTAACTGTGGAAAGTGTAGACACAGAAGAAGAACAACAAAAAAAAAAAAAAAAGAGAAGGGGGAGGATCAAAAGGCGGTTATCGGATATCTGAACGCAGACTCCCAGCTGGACGAAACAGTAAATTGTGAGCAACACTCAGTACAAGGGCTTACTCAAGAAAGCATACCGTATTTTCTGGCATATAGGATGACATTTTGTACTTAATAATATCCCCCAAAAGTCGGGGGTTGTCTTATACGCCAGTACCTGTATGCAGAGTCAGACTCAGACTGCGGGCGTCAATTTTTCAAAAGCCGCACCTTCTCCTTGTCCTGTTCTATGATAGGTCGGAACACTCAGTTTCCCAGCAATGCCCGTGTTCAGTGTTCTGCCTATCACGGAGGTCCTCTCATCCTCGGCCTCAGACGAGAGGACCTCCATGATAGGCCAAACACAGACTCTGCTGGGAAACCGAGTGTTCCGCCTATCACGGAACAGGACGAGGAGGAGGCACGGCTTTTGAACAATGGACGCCCGCAGTCTGACTCTGCATCCAGGGATAAGGTATGGAGATCGGCACAGGGAGGTAGGCAATGGGCACAGTGAGGTGTGTCGGAAGGGAGTTGTCTTATACGGCGAGTATATCCCAACCAACCTTTTAGCTGGAAAATTAGGGGGTTGTCTTATACGCCCAGTCATCTTATACGCCGGCAAATACGGTAAGTAAATGCCTCATGAAATAACATTGCCAGAGTCGAGAAGGCCTAAAATCAGGGGTAGGCAACCTTAGAAAGATGGAGATTTACTTGAAAAGTCAAAAATCACCAGGCAGTGTCCTGTTAGGGCCAGTTCACACCGGAACGTGATGCCAGAAAGGCATAGTCCACTGGCGTTTCCTGCATAGTGGTCAAAACACATTGCCTTTGTGATATACTGCGGGTGATGATACATTGTTAAACCCAAAAAAGAACGCAGTGGACACAAAAAAAAAAAAGTATATCAGTTGTGCATGGCGCTCAGAGTGCATGGGATTTGGGGGGGGGGGGGGTCAAGGTGGTAGAGGACACTGCTATGGGAGTGGTCCTTCCCCATAGCAGTGTCCACTGCTCCTTTCACGTCACCACCACCTCTGCAGAGGCGCATTTCCGGAGGTATTAAGCCTATTTTGGCTGCTAGCAGGGGTTAAACCTGCACCACTAGTGGCTGAATACCGCCGCAATTCTGATGGTATAGCGCCACTAAAAATAGCAGCACCATACCGCCACCGCACCTCCCGCCCCGGTGTGAAAGGGGCCTTAGATAGGCATTATGTGCAATTCTCATCCCCTCCTTTCTTCTCCGGCTCTTTTAGGATAAAGTCATGTGGTGACTTTCCTGGGTTTTGACTGGATGTTAGTTAGGGTTGTCCCGATACCAATTTTTTTAGGACCGAGTACAAAGTACCGATACTCCCCCCCCCCCCCGCCCCATGTACTCGCCGATACCGATTACTGATACTTTTCTTTTTTTAATGCCATGTGACAGTTTTCAAACCACAATACAGACTAATGATATCTTCTTGATAGTTAATGAAGAACTCCAACTCAAGACATTATAAAAAGTATAAAACGGTTGGGCACTGAAAGAATTAGGTGGCACTAATTACGCATTACTGATAAGTGGCACTGACTGATAAGTGGCACACACTGGCTGGTACTGATAGATGACACTGAGTGAGCACTAATAGGTGGCACCGATTATGCAGCACTGATAAGCACAGATAGGTGGCACACACTGATGGCTGGGCAATGATAGGTGGCACGCACTGATAGGCACTGCGCAAAGGTGGCAAGCACTGATGGGTGGCAGTGGTACTGGTTGGATGGGCACTGGCTGGATGGCACTAATGTCACTTAGCATGTATTGATGGCTGGCACTTAGGCAGGAGAGGATTTATTTTTATTTTCGAGTACAAGTACCGATACTCCAAGTACTCACCGATAATTTTTTTAACATATGACAGTGGCCTTTTTTTTTTTTTACATATTTTTTTTTTGTTAGGGGGGGGGGGGGGGTAGTGGATTGTCAGTGTGAATTTTTTTAACATATGACAGTGGCCTTTTTTTTTTACATATTTTTTTTTTTTGTTAGGGGGGGGGGGGTAGTGGATTGTCAGTGTGTTTTTTTTTATTTTTTACCATTTACGTTAAATTGTTTTAATTATTTATTGCAATTATTTTTATTTTTTAATCGGCCCTGTTGGGGAGGCTTTGGTGAGATATCAGGGGTCTTAACAGACCTCTGACATCTCCCCTCTGAGACAGGGAAAGGGACTAGGGACACAGATTCCCCAGTCCCTTTCTCAACAGCCTCAGCTGCGCTGAAAATGAATGGAGAGAAGACAGCGGCTTCTCTCCATTCATAAACTGAAACATTGTAATCACAGTTTACGATGTTTCAGTTATGTGAATGGACAGAGTCAGTAATCACTGACTCTGTCCATTCGGAACAGTAAGGAGCCGGATTTACCGGCTCCTACCTCCGCTCTCCATCCTGACAGTTCCAGGGGGTGGAGGAGGAGTACACGGATGGGGAGGAAGAAACACAGCGGGGGACACGGACGAGGAGGAAGAAACACCGCGGGGGACACGGAGGGACAGAGACTGCAGCAAAAACGGAGGGGGGCTGGAGGAGGACATGGGACAGTCAGCGGTGATCGTGTGTGGGGGAGTTACAAGCACCTATCACCGCCGATTTTAAAGCAACTGAAAGCCGTGGGGGGGGGGGGGGGGGAGGTGAAGAGAGAAGCAGAGAAATTACTTTTAAATCTATACAGCGGTGATCCGTGCACTGATCACCGCTAACTGTACAAGTATACTAGTATCAGTAGGACAACCCTAGTGCCTCTGCGACGCCCATCTTGGTACACCCTGCACTTGGCCTCAATAAAGCAGCAACGGACATCTTGTTACACCCAGCAAACTACATGGGCTTCGTGTAACAAGATGTCCGCTGCTGGCATACTGTAGCCGAGTGCAGGGTGTACCAAGATGGCATCGTCGTTGCAAGTATACACACACACACACCTTCGGCATCTCAGAAAAAGGTTCGTACTGCGCAAGCGCCGCGCCTACGCAGTACAGGCCACCGGCAACATGGAACATCACTTCATTTAACGAATGTAACGGCTCCGGTTGCAGATGGGATAATGATGCGGCTGCACCCCCCTTACCCGACTGAGGACTTGACTCCACTCCCCCCTGCAGTCGCTGACTCCGCCCACAGGTATCAGGAGCATTTGCGGGGTATCTGTCCTGATACTAGTATCAGGGCAACCCTAATGTTAGTGATCATAGCAGAACTACAGTGTAAGAATCACACAGGAGAAAATACATGTTCACAAGGGGAGTGTAGAGGTGGGCAGGGAGTCTACTGACATCACAACTCCACCCACGAGCTCCTGACAACAGACCCCACCCTCAGAATCTGCAGTTTTTCAGACAGAGGGGAGACATTTGACAGGTAAGTATACATGTATATCTTTGTAGGGAACCACTATGGCAGTAGTTTAGAAAGGATGAGAGTGGCTTTACACCCACTTTAAAAGCAGAAACTACAGTCCCTAGGAGTAGAAACATAGCTGACGACAGAAAAATTACCATGTGGTCCATCGAGTCTGTCCCACTTTTTTTTTTGCTCTCTTTTATTTTTATTTTTTTAACTCCTCTTGTCAGATTACTGTATACATCTATGTTTATCCAAAGCCTGTTTGAATCCTCTTACTATCGACTAACTGACTACCTCTGCTGGAAGTCTATTCTAAGCATCCACCACTCTTGGTAAAATCCCCTCCAAGATTCATTTTACATTTTCCTTCTGATAGTATGAGGTCATATCCCTGTGTTCTTGATCTAGACGTCATATTGAAAGTACAGCCCCCCTGAACCTTATTCACAAAGTCCCCCAGACTGTACATATTAAGTCTCTCCTGAGAGGAATAGGTTTTTATTTCTTAGACCCTTCACCATTTTCTGTTGCCCGTCTCTAGACTCTTTATAGTCTTGTTGTACACCACTAGAGAACGGCCTCTGTTCCAAATGAGCCCCATTTACAACCACACTGCTATCCTTTGCCTATTGTATGTCCACTGAACCACCCAAGGGTTAAGTCTGAGCTTCAACTACTTTAATTAGATCATTATGTGAAACAGTATCAAAATGCCTTGATATAAGGCCTCCTATTTTATAAAGGTTACCATAAAATTGGCTAATATATTGCATTTGTGCAAAATTAACATTGGTGTAGTTGGTTTACTTAAACCTTCCATTTGACAAACTGTTGGGCAAATATCGTGTAACATGGAAAAAGTCAATACAAACAGGCACTACCATGATTTTATTCTTCAGGATGTCTGCCTTCAGAAAATAATGTTTATGAAGTTTATGCAATCTTCAGGGCTACAATATTTCTAGATTCAAACGCATGTATAAAATGCAAAAACAGCTCTGGCAGTGAAATGGTTAAAGGAACATGGGGAAAATATGCCCGTACTACATCAGATTTTTATTTATTTGCCCTGAGATATGTATTAACAATCCATTGTGTCAAGTGCATGAACGCAGTTTATTATAGACATGTACTGAGCTCAGTAAAACAGCTAGGAGCAAGTGATGTTCTGCCAACATACACGAACCCCAAGGCTACTTTCACACTGGGGCGCTTTGCAGGCGCTATAGTGCTTAAAAATAGCGCCCTGAAAGAGCTGCTTCTCTCACTCCAGTTGGAAAACCTGAGGGCTTTCACACTGGAGCGGTGCGTTGGCAGGACGGTTAAAAAAAATAAAAAATGTCCCGCTAGCCGCATCTTTGAGGTGCTGTAGGAGCGGTGCACCCTTGTCTGTTGAAATGGGCAAAGCCACCAAACCACCAGCAAAGCGGCGATGTAAAGTCGCTTTGCAGGTGATTTTAACCCTTTTTCGGCCACTAGCGGGAGTAAAACAAAACGGCGCACTGGCAGCCCAATAGCACCGCTGATGCCTCAGCGTGAAAGCGGCCTAAAAGCTGTCGTAAAGAGATGTATACCGCTCTGAAAACTGCTAATCCTTGCTTTCATCCCAGTGAACCGAAAGGGTGCTGGCTGCGCACAAATGCATAGGATGAAAGGAATCCTGGACCGCCGCACACCTTAAAAACAAAAATCAAAAAAACAACCAAAATTTGCTGCAGTCAAAAAGAAGGAGTGAACAACGAGGAGCTACGAATAAGCATCACACGTTGTGAAACATGTCAGCTTTTGTTCTTTTGTCCACTCCTTTTTGACTGCAGCAAATTTTGGTTGTTTTTTTATTTAAATTTTTTGAATAAAGACATTGTTGTTAAGGTGTACGGCGGTCCAGGATTTCTTTCATCCTAAAAGCTGTCGTAGGAGGATCCATCCAACTACCCCTTAAGTGTGGTACACAATATTCGTTTTTTCCCGGAGCCACTGTACCTTTTAACAATCCGACGTTAGTACAGCGATCTCCCTCGCCAAGATGTTGTGTTCTGACAGGGAGACGGTCCCTCTGCCAGAACACTCCAATCATCACTCTCTGCCATTGGCTGAGAGCGCTGATCGGGAGTCAGTCAGCGGCTCATTTGCCACCATGCTCATTCAGCTTCTGTTATACCAGCTGGCTTACAAACGGGCTTAATGTTTGCCAGTTTTTATTGAGCTTTAGGCTGTGCTGAACCCAGCTAATGTCAGGTTTGCAATCTCTCTGCTGTGGGTATGTACCCTCTGATGAGATGAAAGGAAATATGCCAATTTTATCCAGATCATCATCTATGGAGGGACTGTACGGAACTCGCTCACCACAAGAGGGCTCAGTCTATGCTGAGATTCAAACATGATCTTGGTTTTCAACTGAAGTCCCATACACACTATCAGTTTTCCTGACGGTTTTCTCTTCAGGTTTACCAAAACCATCTAATATGAGGTCAAACCTCAGGAGTTTCAATTTGTATGCAATCAGGCAGGCCCTTGCGCTACATGGTTTTGGTAAACCTGATGAGAAAACCGTCAGGAAAACTGATAGTGTGTATGGGGCTTGAGAGGATAGCTTTATGCCCAACTAGAGGGGATACATTGTGGTGGGATCTTTCTGTTCTGGGCAGCCATGACAGAGAAATGTTAATATTGGTTTTTAGGGGCTTGTTTGCAATGACGACAAATGCCATTTAAAAATCTCAATGGCGACGCTTTCATTTTTGTTACAGGTTGCCAGTTTAGAGTTACAGAGGAGGTCTAGAGATAGAATTATTGCTCATGCTATAATGTTTGCAGTGATACCTCACATGTGTGGTGCAAACACCATTTACATGTGTGTGTGTGTGTAACCTACATATGGATGGAGGGACGGGGGCGATTTAAACGGCTTTTATTACTGTTTTTTTATATCACTTTAATTGCCGTCACAAGAGATTTAATCATCCCTTGTAATAGCAATAAAGCATGACAGGTAGGGCTGCGCCCGTGACCCACGGCTGGGTACTACTAGCACAGCACGTACCTGTACATGCCCAGCCGTGCCATTCTGCCGACGTATATGTGCAGGAGGCGGTCCTTAAGTGGTTAAAGTGAAATAATGCACCTATAGCGTTAAAGGGGTTGTAAAGGTTTGGTTTTTTTCACCATTATGCATTAAGTTAAAAAAAACAAAAAGCCAATGACGGCCCCCCGTTTTACTTACCTGAGCCCGTTCACCTGCTGCTCTCACCCCCAACGTCTGGCCACCGATTGCCTAAATTGGATGGACTGATAGCAGCGCAGCCATTGGCGGGCACTGCTGTCAATCACATCCGATGATGCGGCGCGCCAGGGCCAAGTGGTACAGTCGTCGGCTATAGCCGCCGGCTGTGCACATGAGCGTGTCCGCAAGAACCAACCCCCATGGGAGAGAGCTCCCATAAAGATAGAAAGTTCTTGTGGGGAGGAGCCGAGACAGCCGCTGAGGGACCCCAGAAGACCAGGATCGGGGCCACCCTGTGCAAAACGAGCAAAACGGGAACCTCACACTCACACTTCTGCAACACGACTTCGGGGGCGACTTTGCAAGTTGTCCTGAAGACGACTTCAGAGGCGATTAGCAAAATTAAAGTCAATGCAGTTCGCCCCGAGCCGCCCGCGAAGTCATGCAAGAACCTTTTTCTAAGTCGGAGCGACTTGCGTCGCTTCTATTATAACGGTTCCATTGCTGAGCCGCCGGACGAGTCGCCCCAGTGTGAACCGGCTCTTAGTGTTCCTTTAATGAGTGTTGCATGGGAATTCATGTTGAATCAATCAACACTTCTCAAACGCCCTGTGAGAAGTGTTTTTTTCCTATAATTTTTTTACAAGGCTCACTTTTAGAGCTAAACAACCATACATGAAACACACTGTTAATGCCATAGGCACGTGGTGTATTTCAATAGAAGTGAATGGAGGCAGTTGTAAAGCATCAATGCCTGCCAAACGACTCAGGGAGCATTATTTTTGTCTCACCACAATGCGGGGCAACACTAGTGCTGCAATGTGTACACCTCCATCCGCTTCCTATTTTAACAGTTCTGAGTGGCAATCGAAAAGCACAAATAAAAAAAAAAATTAAAAAAAAAAGCGACCCACCTATTTTCAACTCCTGTGTAAAAGAGTCCAAATCTAACCCGGTATTACAAAGCCCTGGCACTTGGCAGCCCCTACAGACACACAAGTATACTGTACATATACATAGGCAAGGTGGCTCGCCTGTGCAGGATCACGTAGTTCTGGGTCTGGGGCGTGCATGTGTACCTGCCGGCGACCCACTTCTGCTGTGATTAGTCACAGTGGGAGCTAATCTGCGGGCTCGAAGTCCACCGGTACCCACCAATCGTTAGGCAGTGAGCCACAATGGCGATTTGCCTACGTAAACAAGGTAGATCGCCATTCTGTTAGAAAGGAAGGTGTTTTCCCACACAGTGAGAAAACACATGTTGATTGCCCCTGATGTTAACCCCTTCCCCGTCAGTGTCATTAGTATTGTAACTACTATCTTCCCTGATGTTGTAAAGTGCTGCGCAAACTGTTGGCGCTATATAGATCCTGTATAATAATATTAAAAGTACAGTGACAGTGCATATTTTTTTAGCGCTGATCACTGAATTAGTGTCACTGGTTCCCAAAAAGTGTCAGTGTCCGATTTGTCCACCTCAATATCACAGTCTTGGTAGAAGTCACTGATTGCTGCCATTACTAGTAAATAAAATAAAAATAAAAATCCCATGAATACACTATATTATCAAAAAATTAGGACGCCTGCCTTTACACGCACATGAACTTTAATGACATCCCAGTCTTAGTTCGTAGGGTTCAATATTGAGTCGGCCCACCCTTTGCAGCTTCAACTCTTCTGGGAAGGCTGTCCACAAGGTTTAGGAGTGTGTCTATGGGAGTGTTTCACTAATCCTTCCAGAAGTGCATTTGTAAGGTCAGGCATTTATGTGGATGAGAAGGCCTGTCTTGCAGTTTCCACTCTAATTCATCCCAAAAGTGTTCTACTGACTGGGTTGAGGTCAGGAGTCTATGCAGGCCAGTCAAGTTCATCCTCCCCAAACTCGCTCTTCAATGTCTTTATGGACCTTGCTTTGTGCACTGGTCCAAATCATTTGGATGAGGGGGGATTTATGATGTGGGCTTGGGCCCTTGGTTCCATTGAAGGGAACACTTCAGGCTTCAGCATACCAAGATATTTTGGAAAATGTCATGCTCTTAAAGCGGAGGTTCACCCTAAATAAAGTCTCTCTCATGTGATCCAGCATACTGGCGTCAGCGCCAGTATGCTGTTTTTTTTTTAAATCCTCCACTTACTGTATTATGTTCAATTTTAATTTCTTTCCCCCACGGTGGACGGCTCTAGTATAGCGCGTCACAACTTACGAAAATACCCGATAAGGACTCGGATATTCTCGGCTCAATGCGGCGCCTGCGCACAGACCTAGGAGCTGACTGCGCAGGCGCCGTATTTCTCCGAGTCCTATTAGGGCTTTCTTCGGAGGGCGTGACGCGCCATAGCCGTAGGACTCTGAGAAATACGGCGCCTGCGCAGTCAGCTCCTAGGTCTGTGCGCAGGCGCTGCATTTCGCCGAGATTACCCGAGTCCTTAGCGGGTATTTTCGTAAGATGTGACGCGCTATACTGGCGCCGTCCACCACGGGGGAAAGAAATTAAAATTGAACATAATACAGTAAGTGGGGGATTTAAAAAAAACAAAAAACAGCATACTGGCGCTGACGCCAGTATGCTGGATCACATGGGAGAGATTATATTTAGGGTGAACCACCTCTTTAACTTTGTGGGAAAAGTTTGGGGATGGCCCCTTCCTGTTCCAACATGACTGCACACCAGTGCACAAATCAAGGTTCATAAAGACATAGATAAGCGAGTTTGGGGTTGAGGAACTTGACTGGCCTGCACAGAGTCCTGATCTCAACCTGATAGAACACCTTTGGGATGAATTTGGAGGCCTTCACACCCAGCATCAGCGACTAAACACACAAATGCACTTCTGGAAGAATGGTCAAACATTCCCATAGACACACTCCTAAACCTTGTGGAGAGCCTTCCCAGAAGAGTTGAAGCTGTTATAGCTGCAAAGGGGGGGGGCAACTCAATATAAAACCCTAAGGTCCAAGACTGGGATGCCAATAAAAAGTTAATGTGCGTGTATAGGTAGGCACTGTAATACTTTTGGCAATATAGTGTATATCCCTATGTTTATAGGCACTATAACTTTCGTGCAAACCAATCTATATATAATTTTTTTATAGCAGTAAAATAAAACATTTTTTTTCCTAAATTCTCAGTCTTGTTTGTTTATAGTGCAAAAAATACATCGAAAAATTCACGACATGAATTTTATTCGGGTTCAGCGTCGCACAATTGTAATTTGAAGTAAGGGCCCTTTCAGACGTGCGGACCGTATGTCCGTATTTCATCCATGTATCCCTATGGGATAGCGGGTGTAAGCAGATGAACATCCGCTGACACCCATAATCGTCCGCCTCCGCAAAGATGCGCTTTTGCAGACGGAAGAAGGGGAGAAAAAACAGGGCGGTCTCTGCACAGTGGGCGGAGACCACCCTGTCATCCGACGGCTCAGCGGGGATTTACGGAGCGATCCCCGCTGAGCTTACGGACACATGGAGGCGGATCAATACTGACCTGCCCCGTGTGAAAGAGCCCTAAGGCAGTGCCGTATTGGGGGAAAAAAATGGCCTAGTCATGAAAGGGGGATATAAATCTTCCAGAGATCAAGTGGTTAACCACTTCCCACCCGGTCACTGTACATATACGGCTGGGTGGGCGCTCTCTCCTTCTGAGTGGACGTCCCTCAGAAGGAGTGGGATCGCATGCTGCAGCGATATCCCGATGCGCTCATGTCGTCCGGACATTTCAGATCCACAGGAGGGCTCTGTGATTGGCCCTTCTGATCACACGACGGCCGTGTCCAATCACAGCCATTATGTGATGTAAATACAGAGCCGATAGCTAGGTGATCGGCTCTAATTACACAGAATTTGCCGGTAAGGAGAAGAGAGCGGATCGCTGCAGCCGGCCGATCAGTGAGTATGAGCTGTCTCCCCCTCCCCCCCCCCCCCATACTGATGACCAGCCTAGTGTAAACACGCAAAGTCCCCACACAGTATAAACACCTGTCCCCCCCCCACATACGTAACAGTAAAATCATATGTCCCAATGATTACCTACACACATACGTCCATCTGTCCGTGATCACACAGACCAATTATTATACACTAAAACAGGATCTTTTTTTACCAAAGACATGTAGCAGAATAGATTTTGGCTTAAATTTTTTATATAAAGAAAAAAAAAAAAAAAAAAAAAGAAGGATTTTATTGAATTTCTTTAAAATAAAAATAAAATATAGTCTCCGCCCCCCCCCCCAAAAAAATGTACGCATTTTTCCACTTATATCGTAAAAATTTAAAAACAGAGTCGTAAATAAATACCACCAAAAGAAAGCTCTATTTTTGTAAACAAAATGATAAAAATGTCATCTGGGTAGCATGACCGCGCAATTTTCATTGAAATTTGCGAGAGCGCTGAAAGCTGAAAATTGGTCTGGGAAGGAAGGGGGCGAAAGTATTGATGTGGTTAAATAAAAATCGTGCGAGAATTTTTGCCCCTTCAGAAAAAAGTGGTGTACCAATGATCAGATTATTATACGATTGCTTCAAAAGCGGCATTTTTTTTACGATATTCTGATCTCGGGTGTTATGGGTCTTAAAACTTTTGCACGGAACAGTCAAACTGGATTCTTCTGGCCAGTCGTAGTTGTCCATGAGCCCAGCACCGCGGATGCTCAGTATAACCATGGCCCTCCAGATGTTCAGGAACTACAATTCCCATCATACCTAGTCATGTCAGAGTTTTACAATGCCTTATGGGAAGTGAAGTTCTGCAAGTAGCTGGAGTGACCATAGTTTGGAGATCCCTATAGAACATACAGGTTGGTCACACAACACACACGATCCAATCATTAAACAAACAGTGCCAATAAAGAGGAGGTCAGAGCCTGCAAATGATTGGACTAGAAATGACTGGAGAAGGGGGGAATGTTCCAGCAGGCAGCACACCTGTCACACTTACTGACCTTTTCCTACAACACATAAATCTTTATTTATACACAGAGCAGTCTTATTGCAGTCTCCCTGGGTCCCATTACCCTCATAGAACTCCTATAGCGCTCACGCCCCCAACAGTTAGCTACTCATGCGGCCCAGGAGATGACAGGAAGCGGTAGAACCATGAAGCCCAGTACGGCGGGACGGACTACTTCACAGGCCTCGTCCATGTATAGAGGAGCAGCTGAGGCCCCCCCCCCCGGCTAAATCGCCCATTAGTACAATCCCCCCGAATTCAGAGCCCGACCACCGACCCTCTTACCTCAATTTGTAAACATTTCGCTCCCCTCACCACTCCACCACCAGGACCCCGTCATCAGGGCCACCACACAGCTGCCAGTTCTTGCGGGCACAACACGTCGGCGCACAAGGCCGCTCAGGGTTATTCCAGTGGGATATCTCAGCGGAGTAAGGCAGACAGGGTTAATAAATTGTGTCGTCGCTCTTACTTCCTACGGTGTTCTTATTTCTGCGCAGGCAGTATAGAAGACAGACAGCGAAGGCCCCCTTCTGGCAGGTGACGCTCGGTGAGGGAGGAAGTGGGTTGGTGTCATGTGACTCCAAATATATCTACTTGTACAGCGGAGATAAGTGTGAGAGAACTTGCTGGTTCATGTAGAAGCTCCTGTGCACAGAAACTGAACTGCAGCTTTTCTCTATGTTTTTAATATGGAGTAACCCTAGAAATAAACTTTTAAGGGACCGCTAATAATTATTACTTTATGTATAACTCAGGGAATAATGGAATGAATGAATAAAAACATACCTAAATTATTTGAGACCAAGAACTCTATAAAACCAAATACATTTCGGTAATAATAATTAAAGGAAACATAATAATGACTAGAAAAGTAATGCAGACAGTGAATATTGTAGTGCTCTCTCACACTGGTGGTCAGTGCAAAGGTGTTACCTTACATTAAT
Source organism: Rana kukunoris (assembly GCA_029574335.1). Classification (NCBI taxonomy): domain Eukaryota; kingdom Metazoa; phylum Chordata; class Amphibia; order Anura; family Ranidae; genus Rana; species Rana kukunoris. The sequence continues at coordinate 134,516,016 of CM056051.1, forward strand.
AGTGAGAAGCTTCCTTACATTGGTGGTGAGTGGAGGAGGCCCCCTTAGATTTGTGGTCAGAAAGACCACCCTACATTAGTAATCATTGGGAGCCGATTACATTGGTGGTGAGTGGAGGAGGTCCCCTTAGATTTGTGGTCAGATAGACCACCCTACATTAGTAATCATTAGGAGGGGTATCTATTACATTGGTGGCGCGTGGAGGAGGCCCCTTAGATCTGTGGTCAGAAAGACCACCCTACATTAGCAATCATTGGGAGGGGTTTCTATTACATTGGTGGCACGTGGAGGAGGCCCCCTTAGATCTGTGGTCAGAAAGACCACCCTACATTAGTAATCATTGGGAGGGTTTCCTATTACATTGGTGGTGAGTGGAGGAGAGCCCCCTTAGATTTGTGGTCAGAAAGACCACCCTACATTAGTAATCATTGGGAGGGGTTCCTATTACATTGGTGACGCGTGGAGGAGGCCCCCTTAGATTTGTGGTCAGAAAGACCACCCTACATTAGTAATCATCGGGAGGGGTTCCTATTACATTGGTGGTGAGTGGAGGAGGTCCCCTTAGATTTGTGGTCAGAAAGACCACCCTACATTAGTAATCATTGGGAGGGGTTCCTATTACATTGGTGGCACGTGGTGGAGGTCCCCTTAGATTTGTGGTAAAAAAAAGACCACCCTACATTAGTAATCATTGGGAGGGTTTCCTATTATGTTGGTGGTGAGTGGAGGAGGGCCCCCTTAAATTTGTGGTCAGTGGGAAAAGGACCACCTTATATTCGTGATTATTGGGAAGGTGCTCTATTACATCGGTGGTCAGTGTAGGCGGGCCCTATTAGATTTATAGTCAGAAACACCACCCTACATTAGTAATCATTGGGAGGGGGCTCTATTACATTGGTGGTCAGTGGAGGAGGCTCCCTTAGATTTGTGGTCAGTGGAAAAAAGAACCACACTACATCAGGGATGATTGAGAGTAGGCTCTTTTACATTGGTGGTCAGTGTAGGCAGGCCCTATTAGATTCATGGTCAGTGGGAAAAGGACCACCCTACATTGGTGATCATTGGGAGGGGGCCCCATTACGTTGGTGGCCAGTGAAGAAGTTCCCCCTTAAATTTGTGGTTGGAAGGGACTACCCTACATTAGTGATCATTATGAGAGGGGCCCTATTATATGGGTGGGTCAGTGGAGAAAGGCCCCTTTAGATACATGGTCAGAAGGAGCACCCTACATTGGTGATCATTGGGAGAGGGGCATTATTACATTGTTGTTCAGTCCCCCTTAAACATAGGTAAAAAGACCATTGGTGTTAGCCGAAACTAATTTCTCAAGAAACCCCTAGCAGCTTTTGCAGGACAACCCAGGGTTCCATGGAACCCTGGTAAAGACCAGCTTAGATTGTTGCCAGGAGTTCACGCAGCTATTAAAAGTTTGGAATAAATAAAGGTTCAAAATATTTAGTTGCAGAAACCCCAAAGTGTGGTAGGGACATTTGATTGTGGACTACTACAGGGTAGTGGAACAGATGAGGATAGTTCTGTTTTTGACAAGTTCTTTCTTAAAATAAAAAAATAAAATGTCTCCCGATGTAAATCCATAGTTAATCAGGATAAACACAAGACCCTGATCAAAAAAAAAAAACACTGCCCACCGAACATGACTGTTCCTGTCATTGACACTTGGCAAATAACAGTGCTACTTCCCTCTGTTCCTAAGTAAACAAAGTGGCGTGGTTACACAGTAACGTCACCTGGTGACCCACACCCCCATGATGTCATAGGGTGGGGTCTCCAAGGCCCCTCATAAGATCAGGCTCACCGACCGATGTCACTGGGTGACCACGCCCTCCAACACCTCTGCAAAGTGCCAACACCATGTTGAAGGCATGTGGCCTAGTATGGTCCAGGAGGGGGTTGCTCACTCACCCCCCTCCCCTTTCCTGATTTGCATGCTCAGATAATGGTTTGGGTAATCTATTATGATCCTCCTGTTTCTTTGTTCCCTGTCCCTGAGGAAACCCCATGCAATTTTCTTTTTCATTTTTGGCATGGGGTTACCCTTAAAATCCATATTAGACTAAAGAACTTAAGGGGTGTTTTTTTTTTTAAAGTCAGCAGCTACTAACTGTGTAGCTGCTGACTTTAAATAAGGACACTTACCTTGTCCTACTTGCCTGCGCTGATGCCCCCCCCCCCCCCCAATGTCGGTCCCACGCCGCCATTCACACTATGGGAAACAGGCAGTGAAGCCGTACGGCTTCACTGCCCATTTCCTACTGCGCCTGCGTGAGTCTCACGCTGGCTTGTGAATGGGCGGTTGCTCTCTGAGAACACACACAGTTCCCAGAAAGCAGCGCGCCCCATTCACAAGCAGAAGAAGAGAAGACACTGCGGTGTGGAAGAGGCAGATTACGGACTTCCGCATAGCAACAGGTATTTCGGATGAGTATTTTTTTTTTTTTAACGTTTTTTAATTTTATTTTTATAAGCTAGATGGGCAAATGTGGTTTTCCTGGGTGGAACTCCGCTTTAGCATGGATTTTGCTTTTTTTGTTATTTCTTTGGCGTAGGGTCCCCTTCGGGTCTGTATGGATTAGGAGGAACCAGAATGCTTTTTTTTTTTTTTTTTTTATTTTACACATTTTTCTATGTTAGCTCTCTTGTTTACATTCTGCTGTCAGTGGGGATTCCCCACTGACAGCAGGGATGACTCATTGTTGTTAGGACTACAAGGCAATAAACTTTATCTCCAGCTTCATATAGAGCTTACATGACTGTGTTTCTGTTTATCCCATGCATCGATACAGGCAGTTTAACTCAATGAATAACTCACTGTTAGGAAAAATACGATGAATCCTTTTTAATGTTCCGTTTAATGATGGATATTTATAGGTAGAAAAACGTTGCAGTTGTAAGCCACATGGAAGGTATACAGGACTAATGACAGAGATACAGGAAGTGGAGGAGAACTATAAAGAACTAGGTGGGAGAGAGAGTTCAGCTAGGCAGAAGGGGACAGATCTTAAAGACACAGAGCAATAATAATTCACATAGTGTAACACAACACTCCCCGTCTGAAATCTTAAGATTTCATAACCATAAACGAATATATATTTTCAGTAAGTCCAAAATTGGTAAATGTCCTGGAACCTGTAATGAAAAACATGCAACAAGCAACCATAAACATAAGTTCAACATGATTGAAGAACATGAAACCCAAGGTATGACGTCTTCAAAGAGTTTCAAAGTTCTGAGTAGAACCTGTAGATGGCAGCAATGTACTCCCCGCCGTGCTAGTCTTAGCACAAGTTACTCACCTGGCAAAAAGAGGACTAATGGCCCATACACACGATCCGAATATCGGCCGATGGATCGTACGACTTTTTTCGCTTAATAATCGCAAGTAAAATAAAATAAGTTATTAAACTCACGAAAATTCTCGTACGACAGAAAAAAAAGATCGGAAGTGATGTCACGTGTTGTAATGTATTTGTATTGTATTGTCGGACGAAGGCTATACTGACTAAACGAAAATCGTACGAGAAAAATTTTCGCGCTTGTCTGATCGAAAAAAATGGGATGAACGGTCGTGATCGGCTCTCGAAAGTAGTGTACACACGATCCGAAAATCGTACGATCGTTTTCGTCCGATATTCGGATCGTGTGTACGGGCCATAACTCTGTAATTGGTCGACTAAAGGTTTGTGTCGATCCTCCCTTGGTTAACTTGACTTCTAACTTCCAGACCTTGTTATCATCACTGAGGATAACTTTAGTAATAAGACCCATAGGCCACTCATTCCGAAAAACTTCTGTGCCTTTTAGAAAGATGAGGTCTCCAACCTTAAAGCGGAGGTTCACCCTAAATATAATATCTCCCATGCGATCCAGCATACTGGCATCAGCGCCAGTATGCTGGTTTTTTTTTTTTTTAATAGCACACTTACTGTATTATTGTAGAATTCCTTTTCTGTCCCCCGCGGTGGACGGCTGTAGTATAGCGCGTCACATCTTCCTAAAATACCCGATATGGACTCGGGTAATCTCGGCGAAAATGCGGCGCCTGCGCACAGACCTAGGAGCTGACTGCGCAGGCACCGTATTTCTCCGAGTCCTATTTCGGAGGGCGTGACGCGCCATAGCCGTAGGACTCGGAGAAATACGGCGCCTGCGCAGTCAGCTCCTAGGTCTGTGCGCAGGCGCCGCATTTTCGCAGAGATTACCCGAGTCCATATCGGGTATTTTAGGAAGATGTGACGCGCTATACTGGCGCCGTCCACCACGGGGGACAGAAAAGGAATTCTACAATAATACAGTAAGTGTGCTATTAAAAAAAAAAAAACCCAGCATACTGGCGCTGACGCCAGTATGCTGGATCGCATGGGAGATATTATGTTTAGGGTGAAATACCGCTTTAAGGTTCGGCTTAGATGTTTGACATTTGTTACGATCTTGAAGGTGATGAAGATACTTCTTCCTCCAGCAATGCCAAAAAACATTGGCTAGATGCTGCACCTGCTTCCATTGATGCCTGTGTATATCCTCGGGTTCAATCTCACTTGAAGATATTACAGCAGATAGCCAGGTGGAAAAAACACTCAAAACGGTGTGACCCCATTTTCTGTTTTGTATTTACAGAAGTGTGGAGTGAGATGTTTACAGTTCTTATTTCCTTATCTTCAGGGCTTACTAGCCCCTAGGTGGTACCAATAGGGGGTGAGTAGGAGTCCTCACATAGAAACCTTGGAGGTGTCAGCATAAGCTGTTCTGAAGAGCAGCAGGTGACACGGCTGGGTTGAGTTCAGTGGGAACGTTGCCATTCCCGATGCCAATGACTTGGTAGAGAGAATCTCTTAATACGTTCAACCCTGTTGCCGACGTACACATAAAATTGTTTTGTTTGGTTGTATATGTAACCAAGTACTACCTTACTGTCTGTATAGAAGGTGAAAGAATCAATTCTAGTGTCCATTTCACTCCGTATGACTTCGGCAATTTCTACTGTTAGCACGGCTGCACAAAGTTCAAGTCTTGGTATGGTACAGTATTCGCAGGTTTGGGAGTAAGTTTTGGCACTGCCTGTAATAAATCAGAGATAAGGAAGTAACTGTGCTGAACAGATGTCCAGTGTGTTTGCTTCCAGTGTGCATGCATCTCCACATAAATAATTCGGACCAGCAGCAGAAATCCATCTTGAACCCCATTGAGGTTCACCTCCATCACAGATGGACTACTACCTGGACTGAGGCTCCATTTACACTAATGCGTTTTTTGATGCATTTTGCAGAAATGCAGGGAATTTTTTAACATGGTTTCCTATGGAACATGTTCATATCAATGCTTTTTGTGCCTCTGCGTTTTTGGAAAGTGTCGGGGACTATTTTTCCCTGCAAAAAGCAGCGTTTTGCATGTAATAGAATTCAATGGACCCGCATTCAAAACGCAAGTACCACGTTTTTTACCACGATTTGCGTTTAACGTTTTTTTTTTAACCTGTTTATAGCTTGTTGTTAAAGGAAATGTAAAAAAAAAAATTGTCGACTAAAAAAAAATTTTTTTTTTTATAAAAAAAAAAAAAAGAAAGAAATGTGCTTCGAAAAAGGTAGCAAGCTCCGCAAAAACGCTCAAAAGCAACATGCATAGGTGTGTATCGAGCCTAAGATACCCACACCCTTTTGATAATAGTTTGATAATTAGTCCACTCCCTATTGTTATGCCCCGTACAGACGATCACTTTATGTGATGAAAAAAAACCGACGTTTTCTGTGAAGTAAAAAACAACGTTTTTGAAACGTCACTTTTCAAAGACGATGTTGCATACACACCATCGTTTTTTTCACAAAAAACGAGGTTACGTTCACCACTCTTTTCCATTAAAGCTCGCTTCATAACTAGCTTCTGGGCATGCGCGGGTTGAAAAACGTCATTTTAAATGACGTTTTTGCTACACACAGTGACTTTTTGTGAAACAAAAAACGACGTTTTGAAAAACGACACAAAAAATTCAAGCATGTTGGAATTTTTTTTTGGTCGTTTTTTTGAAGACAAAAAAACAACGTTTTGCCCACACACGATCAATTTAAACGACGTTTTAAAAACTACGTTTTTTTTTCATCGCAACACCAACATTATACTCAACACCAAACTTTTTTATCAAAATCTTGAGTTTTGTTATTTTATTTTCTCACTTATCCTTTTTAGGTTTCAGTTTCTATTGTAATTATCCTTTAATGGAAATTCTGCTTACTTAGGTCCTGGTCTACACTACTGCCTGTGATTTGGACAGGAAACGCACCACATTCCTTTTTAAATCACATGCATTGCCATTTTACCAATTCTTTTTGTATGCCTCAAATTGCAACGCAAATCGCACTGCGCCCGCACAAAAGGTGCAGGCACTTTTTTTCTTTTGCACTGGTTGCATAGGAGCGATCACATGTAAACAAACCGGCGTCATTTGATGACGCCGGTTCCTTCCTCGTCTCTCTGTACCGATCGGTACAGTGTGAGACGGGGGAGCGCGGGTGTCAGCAGTGCTGTGGCTGGATCTGTGACTATTGCAGTCACAGATCCAGCCATCCCTGCATTAACCCCTGCAATACTCTTCCTTCCCTGCGCAATACTCTGCAATAACCCCCGCGCAATACTCTGCAATAACCCCCGCGCAATACTCTGCAATAACCCCCGCGCAATACTCTGCAATAACCCCCGCGCAATACTCTGGGGGGGGGGGGGATGCGTTTTAACCACTTCCCGCCCACGTCATATGACATTCAGATATCTTTTTTTTCAGCTGGTGATTCTCTACACCATAAGAACAATCATGGCGGCTGTCTTACCTCTTGATCGTTCTTATGGGAGGCAAAACTCACTCCCTTCGCCCTCCGGTGCTTCTTCCGACTCACCGCTACGATCAAAGCCACGATTGTTTTTTTTTTCCAGGCTTCCCAGCCTAGAGGTGAGATGTGGGGTCTTATTGACCCCATATCTCACTGTAAAGAGGACCTGTCATGCTATATTCCTATTACAAGGGATGTTTACATTCTTGTAATAGGAATAAAAGTAATCAAAACATTTATTTTTGGGGAAAAACGTGTCAAACTAAAATGAATAGATAAAACATTTTTTATTTTTTTTTAAAGCGCCCCTGTTCCCGCGTGCTCGTATACAGAAGCGAACGTGCACGCAAGTCCCGCCCACATATGAAACCGGTGTTCAAACCACACATGTGAGGTACCGCTGCGAACGTTAGAGCGAGAGCAATCATTTTGGTCCTAGACCTCCTCTCCAACTAAAAAGATGTAACCAGTAAAAACATTTAAAGCGTCGCCTATGGGGATTTTTAAGTAGCGAAGTTTGGCGCCATTCCACAAGCGTGTGCAATATTGAAGGGTGACATGTTAGGTATCTAATTTACTCGGCGTAACTTCATCTTTCATATTATGCAAAAACATTGGGCTAACTTTAATGTTTTTTTTTTTTAAAAAGCACAAAAAACTGTTATTTCCGAAAAAAATGTGTTCGAAAAATTGCTGTGCAAATACCATGCACGATAAAAAGTTGCAACGACCGCCATTGTATTCTCTAGGGTCTTTGCTAAAAAAGCATATATAATGTTTTGGGGTTCTATGTAATTTTCTAGCAAATAAATTATGATTTTTACATGTAGGAGCGAAATGTCAGAGAAATGTCAGATTGATGGTGCTCCCTGCATGTTGGGCCTCTGTATGTGGCTACGCTGTGTAAAAGTCTTACACATGTGGTATCGCCATACTCGGGAGGAATAGCAGAATGTGTTTGGGGGTGTAATTTGTGGTATGCATATGCTGTGTGTGAGAAATAACCCGCTAATATGAAACATTTGTGGAAATAAAATAAAAAATCTTGATTTTGCAAAGAGTTGTGGGAAAAAATGACAACTTCAAAATACTCACAATGCCTCTTTCTAAATACCTTGGAATGCCTTCTTTCTAAAAAGGGGTCATTTGGGGGGTATTTGTACTTTTCTGGCATGTTAGGGTCTCAAGAAATGAGAGAGGCTGTCAGTACATCAGGTATAATCAAATTGATCAATTTTCAGTAATTGGTACCATAGCTTGTAGACCTTATAACTTTCACCCAGACTAAATAATATCCATTTTTTTTTTTGTTTTGTTACCAAAGATATGTAGCAGTATACATTTTAGGCCAAATTCATGAAGAAAAATTACTTTTTCATTTATAGCGAAAAAAATAAAAACCGCAGAGGTGATCAAATACCACCAAAAGAAAGCTCTATTTGTGGGAATAAAGGAAAAAAAAATCATTTAGTTACAGTGTTGTATGACTGAGTTATTGTCATTCAAAATGTGAGAGCACCGAAAGCTGAAAATTGGTCTGGTTATTAAGGGTGTTTAAGTGCCCAGTCGTCAAGTGGTTAAAAACATTTTGTACAGTTGTTGCAATTGTCACAAAGAATAGGTAAACCTCACAGGTATTGTGAGGAATGGAGATGTATGTCCCGACGTATTTCTCTGCATGTTTTGTGGCTTTGGCGGCTTCTTTATTAGGAGTCAAACATAAACATCTACAAAAGTAAATATAATCTCATAGTTACACGGTCAAAAATGTCTCTGAACATTAGAAAATCTGATTTTATGCAATAAACTTAACCACTTAAGGATTGCCTCCTGCACATATAAGTCGGCAGAATGGCACGGCTGGGCACAAGCATGTACCTGTATGTCCTCTTTAAGTGCCCAGCCATGGGTCGCGGGCGCGCGCCCTGGTCCAAAGCTCCACGGCCGCGGGACCCGATCGCCGCCAGAGTCCCGCAATCGGTCCCCGGAGTTGAAAAATGGGGAGAGGCGTGTGTAAACACACCATCCCTGTTCTTCATTGTGGCACTGTCATTGATCGTCTATTCCCTGAAAATTTTGCGCAAACCAATCGATAAACGCTTATTGCGATTTTTTTTTACCAAAAATAGGTAGAAGAATATGTATCGGCCTAAACTAAGGGGAAAAAAAACGTTTTTTTTTTTCAAATATTTTTGGGGGATATTTATTATAACAAAAAGTAAAAAATACTGAATTTTTTTCAAAATTGTTGCTTTATTTTTGTTTATAGCGCAAAAAAATAAAAACCGCAGAGGTGATTAAATACCACCAAAAGAAAGCTCTATTTGTGGGGGGAAAAAAAGAACGCCAATTTTGTTTGGGAGCCACATTGGACAATCGCGCGAATTGTCAGTTAAAGCGTCGCAGTGCCGAATCGCAAAAAGGGGCCTGGTCCTTTACCTGCATTTTGGTCTGGGTCTTTAGTGGTTAATAATGTTAGAGATTTATATAGTCATGCATTGCTTACAAATGAAGGCCCAATGGAGCATCAGACAACACAAAAGAGAGAGGCACCAAATACAGGTAAATCCCCCCACAGCAGACACGGGAGGCACTTGATGGTGCAGTAACTAAAATCCAAAAAATTAAATGTTCTAGCAGTGGGTAGAACTGGTGGTCTGCGGACAAGAACAAACATCAAGAAAAAACAAAAGGAACAGGAGGGGGAGGTGGAAGGCAAAAAAAAAAAGGGAAGAAAAGGAGAGGAGAAGAAAGAGAGGGAGGGAAGTTAAAAAAGGGGAAATAAATGAAGAAAAAAGGGGGGTGAATTGGAGGGGAGAGAAAAAAGGAAAGGGGGGAGGAGAGAAGAGATGAACACAAAAAGATAAGTGGGGATGAATAAAAAACAGTGGTCGGGCAAATTCTACCCCAACGCAGGTCCCCCTGAAAATGAAGCATTGGCCCCAAAAAATGTGTGTGGTCCCTGAGGGGTTCTCCAGTTTCCCTGTACCAAGTTTGGTGCCCCTGGGCAACGTGGTTTGGCTACCAAGGGAGCCCTAAATTTAGGCTAGCTTGGCCCACTATGTTAATCTATCGCACAGTCTGGAACTTTGCAGAAGCACCAGCTGCCACCTCTGCCATGTTTGGGGAAGAACCAGATACTGACTCCATTTACAGATAGCTCCCAGGGCCCTATTCAGACTTGAATAAAACAACCCACCCTCCTGCTACGCTAACCGGGGGGGGGGGGGGGGGGTTACCCAGGAGACTCACCACCACAGGGGGAGACTGTACAGCGCCGCTGCCTGCCCTCAGTACACAGCGTGTGCGAGAGGAAGAAAAAAAAAAAAAACACGTGAGGTAAAGCTGTGAGGTATTCTGAGGAGACCTGTGCTGCGCGCCGTAGGAACCAGCACTAGAGGCCAAAATCACATCCAAGATGGCCGCCGGACGCCTCAGATAGAGCGGGACACGGCCAAAGTAAAATGCCCGACCGCAATAGTAAGCTGCGCCATAGCGCGGCCACAACAAAATGGCCACCAATGGGAGATTACAATACAAATGAAAAACTACCTGAAAATGGCAGCGAAACACCGCAAATAGTAAGAGAAAGCCAATTAGGGCTATACAGTAGCAAAAAAAGCCCTCTTTTTAAAAACAACCCCCAGCCCCTGGTGAGGTTCACACACTCCCCCCGACAGCAGCAATAGTAATGCAGTAGAGGAAAAAAGGAGCAGGGAAGGGAGGATAGGAGGACCCCCGAACTCCAGGAATGCTCAGCCGTACCAACCCATCTAGGCGGGAGGGACTGTACTTACCCATCTATGTGAAAACCCACTGACGCATTCCTGACAGGCATACAACCGCGTTGGCAGTAGCTGTCGGCCCGGTCCACTGTGAGTGAGACAACACCACAGCCCAGTCATATGTGGACCTCAGAGCAGAAAGCTCACTGGCCACCTCAGGAGCCATAGGGTGTGTCATGGCAGACCCAGCATCTTTGCAAAGGTGTGCCCACACTCGCTGGCTGGACTGAGGAGATTACAAGTATCTATATATCCAGCCTACCTCTCAGCTGACAGTTAATAGAAGATTCTTTCAAGAAGAGAAAATAAAAGAAAATTTTCTTCAGGGCGCCATACAACCTTCTCTTTTGCTAGGCAGAAAGAAACTGAGGCTGCATTCTGCAGGGAGGAGGGTTATGCCCCAGAGGGACCGCCCCCTGGGCAGGGCTGTTCAACTCTCTTAAACTAACATGTGTTTAAATATCCAACATGTTTCTGCCTAGTCCTCTCCTGTGAACACGAACATAATCCACTTATCAAGGCTGTGTCTGTCCATGGACGATAAGAGAAACTGGGAATTTTATTCAAAAAATGGGGCATGAAAACAAAAATAAATAAATAACCAACAACAAAGCTCAGACAGCAAGACTCAACCTATACAACAATAGTCCATTTAATTATGTAAAGTGGAGTTCCAAACATGGGGTGCATGTGAGATGAGGGTGAGAGGAGCGGGGCTTTGTTCCCCCGCATTGTTGGACCCTGGGACAGGCAAGTGTACAATTATTAAAAGTCAGCAGCTGCAGTATTTGTAGCTGCTGACTTTTAATATTTTTTTTTTTTAAGGCGGATCTCCCGCTTAATTACAATGTTAACCAAAAAAAGTTGGGCAACAATATCCCTAAGAAAAAAAAACTAAGCTTTAAAAAGAAAGGGTGGGCCAGGTCAGCATGATTGTAAAGCCATTTCTGCTGACAGACGATACAAGATTGGAAAAATGGAAAGGTGAGCTGCAGAAAGAATTGATATATACGTTTCCACTCTAAGTACACGCCCAATCACGGGTGGATGAGAAAACTGCAGATCTGCATGGTGGCAGCCAAAACAGATGGGGAAAGCTGAGAGCAAAAAAAATAAAAAATTGGGAAGCCCACATCCAATTTACAACCTGGTCACAAAGTTTGTAAAAAAAATGTTTTATTGAAATATAATAAGTACGCTGATTCCCAATAATTAGGAATTACCCCGACCACTGGATACAAAGATGGATAGATCACCACCCCCCACAAACTACTGACACCTCAGACTGACCCCATCCAACTGAAACACCAGACTGAGCCCCTGCCACTAATATACGTCACCCCCAACTAATGATAACTGCTAGCGGCTTGCTCCCCCCCCCTATGGCAGGTGGGGGGGTTAAGTTTGTGTCCTCCCACAATAGTAATAATGCAGGCAGTGAAATTCTGCATGCCCTCTTATAATATTACAGGCCATGAAAATCTGTTGCCCTCTTATAATATTACAGGCCGTGAGAATCTGTTCCCCTCTTATATTACAGGCCATGAAAATCTGTTCCCCTCTTATATTACAGGCCGGTAAATTCCACATCACCTCATATTACAGCATCTAGACACTCACCCCCCGCCCCCTAAACTACTGACCCCCCACTCCCCATTGACAGACCCTCATACCACAAACTAAACATTGACCTCCCACTACAAGATCCTCACCTCCCAACATCTGACCCCCCCCCCCCCACTCACAAATCTTTGCCCCACAAATTAAATACTGACCCTACACTAACAGACCCCCACCAAAAAAGCCACACCTCTGATAGATCTTCACCTCTCAACTTATGACCCCTGGCATCCACCCCCCCCCCCATGCAGACTGATCCCCACCCCCGTGACATACAATACAGACTGATCCCCACCCCCGTGACATGTGGCCCATCCTGTGACATACAGACATGCCCCCCCATGACATACAATACAGACTGACCCCTCCCCCCATGACATACAGACTGTCTCCCCCCCCCCCCTGCGACAGACTGACCCCCCCGCCAATTACATGCAGACTGACCCCCGTGACATACAGACTGACCCCCCCCCCCCCCCTGTGACATCCAGACTGACCTCCCCCCTGTGACATCCAGACTGACCCTCCCAATTACATGCAGACTACCCCCCCTCTCGTGACATAGACTGACCCCCCCCTGTGACATCCAGACTGACCCCCGTGACATACAGACTGACCCCCCCCCCTGTGACATCCAGACTGACCTCCCCCCTGTGACATCCAGACTGACCCCCCCAATTACATGCAGACTACCCCCCCCCCTCTCGTGACATAGACTAACCCCCTCCCCCCTGTGACATCCAGACTGACCTCCCCCCCTGTGACATCCAGACTGACCCCCCCAATTACATGCAGACTACCCCCCCCCCTCTCGTGACATAGACTAACCCCCTCCCCCCCTGTGACATCCAGACTGACCTCCCCCCCTGTGACATCCAGACTGACCCCCCCAATTACATGCAGACTACCCCCCCCCCCCTCTCGTGACATAGACTAACCCCCCTCCCCCCCTGTGACATCCAGACTGACCTCCCCCCTGTGACATCCAGACTGACCCCCCCAATTACATACAGACTACCCCCCCCCTCTCGTGACATAGACTAACCCCCCTCTCGTGACATCCAGACTGACCTCCCCCCTGTGACATCCAGACTGACCCCCCCCAATTACATGCAGACTACCCCCCCTCTCGTGACATAGACTGACCCCCCCCCCCCCTGTGACATCCAGACTGACCCCCGTAACATACAGACTGTAGCTTATACAGCTTGTTGCTGTACCTTTGTCACAACCAGCCTGTGTCCCCGCTGTCACCCTGACGGAGCCAGGTTCAGTCTCTGTCTCCTGGATGCAGCCAATCAATCGGCGTGTGAGGAGTTAATGTGTTCGTCTGCATTAGCTCGGCACTCCATTCCTATTGTCTGAAATCAGCACGTGCTCTGCTCAGTAGAGGCATGGAATGCAGATTTTCATGACATACAGATTTTACTGGTACAACGTCAGCTTCTCTCCTCCCCCGCCATTGGACAACATACCCGTACGTTCAGCAACGCGCCCACATATCCAGCCAATGGCCTCAGGGGGCGTCTTCCTATACATCCCACCCTCCACGGTTTGCGAGCCGCACATGCGCTGTAGCATGCTATTAGGTTGGGGTCATTAACACTTTAGTGTCTGTTGAGCTGTGTGAGTGGGCTCGGTGAGCATGTCAGCTTGGATCGGTGTGTGTGTGCGCGGTGCTAGGCTGTGGCGGCCGCTTCTATATAGAGGTTACCGAACCGAGCGCGGCGTGTATGGCTATAGACCGAAGAAGAGCGACCCCAATGGCAGCCGAGTGCGTGGACCGCTCAGCGAGACAGCTCCTGTCACTGCAGGTGAGTGTCAGTGCTAGATCTGCATGGAGTGTGTAGTGTGATCGCCCCGATCACTGTGTGTGTGTAGTGTGATCGCCCCGATCACTGTGTGTGTGTAGTGTGATCTCCCCGATCACTGTGCGTGTGATCTCCCCGATCAACATTTTTGGGGGGGGCGCAAACAAATGAAAAAAAAGACAATTGCAGCCTCACTGTGCCCATCAAAGGCAGCCGCTGTGCCATGCCATCAATTGTCACCACTGTGCCATGCCATCAATTGTCGCCACTGTGCCGTGCCATCAATTGTCGCCACTGTGCCGTGCCATCAATTGTCGCCACTGTGCCGTGCCATCAATTGTCGCCACTGTGCCGTGCCATCAATTGTCGCCACTGTGCCGTGCCATCAATTGTCGCCACTGTGCCGTGCCATCAATTGTCGCCACTGTGCCGTGCCATCAATTGTCGCCACTGTGCCGTGCCATCAATTGTCGCCACTGTGCCGTGCCATCAATTGTCGCCACTGTGCCGTGCCATCAATTGTCGCCACTGTGCCGTGCCATCAATTGTCGCCACTGTGCCGTGCCATCAATTGTCGCCACTGTGCCGTGCCATCAATTGTCGCCACTGTGCCGTGCCATCAACTGTCGCCACTGTGCCGTGCCATCAATTGTCGCCACTAGGGTTGTCCCGATACCACTTTTTTAGGACCGAGTAGAAGTACCTATACTTTTTTTCAAGTAGTCGCCGATACCGATACTTTTTTTAAATGTGTCCCCAAAGGCAGCCATGTCCCCTACATATGCAGCCATATCCCTTCAGCCATGTCCCCCACATATGCAGCCATGTCCCCCCATACCTAGCCGCCGCACGGAGAACATCGCAGAATTCATTTGAATAGCTGTTTTGCCTGCGCGTATAGACACTCCCCCTTGCTCGGGATTGGACAGATCACAATCACCCATCCAATCCTGAGCAAGGGGGAGTGTCTATACGCAGCGGGAACACTACCGCTATTTTAATGATAGCTGTGATGTTCCCGCACGCCGTTTAACCCATGCGGCAGCTTTTGATGCGGCGGGGGGGGGGGGGGGGGAGTATTCTATTTAGGCATCGGGGGTATTTGCGGGAGTACAAGTACTCCCGCAAATACTCGGTCCCAATACTGGTATCGGTATCGGGACAACCCTTGTCGCCACTGTGCCATGCCATCACTTGTCGCCACTGTGCCATGCCATCACTTGTCGCCACTGTGCCATGCCATCACTTGTCGCCACTGTGCCATGCCATCACTTGTCGCCACTGGTGCCCACATCAATTGTCCCCACTGTGCCCTGTAAAATGCTGCCAGTCAGATTGCACTTACCTTTCTGGGGTTCGCCATCCTCCTTCCACTGTCCCTCGATTTCTTCTGCCGCCCTCGATGACGCTTCAGCCAATCAGGTTACGGATAACCAGAATCGCTGAAACCTGATTGGCTGAGACGGCCGTCAGTCTTATCCAAGGGACGTAGCCCACTACGTTCCGAGGATAAGACATCCGGGAGCTGAAGGGCTGTATTGGGAAAACCTATCAGAGCCGCACTTCCCCACAGCCAACCAGCTGTCCTTATTCAGATAATCGGCGCCCTATGTCCGGTTATCTGACTAGGCTGGCCACAATAACATACAATCTGCACTGCAGAATGAATTTTTAAAAGCCTTAAAGGGCCGATTTTTTTTTTTTTATGACTACAGGAGGGGGTAGGGGGGGCGGCGCTCGGGCGCCCCCTATGGACGGGCCCTCACTGGTGTGTAGTGTGAGCTCCCCGATCACTGTGTGTGTAGTGTGATCTCCCCTATCACTGTGTGTGTGTAGTGTGATCTCCCTGATCTGTGTGTGCAGTGTGATCTCCCTGATCTGTGTGTGCAGTGTGATCTCCCTGATCTGTGTGTGCAGTGTGATCTCCCCGATCACTGTGTGTGTGTGTGTGCAGTGTGATCTCCCCGATCACTGTGTGTGTGTGTGTGCAGTGTGATCTCCCCGATCACTGTGTGTGTGTGTGTGCAGTGTGATCTCCCCGATCACTGTGTGTGTGTGTGTGCAGTGTGATCTCCCCGATCACTGTGTGTGTGTGTGTGTGCAGTGTGATCTCCCCGATCACTGTGTGTGTGTGTGCAGTGTGATCTCCCCGATCACTGTGTGTGTGTGTGCAGTGTGATCTCCCCGATCACTGTGTGTGTGTGTGCAGTGTGATCTCCCCGATCACTGTGTGTGTGTGTGCAGTGTGATCTCCCCGATCACTGTGTGTGTGTGTGCAGTGTGATCTCCCCGATCACTGTGTGTGTGTGTGCAGTGTGATCTCCCCGATCACTGTGTGTGTGTGTGCAGTGTGATCTCCCCGATCACTGTGTGTGTGTGTGCAGTGTGATCTCCCCGATCACTGTGTGTGTGTGTGCAGTGTGATCTCCCCGATCACTGTGTGTGTGTGTGTGTGCAGTGTGATCTCCCCGATCACTGTGTGTGTGTGTGCAGTGTGATCTCCCCGATCACTGTGTGTGTGTGTGTGTGCAGTGTGATCTCCCCGATCACTGTGTGTGTGTGCAGTGTGATCTCCCCGATCACTGTGTGTGTGTGTGCAGTGTGATCTCCCCGATCACTGTGTGTGTGTGTGCAGTGTGATCTCCCCGATCACTGTGTGTGTGTGTGTGCAGTGTGATCTCCCCGATCACTGTGTGTGTGTGTGCAGTGTGATCTCCCCGATCACTGTGTGTGTGTGTGCAGTGTGATCTCCCCGATCACTGTGTGTGTGTGTGCAGTGTGATCTCCCCGATCACTGTGTGTGTGTGTGTAGTGTGATCTCTCCGATCACTGTGTGTGTGTGTAGTGTGATCTCTCCGATCACTGTGTGTGTGTTGTAGTGTGATCTCCCCTATCACTGTGTGTGTGTAGTGTGATCTCCCTGATCTGATCTCCCTGATCTGTGTGTGTGTAGTGTGATCTCTCCGATCACTGTGTGTGTGTGTAGTGTGATCTCTCCGATCACTGTGTGTGTGTTGTAGTGTGATCTCCCCTATCACTGTGTGTGTGTAGTGTGATCTCCCTGATCTGATCTCCCTGATCTGTGTGTGTGTAGTGTGATCTCCCCGATCACTGTGTGTGTGTGTGTGTGTGTGTGTGTGCAGTGTGATCTCCCCGATCACTGTGTGTGTGTAGTGTGATCTCTCCGATCACTGTGTGTGTGTGTTGTAGTGTGATCTCTCCGATCACTGTGTGTGTGTGTGTTGTAGTGTGATCTTTCCGATCACTGTGTGTGTGTGTGTTGTAGTGTGATCTCTCCGATCACTGTGTGTGTGTGTTGTAGTGTGATCTTCCCGATCACTGTGTGTGGTGTGATCTCCCCAATCACTGTGTGTTTGTGTGTCGTGTGATCTCCCCGATTGTCCGTCTGTGGGTGTTAAATGTAGTAGAAGTGTAGCACTACCCCTGAAGGAGCTGCTGGTTAGTTTTGGGTCTACTCTCTAAACTACTCACCCCTTTTCCATGTCTCAAACCCTCCCTTGGCACACCAAGCAAATACAAATATATTGTGGGTCCCACGTTGGCTAAGACCACAATAATACACACATAACAATTGTATGGGTAGATATCAACATGCAAGATTGTTGTTACCTTTCTTGGATTGCAGTCCTCAGGAGCAAATACACCTCGCACAATTAATGTAGTAAAAACCAAGAGTAACTTTACTTTTACTTGGCATAAAAGAGACAACAGATCAGCCAAAAATTACACAATACAGATACAGCTGACTCTGCAAGAGCCCTTGCAGAAGTCAGTAAGGAGAAAAAAACTACTAAAATACTAATACCATGGATTTTAAAGTAACTCTTAATTGTCTATACTCGGGAGCTTCCCCTAGTGGGCAATTCCTTCTAGTTCAATTGCAAATAAATCTAGAAGGCCTGGTTTAGTGAATTCCAGAATGTTCCTTGGGGGTGAGATTAACACTGAGTAAAGTTGGTGCACTTGGTTCCCCTCCTGGCCTCCTACCCTACGGATAATCTCATCATTGCAGGAGATTTTAATATGGTTCCGGACCCATCCTTGGATAGGCTGGCCCCTGATGCCAATATTGATTCTTCCCTGCGGCGTTGGGCTTCTCTGTACGGTCTCACGGACGTGTGGCGATGGAAGTATCCGACTGATCGGGCTTACACGTGCCACTCTGCCTCCTTTAGGACAATGTCCAGGATAGATTTAATTTATGTCAGTGGGGGGCTGCTTTCACGGGTTAGTGAGGTATAGATACTCCCTAGGGGTATCTCGATTCATGCTCCTTTGCCTTAAGACTCGGATGCCTTCCTCGGAGAGACTGTGGCGTCTTTCATGCTACTGGATCGCTGACGAGACGATTACATCTGAGATTTCTCGATGTATTACCGAGTTTTGGGTGACTGACGCAGCTGTGAGTCATAGGTGGGAATTCTATAAGCAATATGGGGAGCTGCTGACGCCCAAGCTTCACGCTATGGTTGTCGCAACCCTGCGAGAGGGCTACACTTCCCCCCCCCCCCTCCATGGCTGAGGCGGTTATTGTGGTGATCCCCAAGCCGGGCAAGGACCCTGAGCTCTGTGCCTCCTACAGACCTATTTCTCTTTTAAATGCGGATGCTAAAGTCCTCACTAAGGTTCTGGCCAGGCGACTCAATACTGTTATCCACACCTTGGTACATGAAGACCAGACCGGCTTTATGGCCGGCAAGGGCACGGATATAAACCTCCGTAGGTTGTATACGGTGTTGGGTGCGCGGGATTGCCTGGCCAAGTCTGACGCAGTGACCTCCCTTGATGCTGAAAAAGCATTCGATTCGGTGGAGTGGGACTATCTGTGGGAGGTCCTGCGTCGGGTTCGGCTTTGGTCCCAGGTTTGTATCGTGGGTACAGGCTCTCTATAGGTCGCCCAGTGCTCGAGTCCGCGCTGGTTCAACCCCTTTTTTCTCCCTTCCGTCTTCACAGGGGTATTCACAGGAAATTTTTGTATATTTTTAGACAGACCCCCGTGCCTATTCTGAATACATTTTTTAAGAAGCTGGATAGCTTAATTACCTCTTTTATTTGGAATGCCGGTGCTCCTAGGATTGCTAGGTCTACCCTGCAGCTGGCGGTCACTTTGGGTGGACTGGCTCTGCCCTGCTTTCAAAAGTACTATTGGACTGCGGTCCTGGTCACGCTCCGCTGGTGGCTGTCAGAGGAGCCGGCCAATCCGGCAGCTACTTTAGAGGCGGTGCTGCTTGGTTCTTACTCTGAGCTGTGTAACCTTATGCATCGGGGACCCAGTTCTAACCCTAATATCACGCTCCCTAAATGGGGACCACCTTGAGGGTCTGGGCGGTTGTCCGGGCCAAGATTCAGAAACCTACTGGCTGGTTTCCCCATACGCCGCTGTGGGGGAACCCGCGGCTGCCGCACTTCCGCTCTATCCCAGATCCGGTTGTTTGGGCCCGCTTTGAGGTTAAGACTTTGGCGGATGTGGTTTAGTCGGGACAGCTTATTACGTTTGATGAGTTGAAACAGAGGAGGGGGCTGCCGAACCAAATTTTTAGGTATCTTCAGCTGTGTCACGCTTTCAGGTCTCAGTTTCTTGGGCCGGTGGAGCTGGGGATTGAACGCCAGCTGGGTGCGTCGGAGGAGCCTAGGCCCTTGTCTGCTCTGTATACTGTTCTACTGGGTTTGGATACCTCTAAGGCAGTGATGGCGAACCTTGGCACTCCAGATGTTTTGGAACTACATTTCCCATGATGCTCCACCACACTTCAGAGTGCCTGAGCATCATGGGAAATGTAGTTCCAAAGCATCTGGAGTGCCAAGGTTCGCCATCACTGCTCTAAGGTCTCCCAGCTGTTCTCGGTTTGGCAGGCGGATATCCTGTTGTTTCTTTCCCCCTGATTGTTACTCATAGCGTTCCCTCCTCACGCATTGCCTACATTGGGGGTTTGAGGTTCTGTCTGGTCGTATAACCTGATTGATTTGTGACTTGAAATTCCACGCTTTAATATCTCTTGTTCATTATCTTCATGTGAACGTCTAATGTTCTTTCTGCATGTCTAACCTATTTACTGTTCTGTATGTCTGAAACTGATTGTACTTGCTGATACTATTATCAGTGTTTTGTGTTTTCTTATTGCCTGGTGACTGTTTTTTGTTCTTTGATTTTCCATGAATAAAAACCTTTTTTGTTAAAAAAAAAAGTTGGTGCACTTAGATTTATTTGTAATCCAAACAGGTAATGGAACTAAATCTACAGATACAGTTAGCAGTCAATGCGGATACTTGCGGAACAACCTTAGAGCGGTTTCGGTCACCTTGGCTAGTGTGGTTTCTAGACGTTATGCCTCTCGGGTAAACCAAATCATAGTCAGGTATTCCAACAGCGAAACACTAAAGTCACAAGGTTAAAGCAGCATTTAAAGTATATGGGCAACTGCCCTCTCACCCGAGCAGGCCTAGTCTGCCTGCGCTCTCCACGATAAACACATCGATCGTGATCACTATGCGACGCACACAGTCTCGGATCTCTCCTTCACCACTGGTACAGCTGACAGCTGGTGAAGGTCCCCGACCTCTTGGAAACACACACTGGACACTCTTGGCCTCTTCCGTATCTGGATGGGTGGCCTTCCGATGAACTCAGGCCCAGGTACGTGGCGGTGATGTTCTCCCTCGCTCCGCAGAGGGAGAAGCGCAGGTCCCAAGAGAGCGAACCCGACTCCCAGTCTTTAAGTAAACCCCCCCCCCCCCCCATCAGGCTATGCGAGGGGGTCATGTGCTCCAGGAAGGCAAGGCATTGTGGGAACTGTTGTCTATCCCTACTAATGTCTTGGAGTCCGTTTCTCCTGTTACTTCTAATCCCACAATGCATTGCTTTAAGGCCCTTTTCACACTCGAGTGTTTTTCGAGTGTTATTACAGCGTTATTCAAGCAAAGCCTTATCTGCAATCCCAATGTGTTGGTAAAGCACCGATAAGACCCTAAAGTTTTTTAGGGCGTTTTTACAGTGCCTCGGTGTGAAAGGGTAAGGCGTTTTTACAACGCTTTTCAATTAATTTTAATGGAGAGGGGCGTTTTTGGAGTGTTTTTTTCAGTGCTCAAAAGCAGCTCCAAAGATGCTGCTTGCAGAACTCGGTGTGAAAAGGTCCATTGAGATGCATGGAGAGCGTTTTAAGAGCGCTATTTTTAATGCTGTAAAAACGCTTTAGTGTGAAAGGGGTCTATGAGAAAAAGTAAACAAAACACACATATGCAGTGTAACTGGAACTCCCGGGGGGGGAATTCAGATATGGAAGATCACAAAAATATGACCCCCCGCTACACAAGATTTAGACACACTTAGAAATTGAAGCCAAACTCCAGCTCATACTTTATAAGCAGTTGCAACAGTTTATTCCTTTTAGGATAAAGATTTACATTAATAAAAGCTGGTCATTATAAATGACACTGGCTGGAAAAAGCGCCCAGAGGCGATTAAGTTCGCATGCGTTGCGCTATACAAGTCATTCATTCATAAATGGTTTGCCTCAACCCTTTTAGTGGCAGGGGGTGATTGGAGGCACCGCAGAGGGTAAGGATGGAGACAGGGGTTGTTGGTGGCACCGCAGAGGGGGATGGAGGCAGGACTCACAGCTGGAGGGCCCAGGTTGCCTACCCCTGGCTTAGTGCCTCCTGATTGGTGCAAGCAGTAGTTTCCTATAGTGATCTGTATATTAGCATCCTAGCGGTCTTGTTAAGGAAAGAATAGAACACAAAGGGTAGTAACGCGTAACCACTACTTTTCATTTTCCGAGCAGTAAATTGAAATCTGCATGCTACCTACAGTTAATTCTCTTTGAACTTCAGCCAAGTTGTTTGCACTGCTGGAAAAAAATAGTGAACATGTCTTTATATAAAAATTGAAAAAAGAATCCATCATAAGCTGTCAGGTTTTTCTTACTATCTGTGCTCCTGTTGGGAGGAGATTTACCCTCACTATTTGTTATGATTTATGTTATTACCGAGAGGGAAAGTGCAAGGAAATCCTCAATTCTGGGCCGTCACCAGAACAGGAATGAAGGGTTAGTCATCCAATGGGGACACTAGTTCTGGTGACCACCAGGGGTGGTTTCCTCCCACTTCCTTATGTAGCTGAGGGACAGGAAGTAAAGAGAAATCTCTCCATTAGGATATAGATAGCAAAAAAAAAAAAAAAAAGCTGAGGGGCTTTTACCCTCCTTTTATTATTTACTCTATCCAAAATGGGGGGGGGGGTTGCTTTTAGTTTTACTTTAATGCAGAGAACTTTGTATCTATTAAAGAGAATAGTGACTTCTAACCTTCACCTGAGAAGAAACTTGTCCTCTGCCACTATACTGTAGTAATCAATATTATAGTAGGCACGTGGTATTGAAGACTGTATAAGGCAAAGTCCCCACATAGCAGTGACTGGTTTTCTTTAACTTTTCTACCTACTGTATAGTAGTATGATGTATGATGCTTTCTTGTGTAATGTTTTTCTTGTATAGTTAAAGGGGCCAACTTGTGTGCATTGGTTCTTTTACTATATGGTGTGATTGGTTGCCATTGATTCCATTATGTTTTTTTGTTTTTTTTTCTTGCAGTAGATCATGGTCTTGCACGACTTGTTACAGCTTATCGTGAGCATGGTCACAAAGCTGCCAAAATCAACCCACTGTTTGCTGGTCAGGCAGTTATGGTACCAGAAATACAAGTGATTACTGAAGTCCTTCATGGACCCTTTCGCACAGCAGGTAATAACATTTACTTTTAACCCTTTTTTTTTTGTGACATAATGTTCCTTAACCACTTCCCGATGGCCGTACGAATATATGCGGCTGTCGGGTGCTGCTAAATCTCTGACTGGACGCATATATGCGTCCTGCGCTCTTCCTGGCCACTAGAGGGCGCACAAGCGCCTCCGGCGGCGCGCACGTGCCCGCCGCATTCCTGAGATACCGATGCGCGTGCCTGGCGGCCGTGATGTCCGCCAGACGCTCGCAGTCGGCGGTTACAGGGACAAGGACATGGATCTCTGTGTGTAAACACAGAGATCCATATCATGTCAGGGGAGAGAGGAGACCGATCTGTGTCCCTTGTACATAGGGACACAGCATCGGTCACCCCCCTCCCCCCACACAGTTAGAACACACCCAGGGAATACATTTAACCCCTTCCATGCCCCCTAGTTGTAACACCTTCACTGCCAGTCACATTTATACAGTAATCGGTGCATTTTTATAGCACTGATCGCAGTGAATGGCACCAAAAATGTGTCAAAAGTGTCCGATGTGTGCGCCATAACGTCGCAGTCCCAATAGAAATTCGCAGATCGCCGCTATTACTAGTAAAAAATAAAAATAAAATTAATACTAATTCTGTCCCCTATTTTGTAAGCGCTATAACTTTTGCGCAAACCAATCGCTTACTGCGATTTTTTTTTTTTTTTTTACCAAAAATATGTAGAATAATACATATCTGCCTAAACTGAGAAAAAATGTTTTTTTTTTTTTAAATGGGCTATTTATTATAGTAACAAGTAAAACATATTGACTTTTTTTCAAAATTGTCGCTCTTTTTTTGTTTATAGCACAAAAAATAAAAACCGTAGAGATGATCAAATACCACCAAAAGAAAGCTCTATTTGTGGGGAAAAAAGAACGCCAATTTTGTTTGAAAGCCACGTCACACGGCTGCGCATTTGTCAGTTAAAGTGACGCAGTGCCAGAAGCTGAAATTTCACCTGGTCAGAAAGGGGTATACGTGCCCAGTAAGGAAGTGGTTAATGAGGGATGTCCCATGCTGATCAGGCAGCTGGATCCTAGAGAGATCTTTTCTGCAGAGCTGCCCCATCTTCCTGTCTCCGATCTTCCAACGCACAGAGGGTTAATAGCTCTGGGTTGAGCATCTATGAAGAAAGCTCCAGACGACGTGGACCTGCCCCCTTATTTCACTGCCTGTTACAGGATCTGTGAATGGAGGAAAGAATTCTGTGGCTTATCAGACTCTCGCACCCGTCACACAGTCTCTTTTGCTGTTTGTAAATAGAACTAGAAACTAGGGAAATTGGACTTTTAGAGGCACACATGTACAATGCCTTGCGAATGTATTCGGCCCCCTTGAACTTTGCGACCTTTTGCCACATTTTAGGCTTCAAACATAAAGATATAAAACTGTAATGTTTTTGTGAAGAATCAACAAGTGGGACACAATCATGAAGTGGAACGAAATTTATTGGATATTTCAAACTTTAACAAATAAAAAAATGAAAAATTGGGCGTGCAAAATTATTCAGCCCCTTTACTTTCAGTGCAGCAAACTCTCTCCAGAAGTTCAGTGAGGATTTCTGAATGATCCAATGTTGACCTAAATGACTAATGATGATAAATAGAATCCACCTGTGTGTAATCAAGTCTCCGTATAAATGCACCTGCACTGTGATAGTCTCAGAGGTCCGTTTAAAGCGCAGAGAGCATCATGAAGAACAAGGAACACACCAGGCAGGTCCGAGAGACTGTTTTGGAGAAGTTTAAAGCTGGATTTGGATACAAAAAGATTTCCCAAGCTTTAAACATCCCAAGGAGCACTGTGCATGCGATGATAATGAAATGGGAGTATCAGACCACTGCAAATCTATGAAGACCTGGCCGTCCCTCTAAACTTTCAGCTCATACAAGGAGAAGACTGAAAAGAGATGCAGCCAAGAGGCCCATGATCACTCTGGATGAACTGCAGAGATCTACAGCTGAGGTGGGAGACTCTGTCCATAGGACAACAATCAGTCGTATACTGCACAAATCTGGCCTTTATGGAAGAGTGGCAAGAAGAAAGCCATTTCTTAAAGATATCCATAAAAAGTGTCGTTTAAAGTTTGCCACAAGCCACCTGGGAGACACACCAAACGTGAAGAAGGTGCTCTGGTCAGATGAAACCAAAATCAAACTTTTTGGCAACAATGCAAAACGTTATGTTTGGCGTAAAAGCAACACAGCTCATCACCCTGAACACACCATCCCCACTGTGAAACATGGTGGTGGCAGCATCATGGTTTGGGCCTGTTTTTCTTCAGCAGGGACAGGGAAGATGGTTAAAATTGATGGGAAGATGGATGGAGCCAAATACAGGACCATTATGGAAGAAAACCTGATGGAGTCTGCAAAAGACCTGAGACTGGGACAGAGATTTGTCTTCCAACAAGACAATGATCCAAAACATAAAGCAAAATCTACAATGGAATGGTTCACAAATAAACATATCCAGGTGTTGGAATGGCCAAGTCAAAGTCCAGACTTGAATCCAATCGAGAATCTGTGGAAAGAACTGAAAACTGCTGTTCACAAACGCTGAAGCTCACTGAGCTCGAGCTGTTTTGCAAGGAGGAATGGGCAAAAATTTCAGTCTCTTGATGTGCAAAACTGATAAAGACATACCCCAAGCGACTTACAGCTGTAATCGCAGCAAAAGGTGGCGCTACAAAGTATTAACTTAAGGGGGCTGAATAATATTGCACGCCCAATTTTTCAGTTTTTTTATTTGTTAAAAAATTTTGAAATAGCCAATAAATTTTGTTCCACTTCATGATTGTGTTCCACTTGTTGATTCTTCACAAAAAATTACAGTTTTATATCTTTATGTTTGAAGCCTGAAATTTGGCAAAAGGTCGCAAAGTTCAAGGGAGTCGAATACTTTCGTAAGTATTGTAAAACACTTAGAGCCGGTTTACACAGGGACGGCACGACTTTGGGGGTCACTCAGCAAGGCCATCTCAAGACGACTTGCAAAATGACTTCTGTATTGAAGTCAATGCAAGTCGCCCCCAAACTCGTACAAGAACCTTTTTCTAAGTCGGAGTGACTTGCGTCACTCCTATTAGAACGGTTCTGTTGAATAGAGCAGAGCGTGACTTGTCAGGCGGCTGAGTCACCTGATGAGTCGCCCCTGTGTGAACCAGTGTTCTGCCGAGATGTGTCCCCCTGGCGGATAATGCCCACCCTGGACTCTAGCAGCGCTCTAGCTCCAAACATTACCGAACAAAAAGAGCTGTGCATGAGCGGTATACTGCGACTGCGCAATGAACAGGGCATTGTGACAGTCGTTGCCGCATGCTCCCGATGCTCGCTCCACTCTGCAAGGGGGACGGGTGTATTACAATTATATCGTGTAAGGGGCAGATGCTGCAAACTCCCCCATCAACAGTGCAAAACTCGCCCTTCTTTTCATGCTCCCGCCACCCCTGCAGACAATATAATAGTAATACACACGCCACAGGGGTTCATCTAACGGTTAGATTTTAGGCCAACAGTCTGTCGTCGCACACAATCCCCTGCCAACAATTGGATTGTGTGTACGAGGCTTTATGCCGGGTTCACACTGATACAGCACGACAGTCATACGACTTCCATCCTACTTTGCTCTCAGTACTACATCGGTCCTACATCCATCCGACTTGAATGAACAGGATACTACTTTGATCCGACTTTGTGATAGTCTGACTTGTCCTTTGAGTAATCAAAACAATCCCAGAATGAGATCAATTCCTTTTACTGCTGCTGTATTCCCATGTCGGATGTCACAAGCCGGATGGTAGGGTTAAGGATTCTACTTTGGTCCGACTTCAATGATATTCAATGGGCTGAAGTAGGATCAAAGTCTAACCAAAGTATTACAGGGAGTATTTTAAAGTCGGACCGACTTGTGTTGGATCAGTTAAGATGGCTCTCATAGGGAAACATTGATTTTCACACGTCATGCGACATGAGCACCCAATGTCAGAGCGTTTGTCGTACCAGTGTGAATCCAGTCTTAGGCTACATTTGTATGGGTGACCGCTGATTCCTGCAGTTGTTTCAGCTACCTGTGAGCGACTGACTGTGGCCGTCGAGTTTCAGTGACAGGTCAGCGGTTGCGGCAGATATCCGTGTCTGTCCACAGGGGGTTGCCAACTACTTGTTTCTGGATGCAAACAGTCGCCCATGTGAATGTAGCCTACATCTGTCCATATGTACAGTTCTAATTGCTCTGTCCATTATCATTTACTCTAATTAATAGGGGTACTGAATATGGGAAAAGAAGAAGCAACACTGGAAGAGATCTTGGAATACCTGGACAACACTTACTGTGGTCAACTTTCCATTGAAACAAGCCAGTTGCAGCACTTAGAAGAAAGGGAATGGTTCTCTAAAAGATTTGAAGAGTTGAAAAGGGAAAACCTTTCCACAGAAGAGAGGAAGCACTTGGCCAGATTGATGCTGGAATGTCAGGTAACCTAAATTTGACAAAAGAGCATTGTTTCAGTATATTGAGTTTCTTTTCTCAGAGCTTTTCCTAGTTATTGGGATAGTTCCTAGTGTGATACACCAAAATCGACCTATAAATATGTTAACTCTACTTGGTGTTAATAGACCCAGGACCCTGCATTCATTATATCTGGTCTCCCACAGTACATATAAATGCAATAGTTTTAGTAAATATAAACTGCTAAATACATTCCCCCCCCCCCATCAGAATTATATCGTAGTCGTGTGACTTGTATTAGTGTCTGATTAAAGCTTGTAAGAGGGTGATTGCTTGGTGGGGGGTGACCGCAAGAGGATGTAGACGCACATGTGAGAGCCATCTTTTCTCTCTTCCCCCTCTGACAGTGTACTTGGTGCACTTAGCTACTTTGAAGATCGTCTTGCTGATGGTAGTGGAAGGGCACTACAAAAGTGAGTCAGGCAGCTGCTGCTAAACTGGAGAAGTTTTCACATGCTCAAGGCCAGGCCCAGGGTCAGACCCCTCCAAAAAATAGCCAACATACCAGTATGCTTTCCAAACCACAGGCTGGGGCTCCAGCCGTAAGAAAAAGTCAGGGATATGGTCAAGCAGCTCCAGTGGTGGTAATGAACGATTCTGGAGGAAACTCTGTGGGAGAGGGGATGGAATGCACCCCAAAGCGGACAAAGTCACCATCTAGAACGGTTGCCTTTGGGGAAGCAGAACCGTCACTAAACAAAGTTTTATGTAAAACCTCTTAAACTGAAATGTCTGACCAGCTCAAAACTATCCTGGAAGAACTGCTCCTTGTTATGCATGATTTGCAAAAGTGCGCAAAAGGACTACTGCTCTAGAGAGAAGAGTTGGCTTAACAGAGGACGATTTGTCCCCTCATAAACAGGGGATGAGAATTATAACGGAACAAATGGTTAACTTCCAGACAAGGATGGATGAAATGGAAAATAAGATGCGAAGAAAGAATGTGAGGTCTCCTCAGACCCTACCTCATTCTTGGAAAAAAAATTCAAAGACCTATTAGGAGAAAATTCCTTCATCTTTTTTTCGCGTTGGAAAGAGCCCATAGGGTCCCTTCTAGACCTCCCCAGCCAGCAGCTCCCCCCCCCCCCCCCCCCCCAAGATCTCTCCTGGTAAAAATGCTCTATTACAAGGACAGAGTGACCATACTAAACAAGGCTAGAGAAATTGCAATATCCTTTACAATAGGAATAGGGTTTCCATGTACCCATATTTCTCGTCTGACCTACAAAAACTGAGGACTACATTTTGGAGAAGTTAAACTCAAACTACAACAATTGAAAGTGAATTATGCACTGTTATACCCTGCAAGATTTCGAGTAAATTCTCTGGGGAGACTGTTTTTTGACACCCTAGAAGGAGTGGAAGGCTGAATAGCAACCCATAAGGGGAGATTGTAGAACATTTTTGTTGTTTTACTTACCAGAAATGGCGGTTGCTATGCTATGTTCCTAATCTGCCTCTTCCCATACCGCAGCAGGTCTTCTTCTTCGTCCTCCCCACAATGGGGAATGGGGCGCGCTGCCTTCTGGGAACTGTGTGTATCCCAGAAAGCAGCCACCCCTTCACAAAAGCACCGCGAGACTCGCGCATGCGCAGTAGGAAACGGACAGTGAAGCTGCAAGGCTCCACTGCCTGTTTCCCTCAGTAAGGATGGCGGCGCCGAGAGCTGCCAGGATCGAGCGATCAGCCTGGGGGGCAACATCATGGGTGCCTAGGACAGGTAAGTGTCCTTATTAAATGTCAGCAGCTACAGTGTTTGATTACTGTAAAAATGACAATGGCAGTGAAGAGGTAAACCACTAGGGGGCGCTAAGGGGTGATGTGTGCCATAAGGGATCGATTCTTACTGTAGGGGGGCGTGGCTGTAAGTGTGACGTCACTGATCGTCGTTCCCTTTATCGGGGAACAGACGATCAGTGACACTGCCACACAGAAGAACGGGGAAGATGTGTTTACATACACCTCTCTCCCCATTCTTTAGCTCCTGTGACCCGAACGCAGGACACCGTCGGCTATTGGGTTCGCGGGTTCCCCAGGCGCGGTCACAAAGTTTTCGCGCACGCGACCCACGGCTGTGCTCTTTAAGATGGCGTACCTGTACATGCCGGGGCCCAGCCGTGCCATTCTGCCGACGTATATCAGCGTTAGGCACTCATTAAGTGCTTACAAAGGGGTATGGCAAACAGTTCTCTTTATTTGTGTTTTTTTTTGTCTTATTTTTTTTTTTTTTCTGTTGTTGGGTGTGTGGGGTTTTGATGGGGGAGGGAAGAGTGTATGAACAAAAGGATAATGATGATAATAACACTAAAAAGATATATAAATGCCAACGTCACAATAGGAAGCCCCAATATAGGCTTAGGTGTGTATGAAAGCACTGGATGGAATGAGCAGTATGGTTGGTATTAACGTTTTTTGAAAGAGAACGACAGCTGTGATCACAGGCAATGCAAGGTCACAAAAGGGTCGCAGGAAAAATATATTAATCGTATACACGATCGAATACCTGATGGAATCTAATCCGATGGATTTTTTTTGTCGGATATCTTTTGACGCTCACTTTCATCAGTTTTGCCTACTCCAGTCAGTCAAAAATCCGACCGTACCAAAACGCAGTGACGTAAAACACTATGCCGTGCTGAGAAAAATGAAGTTCAATGCTTCTGAGCATGTGTGGATTTTTGACCGATGGACTTCCACACAGACGATTTTTTATTTTTTTTATCCATAGAAAAAATTAAAAACATGTTCTATTATTTTTCACCGATGAGAAAAAAGACCGATGGTGCCCACACACGATCGGTTTGTCCAAAGAAAACGGTCCATCGGTCTGTTTTCAACGGACAAACTGATCGTGTGTATGCACCTTAACATTTAAGAAAACTATACATTCATCAATAATAATAATTATTATTATTATTATTTTTAATTCAACACGGTCATTAACCACTTGAGATCCGCACTGTGGACAAAAGACGTCCACAGCGCGGACCTGAATTCCCGGGATCACGTCTTTGGACGTCATGTTGTTGTAATTCCGGGTACACGCGATCGGCAGGAACACAGCAGGTGACATCAGGGACGTGGAGCTCTGTGTGTAAACACAGAGCTCCACGTGCTGTCAGAGGAGAGGAGACCGATCTGTGTCCCTTGTACATAGGGACACAGCATCGGTCACCTCCCCCAGTCAGTCCCCTCCCCCTGCACAGTTAGAACACACCCAGGATACACATTTGACCCCTTCCTCACCCCCTAGTGTTAACCCCTTCAATGATAGTCACATTTATACAGTAATTAGTGCATATTTAAAGCACTGGTCGCTGTATAAATGTGAATGGTCCCAAAAATGTGTCAAAAGTGTCCGATGCGTCCGCCGTAATGTCGCAGTCCCGCTAAAAATCGCAGATCACCGCCATTACTAGTAAAAAAAAAATTGTAAAAAAAATCATTCTGTCCCCTATTTTTTAGGCGCTTTAACTGTTGCGCAAACCAGTCGCTTATTGCGTTTTTTTTTTTACAATTTTTTACAAAAAAACGTAGAAGAATATGTATCGGCCTTAACCGAGAATATTTTTTTATTTTTTTTTTAAATTGGGATATTTATTATAGCAACAAGTAAAAAAAATTTTTTTTTTTTTTTTTTTTTTTAAATTGTCGCTCTTTTTTTGTTTTTATAGCGGAAAAAAAAACGCAGAGGTGATCAAATACCACCAAAATAAAGCTCTATTTGTTGGGAAAAAAAAGGACGCCAATTTTGTTTGGGAGCCACGTCGCACGAACGCGCAAATGTCAGTTAAAGCGACGCAGTGCCGGAAGCTGAAATTTCGCCTGGGCACGAAGGGGGTTTATGTGCCCAGTAAGCAAGTGGTTAAAGAAGAAAGATCAAATTCCTCAGTCTACACACTAAATGTTGATGGGAGAATCCTCCCGCTGTGCTTTTGTGTTCTGATGGCGGCGGAGGAGCCTTCCCCGCTGTTAGAATACAATGATCGGTGCTGTGCTGCCTAAAAACCCGATAGGTTGATTGTACAAAAGTTAATTGGACTTCTGTACAACTAGGGTGCCTATACATGGATCGAAATTCAGCCAGTCCCTGCTGAACCGTGCAAATTTTAATCTATCTATGGCTGGCTTAAACCTAGCAGCTGATTACATCAATATCTGGGTTGGCAATTCTGCTACAGAACACTTGATAAGAGTGCTGTGTAACACAGTGTAACACAATGCTTTGGCATTTTGAGTAAAAGGGTGGTGTGTAATATATAAATAACACTTCTTTAAATAGTCATAGTTGTGCCATCTTTAAATAGGGCAGAGACCCACCCCACCAACCCCTGCAACAACTGTTCACTGCAGCCGTGTTCCAATACTTGTGAATAACCATGTGCAATTGATCACTTTTATAAATGACCACTGGCACACTTTACACTCCACAAAAGGAAAAAATGCAAAAAAATTCCCATCTGCTCACAAACGACAGATCCAACCAATACGTTGGATGGTCTGAATGATGTTTGCTCTTGATACTTATAACCTGTAAGTGAGTGTAATGTCATTCAGAATTCTAGTAAGTGCCACATTTTGGAAATTCCCTTCGGGGGTTAATTTTTTATTTTTTTTCCAAGTGGTTACAGCCGAACTAAACCCACCTATCCAACAGCCAAGGGAGCTGCCATCTTATGTTCTGTTTGATCTGCAGTTGCCATGGTGCTGCACATGTGATCAGTTATGACACCAGCCAATTGATAGTTTGACAGTTCAATTGAGATCACAAGCAAGTGTGACAGTTTATCATTCACAGCATTGCTTTAATGTAATTGTTTAGGGAACAGGTCTAATTGATAGTTATAGTTCCACTCTAAAGATGTTTCCAATTACATGTTTTTATACAATAAGGCTGCATTCACATCGGCCATTAAAGTGGATGTAACCCCTCCTTTAATTTTCAGTCAAGGAAGCTGCCATCTTGGCCTCTGTTTAATTCTCAATGGTCATGATGCTGCACATGTGATCAGTTATGATACCAGTGGTTGTGCTTGTAAACCCTCAGGAAAAAAAAAACGTGCAAGACAAAGGCATAATGAACTAGTATGCATAGCATACTAGCTCATTATTAATCACTTACCTGAGATCGGCGACATCGGTGGCAACATCACTCCCATGGGTTACTTCCCGGTATCGTGGCTCCGGGGCTGATATTGGCCGGAGTACGGGAGCCACCGGGAACGGCACACGGACTGAAGCAACGGCACATAGGTGCCATTGCTTCAGTTTGCCTCAATGCACATGTGCCGATGACATTGGCGCATGCAAGGGACAGGGGATAAACTGTGCAGGTTTAGGAGATATCCCGGGTAGCTACAGGTAGGCCTTAAGGGTCTACAACCACTTTAAATCGATGGGTTTACGTCCGCTTTAAAGGGGGGGGTAGCTGCAGCCGTCGGCCCCATTCACTATAACGGCAGGTCAGTGGTGGGCGTAGCTTTTCATGGCTCTTTGCACAGCCAGCGAATTGCCTTGGCAGAGAGCTGCGAATAGCTGCGACTGCCGGTGATCTGTCATTATAGTGCACCTAACCGCTGAGAGCCGCGGCAGAAATCTCTGATTCCTGCCACTACCATTCATACCGGCCCTAATCACTAGTTTAAAAATTTGACCAAAGCATTTTTGACCTCTTTCTGACCTGCTTCGAACAGGTTTTACCATTTTTTATAGAATTCTATGGGAGTGCAAAACATGTCTGAAGTAAGCCAAAGCCCATCAGGTCCTTACACTGTCTGAATGCCAACCAGGGTTGCCAACCATCAGTAAATTTACTGCACCACTTACTAGGTCATTATGAAATACTTACCTTAAAACGAGGCATCGGTAACTAACTTACCTGGTCCACGCCGAGGTAGCTGACATGTTGCCTCGGCATGTCTTCCGAGTATCGCGGCACCATCGCTGTGAGTGGCTGAAGCAACAATATCGTCTCTCATGCGCGCAGGAGACTTCTTTCCGGCATCTGCCGGGCCTTCAGCCGAGAATCCCCTGTGCGCATGCGCCGCTGCAGTCAGCGGCTCATTGCAAGGGGAATATCTTCAACTTTTTCTTTATCCTTTGTCCAACATGAAGAAACAAATACTTAGAGATACAAGAAGTCTTCAGCTGTTAGTAGTAATTCTCGATTTTATATTTTGCTTTAATCCACCTGTTGCTAAACTAACTATTATTTCCACAGCAGCAACAATTGTTGCAATGGTACTGAAGTATAGTTATGACGGTGAGTACCAGCTATCGGCCAGGTCAGGTCTTTCCCCAAGTTGAGCTTGAGTTTCCAGGCCGAGTTTGGAACCAGTTTGTATTGTTTTTAAATAGGAGCAGGCTGGAGCAGGCAGCCACATTTGTCGATTCTGCTCCTCTATTTCCAGCTGCAGAGTGATCTCAAATGTGATCTGCGCGCTGCTTCTCTGCATAGATAGGTAGATGGTACCCAGTGGTTGTCTGGTGGCAAAAGCTCCTGAAGCCTAGGGGTGTTGAAATTAATCGTAGCGATTCGACCACCCACGATGCGATTCCGATGCTACGACTTGCATTAATCGATTTTTGATGACGTCACCTGCGCGCCGCTTTTTTCCCCCGAGTCTGATTTTTTTCATCCGAAAAAAGAAGCTGTGGGCGTTAGCCGCACCTCTTCCCCCCCCCCCCCCCCCCCCCCGCTGATACATTCGAAGAAGCCATGGGCGTGTTAGCCAGGCCTCCTTTCCCGCCCCCCGCTGACGGCATTCCCAGCCGCCCGTCACCACGTGTAGAAGACTAGAGACGGCCGAGGACTGCAGGCAGCAGAACACTGACAGGACATCGTCGTCGTCGTCACAACATAATTGATTAACGTCGCAACATCATTGATTAACGTCGCAACATCATCGATTTGAAATTGATACCCTTTTTTTTTTTTTGTATGATATTTGCTTTTGCTCATCACTGCCACACACATGCAGTCATGCATTGCATGTGTGGGGCAGTAATGAGAAAAACTAAAAATCAGAAAAAAACACAAAAAAAGGTATCAATGAAGTTTTGATGTGAATCAATCACTAAGACAATAAGACATACATATACCATAATTTATGACACGACATACATTGTCGTTTGGCAGGACTTTATGGGGACAATGTCTGCAGTCTCTGATCCTCTCTAGAATCATTGTCTGCAGTCTTTTATCCTCTCTAGTATCATTGTCTGCAGTCTCTGTCCATCTCTTGTATCATGTCTGCAGTCTCTGTCCATCTCTTGTAGTATTTCTGCAGTCTCTGTCCATCTCCTGTAGTATTTCTGGGTCAGTCTGGAGCTCCTCTTTAAGTTGTCTGCTGTGTTTACAGTTTGCTACATGCAGAGAATTTTTTTTAAGAACAGATGAAAACTGTGCGCAGTAATCTTGATGCATCGCGGAATCGAATCGTGGACTTGATAATCGCATCGAATCGTGAGACCTGTGAAGATGCGCAGCCCTACTGAAGCCGGTGCTCATGGCCCAACGTTCCCCACAGCTACACTACACTCTCCTACTGAGTAACCTATCCTGCTCTTTTGCAGCCACAGTTCTCTATCAGGTTCTATCAAGGAGGGCATTTGGGGGTGGGAGTAGAGCACTGTACTGGGGGAGGGGGTGATTTGGGGGGGGAAAGGGCCACCCTGTACGCTGCACCCTGAACCTTCAACTCTGTACGTGGCGCACCTCTGTACCCTGCACTCTGTACGTGTCATACACCTGAACTCTGCACATAACACACGCTACTGTTTTTTTTTTTTTATTATTGAAATACTGTGCCACTACTGGAAGCCAATATTTGGCATGGGGCTGTGCAGCCCCATTGAGCTCATCAGGCTAGTTTGACAGGTAAAGGCCATCTGTCAAACTTGACATATTGAGTTAAAATTGCCACGCTATGAAGCTAAGCATGAAGTTAAGCATTGAGGCCATGACAATGTGTACTCATTTAAGCAGGTGCTATGTTCATTTAGAGGTAGGTGGTCTGAAGCTGTTCTGTTCAATCGTCCTCTTTTAGGCCACTCCCACTATTATATGCATCTGGTCATACCCATTGATATCTTTGGCATGCATAACAGAACTTGTTTTTCAAATGGATCCCAGCAGGGTGGCTGACGATTTGTCATGCTGTGTTAACTTTTTAATTGTAAACTAGGCACAATGCACATTGGGCGCCATTCATCCTCACCCCAAATGTGTCGCAATTTTGCAGCGACTGTAATGCCTGGTCCAAGGCCAAATTGTGGTCTCTCAGTTTTTTTTTTTTTCTTTTAGTCTGACGTACGCACATGGGGAAGTCCATTTAAATGAATAGGCTGCCCTATGTACGACGCATGGTTTTTATAGCGCTTGTGGGAACCCACATTCCTGCTAAGTGATATGCGAATGGGGGCCTTAGGTCCTATACATCCTTTATTGTTTGCTTATCCCTATCAGCAAGGTTTATAATTCCCCCATTCCTGTTCTAAGAGCCGTCATTAAGAATCCTAGAACATCCTTTTTTTTTTTTTTTTTACTTGGAAACTTTTTTGATGTAAAGCACAGTTTACAAGTCATTCAGTTACATTTAGTTTTATAAAGTTTTTCGTATGATTGGACAATGAAAATACATACACAAGTATATTATATTAACAAGGTATGCCCCAGGTACATAGGAATTCTGCACCAGGCACAGAACACTTGCACACGTTTTCCCATCCTCCAACCATCTGTCACAGATGTTGGAATATTTTTAGGTAGACCCTGTGTGTGTGTGTGTATAGATCAGCTTCTTGAAGGGCAAGGTGTCATTAACTGCTTTTTTTTCCAGTGCCGTAGTGTGGGGGGCACATTCTGCATCCATCCCTGAGCTATCACCTTACGTGCCAAGAATGTTTCAAAGATAAATATTGTGTGATATTTGTCCACCTCCACATCTGGCAGTAGCCCCAAAATACATAGCTTAGGGTCCAGCACCACAGGGGAACCCATATTGTCATGAAGGAAACATACAACCTGTGTCCAATACGTCTGAATATAGGGACAGGTCCATATCCGATGGTAGAAGGGTCAGGGTCGGCCCTGCACAAGCGACACGTTGGGTTTGGCGTGTGCTGAAACTTTGCCAATCTCATAGGCGCCAGGTAGGCTCTGTGCACTATACACAGTTGTGTCAG
Source organism: Rana kukunoris (assembly GCA_029574335.1). Taxonomy (NCBI): domain Eukaryota; kingdom Metazoa; phylum Chordata; class Amphibia; order Anura; family Ranidae; genus Rana; species Rana kukunoris. The sequence continues at coordinate 134,552,553 of CM056051.1, forward strand.
TCTGTCAGACATCTTGGGAGACACTGTCTTGGTTCCCTCCAAGATCTCGCCCCATTCATCGTCAGCTATGGGTCCTACGTCCTGTTGCCACCCTGTTTTGGCCTTATAGATAATAATAGCTGCATTCCGTCATCTGATCGCGTAGTATGGTTGTGATATGAGTTTGGAGGGGTCGTCCCCCAAAATAACATCCAGCACAGGGGGTGGCTCCATCCCTACATCTAGGTTTGGTATCTGGGTTCTAACCGCGTGCCGGAGCTGCAGGTATTTAAATGTTCGTTGGTGTGGGAGGGAAAACTCTTCCTTAAGGGTCTGGAACTGTTTGAGCACTGAATCGGTCAAAACCTGATGGAGATGTAGTATTCCATATCTAGCCCAAACTATCAAGTCTGGAATAGTTTCCAGTTCCGGCATATGGCTATTAAGCCATAAAATGTCCCCACATTCTGCTTTTTAAGAGATATTTCCCATATCCTTTGGTGATGTAACAACATGCCAGAGTTGTACCGTGCGTCAGGACCGGGTGTTTTTCCCACAAAGGATTGCCTGAACGGGTGTATATGTCGGATGGCCCGGTTTGTCACAAACCAAGGATCTGTAGCGCTGCATTTCCGACGTGTGGAAATGATACATGTGAGATAGTTGCGAGGCCAGGTAGTAGTCTTGTAGGTCCGGGAGGGATACACCCCCCATATCCATTGGGTTCTTTAAGATTTGCCAAGCTAGTTTGTGTCTACCATTACCCCAAACAAATGAATTAAGAATGGCTTCCATCTGTTTAAAAAGTTTTAAGGGGATATAAAGGGAGGCATGCCACACTAGGTATAGAATCTTGGGTAGTATGATAATTTTTATAAAATGTACGTGTCCCATCACCCCCAAGGGTAGTCTGGACCACTTCTGCGTTTTTGCTTTTAAGCAATTCAAACAGGGGAGCTACATTCATGGGTGTATAGTCAACTAGGTCCCTAGTTACCTCCACCCCCAAATATTTAATTTTGGATACCCTAGCGAGTGGTAGAGGGGGGCTTGTGAAAGGGGGGGGGGGGAACACATCTATTGGAAGAATTTTGGATTTGTCCCGAGTATCCCTCCATTTGTTCAATTAATTTCAACGCAGCTTGGAGTGATGGTCCCTGGTCCGCTAGATATAAGATGGTATCATCAGCATACATTCCTATTTTATCTACGTGGGCTCTGATGGCAATGGCCAGTGGCTCCGCTGCCAACGCATATAGCAAGGGGGAAAGGGGACACACTTGTCAGGTACCCCTTTCTAATGGAAACTGTTCCGAGAGCCATCCATTCACAAAAACTCTCGCCCTGGCCGCCGCTCCGGAACGCAGGCTGCAGCCGCGGCCCGTCCTACCTCTGCAGCAGGGTGTGGATGCTCCTTGTTAGTGGCAGCAGGCAGTCGGGGGGGGGGGGCGCTCCAGAAGGATAGCCAGTGCCAGGCAGCCTGGGAGAGTCAGTTTGCCCGAGGCAGCGCGCCGTGTGTGGCAAGATGGCCAGCGTTCGGGAATCTAGGCCGAGTACAGGCTAGCGGAGCTCACATTAAACGCGACCTAGTCCATTGCTCTCCAGGCCATGCCCCCAATCCTAGAAAATCTTTAGTATTGTTCAGAGGTGGTCCCCTCCTTTCTCTTATTGATTACTATTTGAGTTTTTAGACTGAAGAGTATAATGATCAACCTGTTAACATCTTATAAAAAAAATCAGTAACCATAAACACAGAAGCCATTTTCTCTTCATTACTTACAAACCATCATATATATGTGCTTTTAAATGCCCACATGTTCTTTGCTTACAGGAATTTGACCATTTTCTGGCAACCAAGTTCTCCACTGTAAAGCGCTATGGAGGAGAGGGAGCAGAAAGCATGATGGGATTCTTCCATGAGCTGTTTAAGGTCTGTTCCTTCAGTGGGGTGACTGATGTTGTTCTAGGAATGCCTCACAGAGGGAGGCTTAATCTGCTAACAGGACTTCTCCATTTCCCGCCAGAGGTAATTCTACTTTCTTTTTATGTATTTCCTTTTCAAAGCTTCTAATTCTGTTTAGTATTAATACGTTTTCCACTTGAAATGTATTTTGATTTAAGCCAAGGGTAAACTGGGTGGACGCAGTATAAGCGTTGGTGGTAGTAAACTGTGATTTTTTATTTTTTACCTACAGGTAAGCTTTTTATCAAGGTCAAATGAATAACCCCATAAATGTGCATAGGAGATAGTCTAGTGAGTGGCAGCTTGTGATGTCACCAGCGCATGCGCTCTGAAGGAACGCCATACCCGTGCAGTTCCTTCAGAGCTCTATGCCGTGACTTCCGCGGGAGTGACATCATCGTAGCTCAGTAATTCAAGCGGGTGGAAGACCAGGTGAAGATGGAAGCCTCTGCAGCGATGACTGCTCACTGCTGGAGGGCTTTGTTTTGGGGTTGCACCAATACCGATACTGGTATCGGTGCTCATACTAGGCATTTACGCAAAAATACTTAAAACCGATACCTTCTGACTCAGTTGACCCTCGTAGTTGTGGGGCTGACAGTGCTAATTGTTGGGAGTGCTGTGTTGTTCATTACTTGGTCTCATCTAGATGGTAATATTACACAACACACCAATAGATAAACATGGAGACCCCCCCCCCCCTCCCTTCTCCTTCTAATTTTGATCTCCCTAATTGTCAGAAATTGGGGTTATAAAGGAATTTATTTTCCCTAAATAGCTTCCTTTACCTTAGTGCAGTCCTACGTCACTTACCACATCCTTCCATTTTGCTTTTAAATGTCCTTATTTCTTCTGAGAAATGCTCACTTCCTTTCTGTCTGTGACTCCACACAGTAATGCAAGGCTTTCTTCCTGGTGTGGAGAAATCCTCTTGAGGGGGGAGGGGGCGAGCAGGAGTGTCAGGACACTATACTTTACAGAGAAAAGAGCATCCTGACACTCCTGCTCACCCTCCACTTTAACTCTTAGTGAATTTACCCCACAAATCATCTTAACTGGCAATTGCACTACATATGATATTGTTGTTCAAGTAAGTACTATTTTTTTTTTTCAAAAGTATGTACATTTGAGTTTTATTTACCAGCCAATTTTTATTTATTTTTTTGTAGCTGATGTTTCGCAAGATGCGTGGTTTAAGCGAGTTCCCAGAGAATTCTCCAGCTATTGGGGATGTTCTTTCCCACTTGACTTCCTCTGTGGATTTGGATTTTGGTTCCGACAAGCCTCTCCATGTTACATTGTTACCAAACCCTTCACATTTGGAAGCCATAAACCCAGTAGCTGTTGGCAAAACTCGGGGAAGACAGCAGTCTTTGTCTGATGGAGATTATTCTACTGATAGTCTTGCACAACCTGGGGACAAAGTTGTATGCCTTCAGGTAAGTGACAGTTTTCATTTTCTTGTTTTATTCAATGTTTAAGTCATAAATGAAAGTTGTTGTAAATCTCGGACATTAATCATGAACAAAGCATATCCCTCTATAGTGTCTCAATTAAGAACACTAAGGGGTTGATATACTAAGAGCAAATAGAGTGCAGTCGCTTCAAAGCTTTGTAAATGAGCAGAACCTCTTCTGGCTTCCATCATCCAATCATGTGCAAGCAAAAACACAGTTTTTTCTTTTATTTTACTTGCACGTGATTGAGGTAAAGCTTCATTTGCAAAGCATACCCATTTACTAAAGTCTGGCGCAGTTGCACTTTGCAAAGTCTATTTGTCTTTAGTGAATCAACCCCTAAGGCCTCGTACACACGATTAAATCTGTCTGCTGGAAACGGTCGGCCCGACCATCCCAGCAAACAGATTCGACCGTGTGTACGGGCGAGCAGACGGATTTGGCCACCCGACAGATTGGAAAGCATGCTTTGAAATCTGTCGGCTGGGAACCCGTCCGCCCGACATGTCTGCTGGTTAGTATGCTAACCAGCAGACATGTCTTCTCGCACACGCGCCAAATGATTTTGACGCATGCGCGGAAGTGTTTTACTTCCTGGTGCGGTGACGTGGCGGCGTCAACATCACCGCCACGTCACCGAGACGTCAGCGCGCTGTCTGCTGGCGGAGATTTTGGTTTGCTCGTGTGTACACGCGAGCAAACCAAAATGCCAGCAGACAGATCTGTTCAAATCGGTCGGTCCGACCAATTTGAACAGATAGATTTAATGGTGTGTACGAGGCCTTAGTGTTCTTCCTGTCTGCTGCTTCAGCTTTCTGCTATCCTCATGAACCACTTTTGACAAGTTTTTCTGACACCAAGAGAAAAATGGTGACATGGGAGGGACCTCCAGCTGATTGACAGACTCAGCTCTGTTCCTGTTTGCTGTGTAAAAAGGGGTGTGCCCCTTCCCTTCAATCAGCTCATAGAGCTCTCCTCGCTGAGCTCTGCAGAGTGTAACTTCAGCTCTCCCCTTTTTTCTGTCACCTCAGTCAAGCGTTATAAATTATGGACTTGTGGCTGTAGAGAAAAGTATAAGATAAACATGTACAACTTATGTAGGATGACTTGTTTCATCTCTGTGTATTACATGAGGCCAGTCACCTCACTGGATATATGGAAGAGTTATCAACCACTTTAATATTCAGAACATATATTTTAACCAGTTAGGCTCTAGAGCAATTTTCAACATTTTGACTATGGACCCATTATTTGAGTAATAATTGTATTACTTCTAATAATACATACGTGACACGTAGAGGTTTATTTACTAAAACTGGAGGGTGCAAAATCTGGTGGAGCTCTGCATAAAAAAAAACGGTGTCCAGTTTTTTTTTTTGTCAAAGCTTAACTGAACAAGCTGAAGTTAGAAGCTGATTGGCTACTTTGCACAGCGGCACCAGATTTTTCACTCTCCAATTTTAGTAAATCAACCCCATATTTTTTTTATTTTTGGTGACATTGTCTTCTAATATTTGTTTTTAAAAGGCAAAATATGAATAGATAACTATACTTTTTTTATGGTCCGTTGAAGGGCACAAGAATTCTTACAGTCGGTTTATATTGCCCCCTACAGGAGAAATGGGATACGTTTGTGCTCCAATCCAAGTATGAGAATGCTTCAAATCGACTGTATCTAAACACACTGCAAAATATACACCAAATTGTCCGAAATATTGGAACGCCTGCCTTTACACGGCCATGAACTTTAATGCAATCCCAGTCTTAGTCCGACGGGTTGAATATTGAGTTGGCCCACCCTTTGCAGTTATAACAGCTTCAACTCTTCTGGGAAGTTTGTCTGTAAGGTTTAGGAGTGTGTCTATGAGACTGTTTTGAGCATTCTTTCAGAAGTGCATTTGTGAGGTCAGTCTGCTCAAATTCACCCCAAACGTGTTCTATCGGGTTGAGGCCAGTCAAGTTCCATTCACCCCAAACTCGCTCATCATGTCTTTATGGACCTTGCTTTGTCCACTAGTCCAAATCATTTGGTGGAGGGGAAATTATGGCGTAGGGTTGTTTTTTTCCGGGGTTGGGCTTGGCCCCTTAGTTCCAGTGAAGGGAACCCTTAAGGTGTCAGAATACCAAGACATTTTGGACAATTTCACGGCCCCAACTTTGTATGAACAGTTTGGGGATGGCCCCTTCCTATTCCAACATGACTGTGTCCCTAAAGACATGGATGAGTGAGTTTGGGGTGGAGGCACTTGACTGGTCTGCACAGAGTTCTGACCTCAACCTGATAGAACACCTTTGGGATGAATTAGAGAGGAGACTGCGAGCCAGGCCTTCTCATCCACATCAGTGCCTGACCTCACAAATGCGCTTCTGGAAGAATGGTCAAACACATCCATAGACACACTCCTAAACCTTGTGGACAGCTTTCCCAGAAGAGTTGAAGCTGTTATAGCTGCAATGGGTGGGCCAACTCAATATTGAACCCTACGGACTAAGAATGGGATGCCATTAAAGTTCATGTGCGTTTAACCACTTAAGGACCGCCTACTGCACATTAAGTCGGCAGAATGGCACGGCTGGGCGCTCCCGTGACCCGGTCCGAAGCTCCAGGAACGGGACCGCGGGATTCGCGGACCCGATCCCTGCTGCAGTGCGGCGATCCATCCCTGGAGCTGGAGAACGGGGAGAGCTGTGTGTAAACACGGCTTCCCCGTGCTTCACTGTGGCTGCAACATCGATCGCGTCATCCCTGTAATAGGGGGACGCGATCGATGACGCCCCACCTCCCTACAGTTGTAAACACACACACAGGGAACACTCAAATTCACAGCGCCCCCTGTGGTTAACTCTCAAACTGCAACTGTCATTTCCTCAGTAAACAATGCAATTTAAATGCATTTTTACTGTGAAAATGACAATTGTCCCAAAAATGTGTCAAAATTGTCAAGTGCCCGCCATAATGTCGCAGTCACGAAAAAAATCGCCGATTGCTGCTATTAGTAGTAAGAAAAAAAAATGCAATAAAACTATCCCTTATTTTCTAAACGCTATAAATTTTGCGGAAACCAACCGATAAACGCTTATTGCGATTTTTTTTTTTTTTTTTTTTTTTTTTTACCAAAAATATGTAGAAGAATACGTATTGGCCTAAACTGAGGAAAAAAAAATATTTTTTTTATATATTTTTGGGGGATATTTATTATAGCAAAAAGTAAAAAATATAGATTTTTTTTTTTTAAATTGTCGCTCTATTTTTGTTTATAGCGCAAAAAATAAAAACTGCAGAGGTGATCAAATACCACCAAAAGAAAGCTCTATTTGTGGGGAAAAAAGGACGCCAATTTTGTTTGGAAGCCACGTCGCACGACTGCGCAATTGTCAGTTAAAACGACGCAGTGCCGAATCGCAAAAAGGGGCAAGGTTCTTTACCTGCATTTTGGTCCGGGTCTTAAGTGGTTAAAGGCATTTGTCCCAATACTTTTGACAATACAGTGTATTCCCATTGGCAAAAGCTATGTGTCTTACGACCAAAGTTACAAAAAGCTATAAATAATAAGAAAAGAGCCTTTCGAAAATATAAATCGAAGGAGCACTATCATCTTTTAAAAGTTACAAAGAATATGACAGAATATGGAAAAAGGTAATTAAGGAATGACCGGTTGTAAAAGGGTCAGGTCTGAGTATGTAGTATGTAATACATTTGAATTCATGACTGGTGAGAGAGAAAAATCAAATTTATAAAATTCCTTCATAAGGTGTGTGTACGAAAAAAAACAGGGAGGTTCAAGTCCCAATTGAGAATAGTATTGACGCAGCCCCAAATAATCCACAGTGGCTCAAAATCAATATGTTCCAGAAGTCTTTAGATAGAATATAGGCCAATAAGGCACAAGATGAAAGGCATTGTTTTTGGAGACCCTATTACTCTCTTCCTGCTAATTTAACCCTTTTACTGCCAATGGTAAAATATTAAAGATGGGGGCATGGGCTCATAGGGGTAAGGGGGGGCGAGTGACCCCCCCCCCCCCCCCTGGAATCGTCAAGGGTCTGCCATACTGGCATCTGTAGCTGTGCTGAGACTCTCTGTGTTTGTGCAGTTGGCTCCACAGCTGTTGCAAGATCAGTGTCACTGAGTTACAGAGCTCTTTACTGCCACCTCTGTCCGCTTCCTGTATGTGCGCCCTCGTGTTTGCTTTGATAACTGTAATGTATTTTCAATGGGGACATGTGGAAACAGGACTTGGGAGAAGGAAGACCACCGTGACCTTACAAGTGGAGGGAGGAGGCTGTTTGTGTACAGGGGGGGCAGACATATATACAGATGAGGGGGGCAGCTGAGTGCATACAGGTATGATCAGTGAAGGGGGGGGTGCCAGATATAGGAAAGGTCATATCATCTGTCCTGTCCTGTATACAGCTATATACACCCATCTTCCTTCCTGTATTCCTCCATCATCACTGACTGCAGATATACATCATCTGTCCTGTATATAGAGCTGTATATACCCACCTTCCTTCCTCTATATACCAATACCATCCACCCCTTCTATATACCCCTACTGTACACCCTTTGTACTGTACATTTGATCAGCACAGTGAGGCTGCATATCATGGACACATGCCTGCGCTTTATTGGCTAATGAATAAGCCCCTCCCCTTCATGACATTTTCAAAGAAGCAGAGCATAGGTGACTGTAAAATTATGCCCCCCCCCCCCCCCCCCGGAAAAAGTTCAGCGGACGCCCATGGATGGATGAGGGGGGTGAAAAATTAACAAGGTAAGCCGTCAGATGCTAACGATCCGGTGACTGCGCTGGATCAATTCTACTCCGCACGTGCCCTGCTATGTGTTCCAGGCTCTGTTCACCCATTGGTGGACCAAGAACCAGCATGGTGGGTGCTGCTCTTCCTTTTATTAACCCCGAAACGACATGTTAAGAAGAAAGCCATAGTTGAAAGAAAGCCATTGTTGGGAAATTTCAAGGCACTGCATGTGAAAAAAACAAAAAGTTATTAGTTTAGACAAAAAAAAAAGCAAAAGCTTAAAACACTTAAAATCTCCCCCAATTTTTTGTTGAGCCTCCCCTCCCCCTCCACGAAAAGGCAAAAATATTTACTTGCTTGTAGCATACTTTAGTGGATATAGTGCCAATATGGGGCAAATAGACATTGTTAATAGAGCTACAAACTTGATTAGATCATGTGCCTTGATATTGCTTTTCTACAAAACGGAGGGATGATGCTTGTGGGCTGGGGCAGTGTCCATTGTTGCAGTATAACCAAATCAGCTGGGGTTACAATGACATTTACTTTGTCCTGTTTAACATAGTTTTGGTGATATGAAAAAGTGGAGTTTCCATCCCAATTATTTTTTTTCATTATTGTACTCATTAGACCTAAAAAAGAAAAAAAAAAATCATCTCCCTCTAATGCTCCTGGGAAATGTGTGTCATCATTTCCCAGGATGCAATGATCTACCCCATTATAACTCCCCATCCAAGACTTCCAGGAAGTAAGTGCTTGTGGGCTTCACAATGCCCACAAGCAAAATGACAACGGTGTGGACATAGTTTTGTAAGCTATGGCCTGGATTCAGAAAGGACTTACGCCGACGTATCTCCTGATACACCGTGTAAGTCCACGGATGCTCTGTCGTATCTTTGCGCCTTTTCTTGAAATTAGATTTTGGCTTAATCTGACCGACGTAAGTCTCCTACACCGTCGGATCTTGGGCGCATATTTACGCTGGCCGCAAGGGGTGCTTCCATAGATTTACGCGTCTAATATGTAAATGAGCAAGGTACGAACATACTTGCGCCCGTCGCTGTAATCTACGCCGTTTTTGTAAGGCGTACGTCCGGCGTAAAGTTACCTCTGCTATATGAGGCGCAGGTAATGCAAAGGTATGGGCCAGGGAACAACGCTGTCAAATTTTAGTTTGCGTACGTCGTTTACGTAGTACTACGTGAATAGGGCTGTGCGTAGGTCACGTTCACGTCGTAGGCATTGAGCCGTCGTATCTTAGGGAGTATATGCGACGTGATTCTGAGCATGCGGCGTTCGATGGGCCATTCATTTGCATGGGGTCACGCTTAATTTAAATAGATCACGCCCACCTCCTTCCTACTTTGAATTTGGCGGGCTTACGCCAGCCAATTTACGCTATGCCGCCGCAACTTACGGAGCAAGTGCTTTGTGAATACTTTACTTTCCTCTCTATGTTGCGTGAATCTGGGCCTATCTTTTTTTGAATAACTATGCGGAGCGGCGGCAGATTGTAAAATAGTAAGTCACTGGATTTATATTATAAAAACGCATGATGAAAGGACATACATTTAAAAAATGCTAATTGTGGTTGGAACCCCGCTTTAATGTTACAGAGCATGGTAACATTATTCAGAGATGAAAACCTTTTTTTTTTTTTTTTTTATGTTTACACTACATAAGAAAAACCCAAAACACATTTTTGTTCTAACAATAAAAATACAGTTGTTTTAAACAGGTAGGTAAGAAAAGCAGGAAGGCTAACAGTTATTCTATTTAGGGATGCAATTGAGGGTTTTTTATTATTTTTTTTCCTTCTAGTTTTAAACAAGAACCATAGTCCAATCCTGTTTAAAAAAAAAAAAAAGCAGTATAAGGCAAAGTCCATAGTAGTCAATATTTGACCAAACAAGCAGACTGTCACTACTTACTTTAACCACTTCCTTACTGGGCACATATACCCCCTTCCTGCCCAGACGAAATTTGAGCTTCCGGCACTGCGTCGCTTTAACTGACAATTGCGCGGTCGTGCGACGTGGCTCCCAAACAAAATTGACGCGTTTTTTATTTTTTATTTTCACAAATAGAGCTTTCTTTCGGGGGTATTCGATCACCTCTGCGGTTTTTATTTTTTGTGCCATAAACAAAAAAAAAGAGTGACAATTTAAAAAAAAAAAAAAAAAAAGTTATTGCACCTACAAAATGGGGGACATAATTATGATTTTTTCATTTTATTGGGACTGCGACATTATGGCGGACGCTTTTGACACATTTTTGGGACCATTCACATTTATACAGCGATTAGTACTATAAAAATGCACTGATTACTGTATAATAAGCCTCTCTATTCATTTCAGCTGAGGCTGCAGAGAAAGGGACTGTGGAATCTTGTGTCCTTAGTCCCTTTCTCTGTCCTAAAGGGGAGATGTCAGAGGTCTGTTAAGACCCCTGATATCTTTCCAAAGACCCCCAACAGGGCTGATAAAAATAAAATAAAAATTGCAATAAATATAAAAAATAAATAAATAAAATGTAAATATATAAAAAAAATTAAAACACACTGACAATACACCCCCCCCCCCCCCTAAAAAAAATCACTGTAAAAATAAAGCAAAAATTGTAAAAAAAAATAGCAAACAAAAAAAATACTGTCACATCACATTAAAAAAAAGTATCGGTATCAGCGAGTACTTGGGGAAAAAAAAGTATTGGTACTTGTACTCGGTCTCAAAAAAGTATTATCGGGACAACCCTAGTTGCGACATATGGAAATAATTCAATTCCGGCAATTACTCTTCCCAGCTCTTTACCATTCTAATGGATTGATTGTAGATATTTGCATTTATTTTGCTTTCTTCTTTACAGGTACATGGAGATGCTTCATTTTCTGGTCAAGGCATTGTCCCTGAAACTTTTACAATTTCAAATCTACCTCACTATCGAATAGGTGGCAGTATCCATCTGATTGTAAATAACCAGGTTGGTTATACTACTCCTTCAGATCGTGGCAGATCTTCTTTGTATACTAGTGATGTGGGTAAGTGCTTCCAAGAGATGCTCGAAGGTGTTCAGCTCTAAGGAGATAGAGAGATATATATATATATATATATATCTCTCTATCTATATCTCTATCTCTATTAGTTGTGCTCATAAGTTTACATACCCTGGCAGATTTCATGATTTCTTGGCCATTTCTCAGAGAATATGAACACAAAAACATTTCTTTCACTCATGGTTAGTGTTTGGCTGAAGCCATTTATTATCAATCAACTGTGTTTTGTCATAATGACAACAGAAACTACCCAAATGACCATGATCAAAAGTTTACATACCCTGGGGATTTTGTCCTGATAGCATGCACACAAGTTGACACAAAGGGGTTTGAATGACTATTAAAGGTAACCATCCTCACCTGTGATCTGTTTGATTGTAATTGGTGTGTGTGTGTGTGTGTATGTACAGTGCAGACAATAAGTATTTGAACACCCTGCTATTTTGCAAGTTCTCCCACTTGGAAATCATGGAGGGGTCTGAAATTGTCATCGTAGGTGCATGTCCACTGTGAGAGACATAATCCAAAAAAAATTCCAGAAATCACAATGTATGATTTTTTAACTATTTATTTGTATGATACAGCTGCAAAGAAGTATTTGAACACCTGTCTATCAGCTAGAATTCTGACCCTCAAAGACCTGTTAGTCTGCCTTTAAAATGTCCACCTCCACTCCATTTATTATCCTAAATTAGATGCACCTGTTTGAGGTCATTAGCTGCATAAAGACACCTGTCCACCCCATACAATCAGTAAGAATTCAACTACTAACATGGCCAAGACCAAAGAGCTGTCCAAAGACACTAGAGACAAAATTGTACACCTCCACAAGGCTGGAAAGGGCTATGGGGAAATTGCCAAGCAGCTTGGTGAAAAAAGGTCCACTGTTGGAGCAATCATTAGAAAATGGAAGAAGCTAAACATGACTGTCAATCTCCCTCGGACTGGGGCTCCATGCAAAATCTCACCTCGTGGGGTCTCAATGATCCTAAGAAAGGTGAGAAATCAGCCCAGGACTACATGGGAGGAGCTGGTCAATCACCTAAAAAGAGCTGGGACCACCGTTTCCAAGGTTACTGTTGGTAATACACTAAGACCTCATGGTTTGAAATCATGCATGGCACGGAAGGTTCCCCTGCTTAAACCAGCACATGTCAAGGCCCGTCTTAAGTTTGCCAATGACCATTTGGATGATCCAGAGGAGTCATGGGAGAAAGTCATGTGGTCATATGAGACCAAAATAGAACTTTTTGGTCATAATTCCACTAACCGTGTTTGGAGGAAGAAGAATGATGAGTACCGTCCCAAGAACACCATCCCTACTGTGAAGCATGGGGGTGGTAGCATCATGCTTTGGGGGTGTTTTTCTGCACATGGGACAGGGCGACTGCACTGTATTAAGGAGAGGATGACTGGGGCCATGTATTGCGAGATTTTGGGCAACAACCTCCTTCCCTCAGTTGGAGCTTTGAAGATGGGTCGAGGCTGGGTCTTCCAACATGACAATGACCCGAAGCACACAGCCAGGATAACCAAGGAGTGGCTCTGTAAGAAGCATATCAAGGTTCTGGCGTGGCCTAGCCAGTCTCCAGACCTAAACCCAATAGAGAATCTTTGGAGGGAGCTCAAACTCCGTGTTTCTCAGCGACAGCCCAGAAACCTGACTGATCTAGAGAAGATCTGTGTGGAGGAGTGGGCCAAAATCTCTCCTCCAGTGTGTGCAAACCTGGTGAAAAACTACAAGAAACGTTTGACCTCTGTAATTGCAAACAAAGGCTACTGTACCAAATATTAACATTGATTTCTTTCTCGTACATCACGGGACACAGAGCGGCATATTCATTACTATGTGGGTTATATGGAGTACCTTCAGGTGTGGACACTGGCAATCTTCAAACAGGAAGTCCCCTCCCTATATAACCCCCTCCCCTAGAGGGAGTCCCTCAGTTTTTTCGCCAGTGTCTTAGGTGTTGGTCACGGAATAGCTTTGCTCCACATCCTTGGGATTAAGGGCGGGCTACCGGATCTGTCCAAGGAGCCTCAGTGCCAAAGTGGACAGTACCCGGGCCCCAAACCGTGGGGTTTTGCCTATAATGCTCCTCTTTGGAGGGCTGGACCCTGGGCCCAGGACTTGGAGTTTGCAAAAACCATAAAGTTCCTGTTTTGCCAGGGTGCTATATAGGTCCAGGACAGTGGGTACCTTCATAGGACCCCAGGGCCTGAAGGTCTACTACGCTACCCACGGAGATGGGAGAAGATTGGATCAGTTTGCTGGTCAAACATCCTGCAGCATGGAGCAGGTAAGGGGGAGCCTGCGGGACTTGGTTCGACAGCAGGCTCCCCGGGGTAACCTAAAAGGGGGGATAGCCTAAGTATGCTCTGCATGGGCAACCGTGATCACTATGTCTAAAAGAGACAGGATGACACCCTTTCTCCCCCCATCACTAGGCCCCCCTGTCTAAATATGTGTTGCTAGCTAACCTGCTGTTTCTTCCTAGGGCTAGTAAGGATCCCTAGGGGCCTTGAGAGAGTCCTACCTGGCCGGGGGTTTGAATCTGCCGCCTGTTTCTGCGTGCCTGGATCTCCAGCAGCGCGGCTCCTCCATGTTCCTCCTGTATCCGGCATACGCGCGCGCGCGCGCGTGCGCGCGCACGTCTTATTGACGTTTTTCGCGCCGTCCAGACAGGAGGGCGGGGGGGGGCGGGCCTGCGGCGTCATACAGGGGCGCGCCTTTGTGCTGTTATAGACAGCAGGCCTTGTCAGGGCTCAGTCTGAGGCTGATTTTTTCAAGGAGAGGACGCAGAGCGGCAGAACAGTGACTCCCGGTGGCGGAAGAGGGGGTAGTACATGTGGACTTTGTTCCAATGCCTTTATTGTTAAGCCAAGAAATCCCCCTTATTTTGCAGCAGGTTGGAGGCTGGCAAACTTAAATTAGGGTCATTGTATGTTGTCAAATATATAATATATAATATATAATTATTTAAAAAAAAAAAAAAAAAAAAGAAAAGACCAACATACGGGCCCATCAGTTTTTGGGGACACTAGTGATCTATTCTCCCCTAAACTCTGAAAATTGTACTCCTGGCCACTACAGTCTGTTGTGTGGGCGGAGTCCCTCGATTTTGTATTATGGCTTCCAAGGGTTCGGGGTCAAAGGGGACAAAAAAGACCAAAAAACAAAAGGGGTCCCTTTCTGATTCTGATATGCCGATACTTTCCCCGCAGCTTATTAATTTAAGAAGCGCCTTGGATGAGCCATTAGGGGGATCTGGTGCGGAGGCTGGCCCAGATCAGCCCAGCCCTGTGTTTATCACAGAGGAGATGCTAGCCGTATCCCTAGGGGGGCTAGAAGAGAGAATAGCGGCATTGATCACCAGAGCTATTCCTGGTAAGAAACGGGTTAGATCCCCATCACCAGGGGGTGTATCCTCAGATGCTGAGATTCTCTCTCCGGAGGAATTAGAATCACAGGAGGATCAACTGGACCTGAACCAAGAGGGTTCAGGGATGGAAGGGTCTACCTCTGAGGAACCATTTTCAGACTCCCAGACAGAGAGACTGTGGGTACAGTCTTTGACGGACATGGTCCGCTCGGCATTTAGTTTGCCATTGCCAGAACTTCAGGTTCCTCCGGTATCCTCTCTGGGCTCTTTGAAAGCCCCGTTAAGCAACGCAGTTTTTCCGGTCCATCCTCTCTTGGAGGAATTGATCTTTCGGGATTGGGTACGGCCGGACAGGATTTTTCTGCCACCGAAAAGATTTGCGGTCATTTATCCCATGGAGGAAAAATTCTCCAAGAAGTGGAGGCTCCCAGTAGTGGATGCAGCCATCTCATGTGTGAATAAATCACTAACTTGCCCGGTGGAAAACATACATATGTTTAAAGATCCGGTTGATAAAAGATTAGAGACACTTTTAAAAGCATCCTTTGCTACGGCAGGAGCAGTGGTGCAGCCAGCGGTAGCTGCAATTGGAGTTTGTCAGGCATTAAAAGACCAGACAAAAGAGATGTTAAAGGACATGCCTACCCAACAAGCAGAAGAGTTTGCTGACATTCCCAGAGCTCTGTGTTTCGCGGTAGATGCTATAAAAGATTCCATCCAGCAGGCTTCTCGTTTATCACTATGTTTGGTACACATGAGAAGGCTCTTATGGTTGAAGAACTGGGCGGCAGAACCCCCATGCAAAAAGCTTCTGGCAGGATTTCCCTTCCATGGAGGACGACTCTTCGGAGAAGATCTGGATAAATATATTCAGACTATTTCAAATGGCAAGAGTACCCTTTTACCGGTCAAAAAGACATTCCGGGCTCCTACATTTAAAAGGCAGCTTTTTCCTGTCTCGGGGCCCTCTAATTCCAGGCAGTATCGACGGCCGCCTGCACGATCCAACGTTAACAGTAGATCGCAGGGACAGACCCCTGGGGGTAAGAAGCCGTGGTATCGCAAGCCGTCAAAGACAGCCCCTAAGTCTGCCTTATGAAGGGGCGCCCCCACTCTCACGGGTGGGGGGAAGGCTTCGTCTCTTCTCAGAAGTTTGGGAAGCCAAGATCCCCGACAATTGGGCCCGGGCATCTGTAACCACAGGTTACAGATTGGAGTTTCTAAGATATCCTCCGCCTCATTTTCAAGAATCAAGGCTACCAAGGGATTCAGCAAGGAAGGCCTCAATGCTGGCAGCTTTGGATCACCTGCTTTGCCAGGACGTAATTATAGAAGTGCCAGCCCAAGAGCAAGGCCTAGGTTTCTATTCCAATCTCTTTGTCATACCAAAGCCCAACGGCGATGTCAGGCCAATCTTGGACCTAAAGAGGTTAAACGCTTATCTAAGGGTGCGGTCCTTCCGGATGGAATCCATCCGGTCAGCAGCCGCCGCGCTTCAGAAAGACGATTTTCTGGCCTCCATAGACATAAAGGATGCTTACCTTCATGTACCAATCTTTCAGTCGCATCAAAGGTTTTTACGCTTCGCGGTGGGGCAGCGACACTTCCAATTCAGGGCGCTCCCTTTCGGGCTGGCCACGGCCCCCCGGGTATTCACGAAGATCCTAGCCCCAGTTCTGGCCAATTTAAGGATCCAAGGAGTCACAGTCCTAGCATACTTGGACGACCTTTTAATCATAGATCACTCACGGACGGGTCTGCAAAAGGCAGTAAACCTCACGGTTCGGTACCTCGAAGAATTCGGCTGGGTCCTAAACCAGGGAAAGTCAGCATTCCAGCCTACAAAGCAGTTGGAATACCTCGGCATGAGGTTAGACACAGAACATCAAAAGGTGTTCCTGCCCCTTGTAAAGATCAAGGCGATCAAGGGGTTGGTTCAGTTGGTTATAAACAAGAAAAGACCAACTATTCGCCTGTGTATGCGATTACTAGGCAAGCTAGTGGCCACATTCGAGGCAGTACCATACGCTCAGATCCACACTCGCGTCCTACAGGCAGCCATTCTAGCAGCCTGGGGCAAGAGGGCTCATGCCTTAGAGTCCCCTTTGACGCTATCATCAAGGGTCCGACAGAGCCTGGCCTGGTGGTTGAACCCTCAGAATCTTCTAAAGGGAAGATCCTTCAGCCCTGTTGTCTGGAAGGTAGTTACCACAGACGCCAGCCTGGCAGGCTGGGGGGCGGTCTTCGAAGGGTTCTCCCGCCAGGGAACTTGGGTGAAAGCAGAGAGGCAGCTCCCCATCAATATCTTGGAAATCAGAGCTGCTCGCCTAGCCCTGTTGGCGTGGACCTCCAGATTAAAGGGGTTCCCGGTGAGAATCCAGTCAGACAATGCCACGGCGGTGGCATACATAAACCACCAAGGGGGAACCAGGAGCCAGGCCGCTCAAAGGGAAGTGAACTTGATTTTTCAATGGGCAGAGGTTCATGTACCCTGCATTTCAGCGATATTCATTCCCGAGTGGACAACCTGCAGGCAGACTTCTTAAGTCGCCAGAGTCTGTTGCCAGGGGAGTGGTCTCTGCATCCCCAGGTCTTTCAGACAATCTGCCAGAGGTGGGGAACGCCAGACGTAGATATAATGGCATCCAGGTTCAACAAGAAACTAGACAGGTTCGTGTCGCGAGCGAGGGATCCTATGGCCTGCGGAACCGATGCGTTGGTTTGCCCTTGGCATCAATTCAAACTTCTATATGCATTCCCTCCACTACAGTTACTCCCCCGCCTGTTGCGCAAGATCAGAGTGGAGCACAAGCCAGTCATTCTAATAGCTCCAGCTTGGCCCCGGAGGGCTTGGTACTCACTAGTCCTGAATATGGCAGTGGGAGACCCTTGGACTCTTCCTCTACAACCAGACCTACTCTCACAAGGCCCGATCCTCCACCCTACATTACAGCGTCTAAATTTGACGGCCTGGAGGCTGAATCCCTGATTCTCAGGGGTAGGGGTCTGTCTAAGCAGGTAATCCCTACCCTGATTAAGGCTAGAAAGCCGGTCTCCAGGGTAATTTATTACAGGGTGTGGAGGAACTATATAGGCTGGTGTGAATCCAAAAGATGGAATTGCCGCAAATATACTATTGATAGGGTGTTAAGTTTTCTCCAGCTAGGAGTGGATAAAGGCCTGGCACTAAGCACAATCAAAGGACAGATCTCAGCTCTGTCAGTGTGGTTTCAGAGGCCGCTGGCCACCCACTCGCTGGTAAAGACCTTCTTACAGGGGGTCTTGCGTATTAATCCTCCTGTCAAGTCACCAGTTTGTCCTTGGGACCTAAATCTTGTCCTGTCCACTCTACAGAAACAGCCTTTTGAGCCTTTGGCTGAGATTCCTTTACTCTTACTGACAAGAAAATTGGTTTTCTTGGTCGCCATAGTTTCGGCCAGGAGAGTGTCAGAATTAGCAGCCTTATCGTGTAAGGAACCATATCTTGTTCTGCATAAGGACAGGGCAGTTCTCCGGCCCCATCCTTCCTTTCTACCAAAGGTTATATCCAAATTTCACTTAAACCAGGATTTGGTACTTCCATCCTTCTTTCCAAAACCTACATCTAGAAAGGAGGGGTTGCTGCATACCTTGGATATTGTCCGGGCCATGAAGGCCTATCTTAAAGCTACGGAAAAGATCCGGAAAACAGAGGTGTTATTCGTTCTACCAGATGGCCCCAAGAAGGGGCAGGCAGCTGCAAAATCCACCATCTCGAGATGGATTAGACAATTAATCATTCAAGCCTACGGATTGAAGAGGTTGCCCCCTCCGTTGTCGGTAAAGGCCCATTCTACCAGGGCCATGGGCGCCTCTTGGGCAGCACACCATCAGATCTCTATGGCTCAGATATGCAAGGCGGCAACGTGGTCATCAGTCCACACGTTTACAAGGTTTTATCAACTAGACGTGAGAAGAAATGCGGATACTGCCTTTGGTCAGGCAGTACTACAGGCTGCAGTTTGAAATCCTCGGGATCAGAAACACCCTTGGTTATATATAAAAAAAAAAAAAAAAAAGAAGAAAAAGGTTCTTCTTTCTTGACTAATTTGGAAATATTATTATGATTTGAGTTTAGCTCTAAAATTGAATCCTTCTTTGGAAGATGTCTCCCTCCCCTCATTAAAGCATTGCTTTCGGACATCCCACATAGTAATGAATATGCCGCTCTGTGTCCCGTGATGTACGAGAAAGAAAAAGGGATTTTTAAATACAGCTTACCTGTAAAATCCTTTTCTTGGAGTACATCACGGGACACAGAGCTCCCACCCCTCTTTTGGGTGACCATTTTGGGAGGCATACTGCTTGCTACAAAACTGAGGGACTCCCTCTAGGGGAGGGGGTTATATAGGGAGGGGACTTCCTGTTTGAAGATTGCCAGTGTCCACACCTGAAGGTACTCCATATAACCCACATAGTAATGAATATGCCGCTCTGATTTTACAGGTAAGCTGTATTTAAAAATCCCTTTTTTCTCAGGTGTTCAAATACTTCTTTGCAGCTGTATCATACAAATAAATAGTTAAAAAAATCATACATTGTGATTTCTGGATTTTTTTTTTTGATTATGTCTCTCACAGTGGACATGCACCTACGATGACAATTTCAGACCCCTCCATGATTTCCAAGTGGGAGAACTTGCAAAATAGCAGGGTGTTCAAATACTTATTTTCTGCACTGTATATATGTATATGTGTGTATGTGTATGTGTGTATATATATATATATATATATATATATATATATTAGTCAATGAATTTCTGGACTCCTGACAGACCCTTGCAAGTTTTTGTGTTTAGCATTCATATTCTCTGAAAAATGGCAGAGAATTAATAAATTCTGCCAGGGTATAATATATATATTTATTATTTGTGTGTGTGTGTATGTGTGTGTGTGTATATATATATATATATATATATATATATATATATATATATATATATATATATATATATATATATATATATATATATATATATATATATATATATATATATATAAATTGGGGAATTAAACTCAAGTAGCCGGTGCATTTACAACGAGCAGCGCCAGTCCAAACCTGTAGTTTTAGGGTGTGGCAGCCCACTTTTATTGATTAAAAGAAAAGTTCACTTATACAGTTGCCCACGCATGGGGTTTCTTCCACAAAACAACTAATACCCAGCCACCTGGCTTACACGTTGGTAGCACTGCTGCTCCTCTTACCAGTCCTTTGACTGTGTCATTCAGTCCTTTCGCACACTTGGCTCTCTAGCCTTCAGTTGCAGTGCCCTACTGCATGGCCCACCTCTGGCCTAGGAATTGGGGTTCTCCTGACACCCCTCATCGGAGCTAACATGACTCCTGGGATCCACTGCCTTGTGGCTGGGTCCTCTGACCCCTCGATGAGACCTCTGTCTCCTGGCTTGTGGCTGGGTCCTCTGACCTCTGTCTCCCACACTGGGAGCGGTCTCCAAACTGGAAGCTTTGTCCAAAATGAGAGCCCTGAGCAATTCTCAGACCTGACTATATAATGACCCTGCACACCTGTGTAGTGAGCCAGGTTTCAGGCATCTAGCAAACCCTGGACCCAGGATTGAATGTTCTGATTCGGGTCTACAGAATCTGGGGAGATTCTAGTTCTGAACCTTGCATTACCCTTAATGAGACTCCTGAGTCACCTTTTCATATAAACGTATAGTGACAGGACCTCTCTCTGTCACTATAATATAAATATATATATATATATATATATATATATTAACACACACACACCTAGAGGCGATTTAGTTTGCATGTGCTGCACTATACAAGTTCCTCACTCACACACACACACACACTTTAGCAATGGAAGCTGTATTATTCTAGCCCTACAACATTCTTTATGCTTTTTTGAACCAGTGGATTTACCTTTGTCCTGCTACTGATCTATCATGGCATTCAGGTTAACCATTAAAGCTTTAGAATGCATGTTTACTAGTAGGACAAACTGTTAACTCGAGAGTCATTTGTTTTTTTATTTGCAGTTGTCTAATCAATATGTTTGTGTTCATTGCACCTGAAAGTGCATTGACATAGTAGCTTATGTTTTTTATTTATTTTTTGCATCTGTGTATACTATAAGGATGGCGTGTCTAAGCATGCAGCCAGCCTACAACTGCCATTCATATCTACAGTTCTTGTACAGAAATGATGCAGCCTTAAAGGGTCACTAAAGGAAATATTTTTTTTTTGCTAAATAGCTTCCTTTACCTTACTGCAGTCCTGGTTTCATGTCCTCATTGTTCATTTTTTTGCTGTAATCCTTCTCTGTTCTGGACACTTCCTAGTTGTCTGTTTCCTGATGAAAAAAGTCATGGGAGCTTCTCTCTGTGGTTTATCCACATCGTGGGTGCAGCGCAGTATGCAAATTTCCTGCGGGATAGTTGTGCTTTGAAGAATCTCAGAAAGCGCACTTAACCCACAGGATATAATATAATTCTATGGCATAGTGCAACAAAGGAGCACCTTTAGTATTGGTGTGAAAGCAGCCTAATATCCCTTTTATTTTTTATAAGTGCTCAAATGCCCATTGAAAAACGTTGTCATGTTTAATAAACTGACCATGGGGGTGGGGGCGTACATATGAGACTAATTATGGAGAATTTGTCTCATTTGGAAGAGGTAAAGAAACTTTATTCTTTTGGCTTTTGAGGTTTTGCACCACATAGTAATTGGGTTTCGAAACTCTTCAGACTGTCAAACTGGAGCCTTTAGATGTATTTAAAAGAGAAGTCATCAACCACGAGGTGTAATTTGATGCTGGGAGACAGTGCGGTGAGGCCAAGCAGTCGACATGGCAGAATTTTTCAGACTTGGATGACCTCTTATCTTTAACTTTCAGGCTACACAGTCTGATTCAGAAAAGTAAAAAAGTTAGTAGGAAACAAATGGCTTTCATAACCAAGACTCAACAGTGGGCAAAAGCTTGGAGAACCCGTGTAAAATCATAAAGATTAAAGTTGAGAAGCGGGGGAGGGGGTGTTCTGCTGTCGGAAATGACATCTTACATTAAAGTGAGGAGCGGGGAGTGCTGACTTCTTCTCCCATGCAGCCAGCGAGTTGAGAAGCGGGGTAAGGGGCTAAAAATGACTTCTCACCAGGCGGGGCCTCTAGTAATTTGGGGGTCCCCAAGCGGCTTGCATAGTGAGCCAATAGGGCGGATTGGCCCTGTGTACAGCTGTACATAAAAGACAGGATACGGCTGTACGCAAAGGCTCCTGTTTGACAGTGTGCCCCCCTCCCCTAAAACAAAAAAAAATACTTTCTTGCACAAGACCACTGTTTTAATTTAATTTAATTTGAATTTTTTTTTAAATGCTTTGCAGAAAAGCACAGTATCGAGTCACAAAGCCATGTAGTTCACATTTCTCTTACTGAAGGCTTCTGTTTGACAGTTTGCATGACAACTACACCCCCACCCCCCCCCCCCCCCACCCCATACTCACAAATAAAAGATTATTTTTTTTGCACAAGACCCCAGGTTTTCTTTCAAATATTTTACACAAAAGCATGTTTGGTAACTTTTTATACATCGAATGGAATGCAATAAATGAAGGGGAATTTATAAGGTATTAGTAGTGGGGTGTTGAGGTGCCTTCACTTGCTGTTCTTTTGTAAGTGCTCAAAGGTTTTTTTTTTTTTGTTTTTTTTTATAGTTATGTACCTCTACTGACAATAATCCCATTTTTAATAGGAACATTTTATAGGAATGTTTGCAGCTTTATATGACTGTTATATAGTTTTGGTATTACCGTATTTATCGGCGTATACCGCAGTACACTCGGGTACATTCGACCAGGCTCGGCTTCACTCGTGTTCATGCATAAACGTCACAGAGCGTGAGCACGAGCGAAGCCAAGCCTAGCCGAATGTACCCGAGTGTACTGCACTCGGTATATGTCGGCGGAGGCGTTCAAACTGAGCGCGGGAAGCGGGGATTCGACTCAAAACCGCGCTGGAGAAGCCGGGAGGACACCACTGAAGTCGAAGACGGACGCCGGACCGGACAAGGCCGCCGATGGACGCCGCGCAAGACACCAAAACTAAGTACTAAAATGTTTTTTTTTTACAGGAATTTCGGGTCCACATTAGGGGTGCGCGCTATACGCCGGAGCGCGCAATACCCCGATAAATACGGTATTATAATAACATTTTTGAGCACAGTTGGTCATAAGATGGCCCCATTTATCAAGAAGTTTTGCATGAAGTCATTAGACTGTCTTGCCCTACATATCTTCTTGAAACATTACTAAACCTGTAGTGATGTCATTATTTAGGTTTTTATTTAATTTCTCAACTTTTGTTAGTTTTACTAATTTGTAATTGGTGTAAGAAGTACTTTTTCTTATGTTTTAGGTAAACTAGTTGACTGTGCTGTAGTTCATGTTAATGGAGATGTTCCAGAAGAAGTCCTCAAAGCAACAAGATTAGCAGTTGAATATCAGAGGCTTTTTAGAAAGGATGTGATTATAGATTTGTTGTGTTATCGGCAGTGGGGCCATAATGAACTGGATGAGCCCTTCTTTACAAATCCTGAAATGTACAAAATTATCCGGTAAGTCCAGAATCAAATTTCTGTGGCTTTTTTTTTTTTTTTTGTTACATTTTTTCCTCTTTGTTTTCAGTAAAGGTAACCTGTATTATAGAATATTTATTTTATACAGTGAAACCTCAGATTTCGAGCATAATCCAGGAGAATGCTCGTAATCCAAAGTACTCGCATATCAAAGCGAGTTTCCTCATTGAAGTCAATGGAACGGAAAATAATCTGTTCCTTATTGACTTCAATGGCATGCAATACCGCATGCAGCCAGATTGGGGGGACGCTGGAGAGCCTTGAGAACAAACTGAAAGGCCAGAGGACAGCTCGGCTGACCTTGGAAAGGCTCAAGAACGGAGTATTTCCAAGTCTTTCTGAGTAATTCCGAACGGCACCATTCGGCTTTGCTCGGCGTCGGTGCCCCCCTCAGGCCAAACGTGGTACTGCACACCACTGTAGCTGGAATCCTGCTCATTTTGCGAGACAACACTTGCAATCCGATCAGGATTTTTAAAAATACAGTGCTCGTATTGCAAAACACTCGTTAACCGCGTTACTCGCAATTCAAAGTTCCACTGTATTCTGCTAAATGCATTTCTTATATGTTAATCTCTTTTCCTTAACCGCTTGGGAACCGCACACCGTTAAATGGCGGGCGGAATCCCCTATTGTTCTGACAGGACATCATATGACGTCCTGTCATTTAAAGCCGCTAGGGGGCGCGCGCGCCCAGCCGGCGGCGCGTTACTGGGAACTCAATGCGCATGCCCGGAGGCTGCGATGGCCCAGTAACTGAGCAGGGACGTGGAGCTCTCTGTGTAAACACAAAGCTCCACGTCCTGTCAGGGAGAGAGGAGACCGATCTGTGTCCCTTCTACATAGGGACACAATCGGTCCCCTCCCCCAGTCACCCCCCTACAGTTAGAACACTCAATAGGACACACATTTAACCCCTTCACTGCCAGTCACATTTATACAGTAATCAATGCATATTTATAGCACTGTTCACTGTATAAATGTGAATGGTCCCAAAAATGTGCCAAAAGTGTCCGATGTGTCCGCTATAATGTCGCAGTCCCGAAAAAAAATCGCAGATCGCCGCCATTCCTAGTGAAAAAAAAAATCATAATTATGTCCCCTATTTTGTAGGCAATATATGTCACTATACAGTTATTGCCATTTTTTTTTTATTTTTTTTACCAAAAATATGTAGAAGAATACATATCAACCTAAACTGAGGAGATTTTTTTTTTTACAAAATGTATGATCTTTTCTTGTTTTATAGCCTAAAAAAATAAAATAAACGCATGGGCGATCAAATACCACCAAAAGAAAGCTCTATTTGTGGGGGAAAAAAGGACGTCAATTTTGTTTTGGGAGCCACGTCGCACGACCGCACAATTGTCCGTTAAAGCGACGCAGTGCCAGAAGCTAAAATTTTGTCTGGGCAGGAAGGGGGTGTAGGTGCACAGTAGGCAAGTGGTTAATTTAATAATTAAAATGTGCAGATAAAACTTTGGTTTGAAGATGTAACTCTGCTAGGTTTTTAAACAGAAGTGGTCCTTGGGAGACAAAGAGACTGAATTTTACTTAATTTATTACGTAAAGATTCGCAACTCCAATTATCCAATCATATGTGCAAATTCTTTTTTTATTTGCATGTGATTGGGAATTCAAAGTGAAATCAACTCTATAGTGTAATGACATGGCTTTAGCAGCTATGGTAAGTGTAGAATTTCATTCTAATCGACAGGTGATGTGGAGTTTATTTATAATTGCTTCACAGATGTTTATTTCATCTAACCAAATACGTGGCTTCTTCTGTTTAGGTCACGAAAGAGTATACCAGACGTATATTCAGAGCGTTTAATATCTGAAGGGTTAATGACGGAAGATGAAATCTCGGACATCAAGACATCTTATTATGCAAAGCTTAATGATCATCTTGCCAATATGACTCTTTACACTCCTCCCCCGATCAACCTTCAAGATCACTGGAGTGAAATGGTAGAACCAAGTGCACGCATCACAACGTGGGACACTGGTGTTCCTGCTGACCTGCTTAAATTTATCGGAGCCAAATCTGTGGAGGTTCCTGAGGAGTTTCAACTGCACAGCCATCTGCTCAAGATGCATGCACAGGTTGGTTGGTTGGTTATATTTACAGTGCCCTGAAAAAGTATTCATACCCCTTGCAATTTTTCCCATTTTTTTGTCATGTTACAACCAAAAACATAAATGTATTTTATTGGGATTTTATGTGATAGACCAACACAAAGTGGTGCATGATTGTGAAGTGGAAGGAAAATGATAAATGGTTTTCATTTTTTTTTTTTACAAATATGTGAAAAGTGCGGCATGTATTTGTATTCAGCCCAAAGTCAATACTTTGTAGAACCACCTTGTGCTGCAATTACAGTTGCAAGTTTTTTGTGAACAGCAATTTTCAAGCCTTGCCACAGATTGTCAATTGTATTTAGGTCTGAACTTTGATTGGGCTATTGTAACACATGAATATGGATTGATCCAAACCATTCCATTGTAGCTCTGGCTGTATGTTTAGGGTCGTTGTCCTGCTGGAAGGTGAACTTCCACCCCAGTCTCAAGACTAAAATTGCCCTCTATGTGGCTCCATGTGGCTCCATCCATCTTCCCAGAAACTCTGACCAGCTTCACTGTCCCTGCTGAAGAAAAGTATCCCCATAATATGATGGTGCCACCAACATGTTTCACGGTAGGCATAGTGTTTTGCTTTTATGCCTAAAAATTACATTTTGGTCTCGTCTGACCAGAGCACCTTCTTCCACATGTGTCCCCCACATAGCTTCTCGCAAACTGCAAATAGGACTTATTTTGGCTTTCTTTCAACAATTGCTTTTTCTTGCCACTCTTCCATTTAGGCCAGATTTGTGGAGTGCATGACTAAGGCCGCGTACACACGAGGAGATTTATCCGATGAAAACGGACAGACCGTTTTCATCGGACATGTCTGCTGGGCTATTTTGGTTTGATCTGTGTACACACGATCAAACCAAAATCCCAGCGGACAGACAGCGCGGTGACGTGGCGGTGACGTTGATGCCGCCACGTCACCGAACCCGGGAAGTAAAATACTTCCACGCATGCAAAGAATCCATTAGACGCGTGCGGGGGACTTTTGTCCGCTGGTTAGGCGTACTAACCAGCGGACATGTCGGACAGACGGATTTTAGCAGACAAGTTTTAAAGCATGCTTTAAAACTTTTGTCTGCTGGAAACCTGTCTGCTCGCCCGTACACACAATCGAATCTGTCCGCTGAAACTGGTCTGCGGACCAGTTTCAGCAGATATATTCGATCGTGTGTACGCGGCCTAATAGTTGTCCTGTGGACAGATTCTCCCACCTGAGATGTGGATCTCTGCAGCTCCTCCAGTGTTACCATGGGCCTCTTGTCTGCTTCTCTGATGCTCTCCTTGCCTGGTCTGTCAGTTTAGGTAGATGGCCATGTCTTGTTAGGTTTTCAGTTGTTCCACACTTTTTCCATTTTCGGATGATGGATTTAACAGTGCTACGTGAAATGTTCAAAGCTTGGGTTATTTGTTTTATAACCTAACCCTGTTTTAAACTTCCCCACAACTTTATCCCTGACCTGTCTGGTGTGTTCCCTGGCCTTCATGATGCTAAGGTTCTCTAACAAACCTCTGAGGGCTTCACAGAGAAGCTGTATTTATACTGAGATTAAATTACACATATGTGGCCTCTGTTTACTAATTAGGTGACTTCTGAAGGCCACTTCACAATTATATGCCAGTTTGTGTTAGTCCATCACATAAAATCCCAATAAAACATTTTTTTGGTTGTAACATAACAAAATTTGAAAAAAATTTCAAGAGACATAAATACTTTTTCAAGGTACTGTGTCTATGCACAGAGGTTGTTGCAAGCTCTATATTGCACTCTGGACCCTGTTTCAGTACTTCAGAAATCCTTAGACAGCGGCCATTAAACTTTAAAAACCAACGTTCGCATTCCCAGACAATCCCTCCTTGACAAATTGACGAACGAGTAGCATCAGGGAATTATGTTCCTACATAAGTTATAACATCTCTATGATCCATGAGTGCATTTAAGAATATTTGGTCCCTACTCTGTTACAATGGCAGCCTAAGTTTCTAATATACCGTATATACTTGAGTACAAGCCGAGTTTTTCAGCATGTTTTTTTGTGCTGAAAATGCCCCCTCAGCTTATACTTGAGTCACCTTTTTGTGCCTGATCTCCTGGACTTTGGGGACCCGTTACCGGCCGGCCATAGGTCCCCTGGACCCCATAGTTGGCACACCTATCGCCCCACTCATTCTCTATAAGTGTGCAAAGTTTGTTGACCGGGGAACACCATTTTTTCAAAGCCGGGCACCCCTTTCATAGACTCTAATGTTAAATGGTCATTTCTCCGGTGACTATGGGGACCCAGTACCAGCTGGTCGTAGGTCCCCTGGACCCAGCACACTTGTAGCCCCGGGCACCCCTTCCATAGACTCCCATGTTCAACGTTGGTCTAGTTATGGGCACAGTGATGTATGGACACAGTGAGGCATGCAGATGGACACCCTAGGTGGTAAAATTAGGTGGGTCGGCTCGGCTTATACTCGAGTATATACGGTAGTTTTTGTATGTGATTGTAGATTTGCCCATGCATTGCTTTTTTTAATTTTTTTTTACTTAGTTTTATTTTATTTATTTTTAGTCTAGAATACAGAAGTTGCAGGAAGGAACAAGGATTGATTGGGGTACAGCTGAAGCTTTGGCTTTTGGGTCGTTACTTTGCCAAGGTAATACAATTATCTGCTTTTCTCCTAATTTATACTGTATGGAACTTTCTGTATATGAGCCATGATTATTTGAGGTGCTGAAGAGATTAAAACAAACCTGTGAAACAAAAATAAGCCAAACACTTCCGAAAAGGATGCACTTCATGCTGCCTGGCAGTACCTTTTATTTTAAGAATCCACTGTTTGCCATATAAGCTTCACTGATACCTCTGGCATCTTTTGGAAATCATTTTGCTGCACTTCCATCCTGTCCCCTTTTACTGTTCCACAGGTAGGTGCATTGCCTCTTTGTCACTAAAGCTCTGATCATTTGGATGTGAGATAGTGTGATGAAGGTGGAGTGCAATAGTTCTGAGTTAGAACTAAGTCAGGGATTCCTAGATCTGTGCACCTGGGTCCAGGGGGTGCCTGTGCACACAGAAGATGGCTTATTTACATGGTGACTCCTGTTACTATTTCTTTATCGTACATCACGGGACACAGAGCGCATAGCCATTACACTTGGGTTATATGGGTACCTTCAGGTGTGGACACTGGTGTAATCAATTTCACAGGAAGTTTCCTCCCTATATAACCCCCTCCCACTGGGAGTGCTTCAGTTTTTTCGCCAGTGTCTTAGGTGTTGGTCACGTCTAGCTGTCCCTCGGAGGTCTCGGGACCCAGGATAGCTAGCCGGATCCGTTCGAAGTGCTTCAAAGCCAAGGTGTACGGTACCCGGGCCCTGCTGGAGTGGGGTTTTGCCTATAATGCCTCTCCTTGGAGGGCTGGATTCTGGGCTCCAGTGCCTTAGTCTCTTCCAAGAACTAAACGCTACTGATGCCAGGATGCTATATAGGTCCAGGGGTGTGGGTTCCTTAACACAGGACCCCGGTCCCTGAAGGTCCAAGACAATACCCACGGAGATGGGGGGAAGGCTGGGCCTCTTGCATTGTGCAATACCCTGCGGCGTGGAGCAGGTAAGAGGGAACCTGCGGGACTTGGTTCGACAGTAGGTATCCCCCTGGGGGTTCTGGGTTGGCTAATGGTATGCTTGTGCATCAGCCACTATCTCCACTATGTCTTTTGAGGCAGGATGGGATGTACTAATGTTTACCCAGATAACATGTAGATATATATATGCTTTTAAAGATATGTATTTTTCTACTCCCCCCCCCAGATTTGCCTGTTAGCATGATACTGCAGCCCCACGTGTATAGGGAGGAAGTGCTGACAAAACTCCTGTTTCCTAGGAAGCCTATGGGGACAGCTTCCTCTATGTGTGCACTACAAAGATTAGTGGCTTACCGGGTGTCTGTTGGGTTACTAGCGCTGGTCCAGGCTTCTCCTCTGCTCTCTGCTTCCTCCATGTTGGTTTCACAGCGTCAGCGTGCGTGGGGGGGGGGGCGGGCCAGCAGCGTCAGGTCTCAGATAAAGCAAAAAAGCATTTCCTGGCTGGTCATTCCCTCCTGAGAGCAGTGGAGAGTGAGGACATAGAGCGCGCAGCTGAGCCAGTTCTGGCTAACAGTGACACCCAGTGGTGGTTTGTGGATCTTCAGGTCTGGACTTAGTCCACACTGACCAGAAAAAAAAAAAAAAAAAAGATTTTTTTCTTAAAGGGGCTCAGCCTTAGATCTGGCAGTATCTGAGTCGGTGCAACCTTGGACTCCAGCTAACGGGCATTGGTGTGGCAATACTCACAGGACTTTCCTCGGTATTGCCGCCTTCTCAGGCGTATGAAAATTTAGATTTTTTTTTTACCATAGCCTGTCCTTATTTATGTTTCACTTCTAGCTACAACAGTTGGGTGTTGGCTGTAGGGGTGTCTCAAGGTTGTGTAATGGCTCCCAAGGGATCAGGACCAGCTAAGGCTGCAAAAGGTGCCATAAAAGTAAAGGGGTCTCCATCGGGGTCAGAGGATTTGGGCCAGGCTCCAGTGGTCCCACCCTCACCAGATAGACCACCGAACAGCATCGTGCAGGAGCCATTGAGGGTGCTAGGGGCAGAGGCGGCCCCCAATCAACCCATTCCCGTTTATGTTACGGAAGAAATGCTAGAATCCACCCTGGGTGGGCTAGAGAAAAGGTTAACTGCTTTAATTGCCCGCTCTTTGCCGGGTGGCAAACGGGCTAGATCCCAGTCACCTAGAACGGTGTGTTCGGATGCAGAGGTCCTCTCTTCGGAGGAATTGGACCCACAGGGGGATCAAGCGGACCTGAGTCCTGACGGGTCAGACATTGAAGGTTCCACTATAGATGAAATTTTTTCGGCTTCTCAAGCAGAGAGTCTGTGGATCCAGTCTCTGACAGATATGGTTCGCACTGCTTTTAAACTTCCAGTGTCAGAACAATTAGCCCCCGCGGTATCCTCTTTAGGTTCCTTGAAGGCACCATTGAGTGGTGCGTCTTTCCCGGTTCACCCCCTTCTGGAGAGCGTGATTTTTCAAGATTGGGCTCGACCTGATAGGATTTTTATCCCTCCTAAAAGGTTCACCATTCTCTATCCTATGGAAGAAGAATTTGCAAAGAAATGGGCACTCCCTAGAGCTCCCAAGCTAGAGTTTCGGGAAGTCCCCCCTCCTCCCTTTCAGGGGTCAAGTCTTCCAAGCGACCCATTAAAGAGGGCCTCTCTTGTAAAAGCATTGGATCGTCTCTTGCTCCAAGGAGTAATTGTAGAAGTACCAACCCAGGAATGGGGTCTGGGATTCTACTCCAACCTTTTCATAATACCAAAGCCCAATGGCGACGTCAGGCCTATCTTAGACCTCAAACGCCTAAATCGCTTTCTAAACATTCAGACCTTTCGTATGGAGTCCATACGTTCGGTGGCAGCCAGCCTACATCAAGATGACTTTCTAGCATCTATAGACATAAAAGATGCATATCTGCACGTGCCGATCTACCCGGCACATCACAGGTTTCTTCGTTTTATGATAGATCACCGCCATTACCAGTTCGTATCCCTCCCTTTCGGGTTGGCAACAGCTCCGCGGGTATTCACAAAGATGTTAGCCCCGGTGCTAGCCGTCCTAAGGACAGAAGGCATTTTAGTCTTGGCATACCTGGACGATCTTCTGGTTATCGACAGCTCAGCTTCCAACCTCAATCAGGCAGTAGGTCGCACAGTTCAGCATCTAGAGGAATTCGGGTGGATTGTAAACCTAGAAAAATCAGTATTGACACCCACAAAGCAGTTGGAATATCTAGGCCTTCGGCTAGATACAGACTGCCAGAGGATAATTTTACCTCAAGCAAAGATCAGATCAATAGCTCAAGCAGTTCAAGTGATCTTAGGCAAGAAGAGGCCGACTATTCGCCTATGTATGCGACTGCTGGGGAAGATGGTGGCCGCCTTCGAGGCTGTACCCTACGCCCAGATCCATACCAGATATCTTCAGGCAGCCATTCTCTCTGCTTGGAACAAGTCCATTCAGGCGTTAGATCGTCTGTTAGTGCTCTCCCCGAAGGTCCGGCGCAGCCTGTCTTGGTGGCTGGTCTCTCAAAATTTGTCAAAAGGGAAATCCTTTTGCCCCATCACGTGGAAGATAGTATCCACGGATGCCAGCCTGTCAGGTTGGGGGGCAGTTCTAGAAGAACAGACCCAGCAAGGGCAGTGGTCGGAGGCAGAAAGACTGCTTCCCATCAATATCTTGGAGATCAGAGCTGCTCGGCTGGCCCTGATCGCCTGGACTCTCCCCCTGCAGGGTCTGCCAGTAAGGATACAGTCCGACAACGCCACTGCGGTGGCATACATAAACCACCAGGGGGGCACGAAGAGCCCAGCAGCCCAAAGAGAAGTAAACCTGATTTTCTCATGGGCCAAAGCCCATGTGCCCTGCATCTCGGCGGTGTTCATCCCAGGGATAGACAATTCTCAAGCAGATTTTTTGAGTCGTCAACAGTTGCTACCGGGGGAGTGGTCTCTTCACCCCCAGGTATTCCAAGAGATTTGCCAAAGATTCGGAGTCCCAGATGTGGACATTATGGCAACGAGATCCAACAAAAAGTTGGACAAATTCATATCCCGAGCCAGGGATCCCTCGGCCTACGGGACCGATGCCTTGGTTTGCCCTTGGCACCAGTTTTCTCTTCTGTATGCGTTCCCTCCACTGCAGATGATTCCCCGCCTTCTACGGAGGATCCGGGTGGAGCGCAGGCCTGTGATCCTGGTGGCCCCAGCCTGGCCCAGGAGGGCTTGGTACGCACTCATCGTGAAGATGTCAGTCGGGGCGCCGTGGCCGCTCCCCCTGCGCCCAGATCTGCTGTCTCAGGGCCCAATCTGCCATCCTGTTTAACAGCAGCTAAATTTGACGGCTTGGCGGCTGAATCCCTAATTCTTAAGGGCAGAGGCCTCTCATATCCGGTCATATCTACGTTGATTCAGGCTAGGAAACCGGTCTCCAGAAATATTTATTACAGAGTCTGGAGAACCTATGTGGAGTGGTGCGAGTCTCAAAAATGGCATCCTCGAAAGTTTTTTATTGACAGGATCTTGCGATTCCTCCAGGTTGGCGTTGACAAAGGGTTGGCTCTTAGTACTCTAAAGGGGCAGGTGTCGGCTTTATCAATATGGTTTCAAAGACCCTTGGCCACCCATTCGCTTATGAAAATTTTCTTGCAGGGGGTCTTGCATGTGAATCCCCCTATTAGAGCTCCCCTCTGCCCCTGGAAGTTAAATCTGGTCTTGTCAGCTTTACAAAGGCAGCCGTTTGAACCTCTGACAGAAATCCCTCTTGTGCTACTAACCCGAAAGTTGGTTTTCTTGGTGGCTATGGCTTCAGCCAGAAGGGTCTCCGAGCTGGCAGCCTTGTCATGCAGGGAGCCATACCTTATTCTGCATAAGGACAGAGTGGTTCTGCGGCCTCAACCTTCTTTCCTTCCTAAGGTCATATCCAGTTTTCACTTGAATCAGGACCTAGTCCTACCATCCTTCTTTCCTACTCCCCAGTCCAGAGAGGAAAGACGGCTTCATACTTTGGACGTGGTTCGAGCCATGAGGGTCTATCTCAAGGCTACAGAGAAGATTCGGAAAACAGATGTGCTTTTTGTTCTTCCGGATGGCCCCAAGAAGGGTCAGCCGGCTGCCAAGTCTTCCTTGGCTAGGTGGATTAAGCAGCTGATTTTTTCAGGCATATGGTCTGAAGCGCGTTCCACCTCCCTGATCAGTTAAAGCCCATTCTACGAGGGCCATGAGTGCCTCCTGGGCGGCACACCATCAGATCTCTATGGCACAGGCTTGCAAGGCGGCAACCTGGTCTTCCGTACATACGTTTACTAAATTTTATAAGTTGGACGTTGCAAAGGGTACGGACGCAGCATTTGGGCAGGCGGTCCTACGGGCAGCAGTATAGAATCCTCTGGCCCGGTTCACGCCCCCTTGTTTTTCTGTTGGTGGAGCTATTTTTTCTCCTGACAATGTTTTTATTTGGCTATTCTTGGCCTTACGGTCTCCCTCCCTTCATAGAGCATTGCTTTAGGACATCCCAAGTGTAATGGCTATGCGCTCGGTGTCCCGTGATGTACGATAAAGAAAAAAGGATTTTTAATAAACAGCTTACCTGTAAAATCCTTTTCTTGAAGTACATCACGGGACACAGAGCTCCCACCCCTCTTTTGGGGAACATTGTGTAACCTCGGGAGAATTGCTTGCTACAAAACTGAAGCACTCCCAGTGGGAGGGGGTTATATAGGGAGGAAACTTCCTGTGAAATTGATTACACCAGTGTCCACACCTGAAGGTACCCATATAACCCAAGTGTAATGGCTATGCGCTCTGTGTCCCGTGATGTACTTCAAGAAAAGGATTTTACAGGTAAGCTGTTTATTAAAAATCCTTTTTTTTTATCTTTTTTTTATTGCATTTTTGAACAATAAACAACAACAAAAAAAAAACATGGACATAAACAGCATGTCAGATAGTGCTTAACAAGTCTCCGTATTTTTAGCTTGCAATCTTAACAACTCATGACAAGAATATGCATACTCGGGACACAGTTTGATACCCAGTATGTCAGACGTCTCCTCCATCGTATGAAGCAACCATTCCCCAATCAGGCACACAATCCTCCTTTACCCCGTTTTTGCATAGTACCCATAAGCTGAAAAAAAAAAAAACGACTCCATAACTTTATCAAGCCGTTGTAGGTTGCGCTAGCCACGTACGCCAGATTTTTTTCATATTTCAAGGGGCACCCTCTATTTTCATATGTATCTTTATACAGGGGAAGGCTCTCGTTTACGAGACGCTTCCATTGAGCCAGAAAAGGCATCGTGGGTTTCTTCCAGTGCATAGCTATATTTTTCCGAGCATAAAAGAGTAATAACCCAATCAAAGTTCTCTTTGCAACAGTCGGCACCAGTGTTTCTATCAGGCCCAAAAGACACACTTCCATCGTCATTGGCACTGTAATCAGGGCGACCAGGCCAATCAGATCCAGCACCTCAGTCCAATATTGCTTGATTTTAGGACAAGCCCAGAAAATATGTGTAAAGTCTCCCGGGGAGACACCACACCTCCAGCATTCTGCGGGGAGCTCTGGTTTCATTTTATAAAGCCTATGAGGTGTAAAGTAAGCTCTGTGTACTATTTTAAACTGCACAAGTCTGTCTCGCAGCGAAACTAGGGAGCTAAAGGGGAAATCCCAGACGTCGTCCCAGTCATCGTTGTCCAGCGTAGGGATATCTCTTTGCCAACAAGACCAGAGCTTATCCATGGGAGGAAGAGACACAAATATCAGATGTTCATACAGACGAGATGTTGGTTTTTCAGCACATCTGGAACAAAGTGTCTTCTCTAACCTTGACTGAACCACCATGCAGGAGGAATGTGGGAATTGGGTATTAAAAGCATGTGACAATTGCAGGTATCGAAAGACATAATGATTTGGTAAATTATGAGTCTGTGAGAGTCGGGACAAGGGGATTAAAGTATTGTTCTCCATTATATGAGATATAAGTTTGATGCCATATTTGGTCCATACATATGGGTCAGGCATTTTGTATAAATGAGGTATAGTCGGATTCAGCCAAAGCGGAGCGTTCGGTGAGATTTCATTCATTATCACTTTTCCACCGCCAACCCCGCTCGCCATACACGTATGGTGGTGCACATGGAGGGGGTAGGGAGCAAGAGGAGGTCTCCTATAGACCAGTAATTTGAGTGCCTCCAATGAACCCACCACTGCCGCCTCTAGGGCTATAGCTGAATTTGAGGCATCTGGATCTAGCCACCATGCTGCGGTCACCAGTTGTGCGGCAAGGTAGTATTTATAACAATCGGGGAATGCCATACCCCCTTGTGTTTGCGGTCTCATCAAGGCGCTCAGTTTATATCTCGGAGGGCCCCCAGAGGAAGGAAGAAAAAACCTGAAAGGTAAGGGAGTCTGGGAATGATCTTTATTTTAATGAGGTTAATTCTGCCCTATAAGGACAGCGGCAAATTACTCCACAATTTAAGTTTGACCTTTATATCCAGCAATACTGGGTCTAAGTTGAGAGAGATGAAGTCTGTTGCTCGAGAGGAGATTATTACACCCAGGTGTTTGAACGTGTCCACCCACTGAAGGGGAGTGTCAGAAGGGGATGTTCTTGCTGCTTGGTCGATTGGGAATAGTAACGATTTGGACCAGTTGACCTTTAGTTCCGTGACCCCGGCAAAGGTGTTCAGTCTGTTACTATTTTTTGGATGTGATAGGTTTACTTTGTAGTTGCATTTGTAAAAATATCCAGTGATCTCCTAATAAAGCCCCCTCATCCATTTTGTAAGAAACAAATGTAAAGTTTACTGAACTTTCATTAGTTTTGTGTTCTGATTAGGTATGAACTTGGCCATAGACAAGAGTACATCCCCCAAAAACTGGCAAGTAGATATCTCACTGTCCTTTCCATAACTTTACTGAGACCCACCTCCATAATGCAAGCCCATTTCTTCCTGCTGTGTATGCTTCACTTGTCTCTTTAGTAAAGTGAAGTATCAAGCCCATTTTTCAGGGAGATTTTACACATTGCAACACTTATGTGTGGTAATAAGAGTATTGAAAAGCCTGTTGACTGTTTTTTTTATTGTCTATTCGAGAACACTAAAAAACAGTTTTCAAAATGATGAGCTTTCCTTGCTTTTAGCTCTTTATGGGCAGTGGGTGTATCTTGACCTCTTTTCAATTCTGTAATTTTATTGTATTTTGAAAATTTCTGTATTGCAGGTCTCTGAAATATTTGCATTTAACCACTTCAATACAGGGCATTTTCACCCCATTCCTGCCCAGGCCAATTTTCAGCTTTCGACGCTGTAACATTTTGAATGACAATTGCGTGGTTGTGCAACGTTGTACCCAAATGAAATTTTGATACATTTCCCCCCCACAAATAGAGCTTTCTTTTGGTGGTATTTGATCACTTTTTTTTTTTTTTTTATCATGAGTGCAACATGGCAGACAGATCAGACACTTTTGACACTATTTTGGGACCATTGACAATTATACAGCGATCAGTGCTATAAATATGCACTGGTTACTGTGTAAATGTCAGGGGAAGGGGTTAACACTAGGGGGCGATCAAGGGGTTAAATGTGTTACCTACAGAGTGAAACTAACTGTGGGGGGTGGGGACTGTTAGTGAAGGAGACTGATCTGTGTTCCTATGTGTTAGGAACACACGGATCGGTCTCCTCTCCCCTGACAGGACATGGATCCGTGTGTAAACACACAGATCCACATTCCTGCTCTGTGACGAGCAATCGTGGGTGCCCGGCGAACATCACGGCCGCCGGGCACACGCATCGGCTTTCGAGTGACGTGACTCATGCCTGTTAGATTTTAAATTTATAAGATTTTATGTGATAAACGTTTCTGAATCATTTGGTTTACACATGGTAGCTTTGAGGACAGACGAAGGTCAGTTGCTGTG
Source organism: Rana kukunoris (assembly GCA_029574335.1). Taxonomy (NCBI): domain Eukaryota; kingdom Metazoa; phylum Chordata; class Amphibia; order Anura; family Ranidae; genus Rana; species Rana kukunoris. The sequence goes on from CM056051.1 coordinate 134,589,437, forward strand.
CAGGCTTCATGTATTTTTGGAGTTCCACGTCAAGACAATGGGAGAAGTATTGCTTAATATATAAAAGTGGGTGTTACATTTGAGACAGAAGCTTGTCACCTTTTTTGGAGCTAGTCCAAAAAGAAATTGTGCTGAGCATGGCTTTTAAACAGTATAAGAACACATGTGATGTGAGTAGCTAGCTAGGAAGCTCTGGGGCCTTAGGGTCACCGGCCAGAGAGATGGGGGTGGGGAAGGGACACTCTCCCAGAAGAAAGATGTACCATCTTAACATCCATCTTCCTCCTTCTGAAACATTCTGATGTACAATCCTGCCATGTTTTACCAGCTGCCAAATATGTAAGCATTGATTGTTTGCTTGTCCTGTCTCTGGAAGAATAAAACATCGTAATGAAGAAAACCTATGTCTGTATATTGGGAACGACGCCTGGGGAGAAGGAGAGTTTTTGACATATCGCATGACACGTGTTAGAGGAAAATGTCCCCTCGTCTGTCTATCAAAATGTCCGCTTTCCCCCGCCTTTTAACAATGCCCCTTACAACCCCCGGGAAGGGACGTCATATGACTACTGCCCGGTGGGACAGAGTGTTCCTGCAGCCATCATATTAAAATGGCTGGTATGGGTTCCAAAGTAATAAATAACATGCCTCCATATGACCTTCCTTGCTCCTGATATAATGTTTTATTATAAGTAGTTACCCGGCTGATTATCTATCTAGAGAAGTTGGAGAATAACAAGTGGCCATCTTGGGTGGTACAAGTTTAGGTCAGGGGTGTCCACCCGTCTGACCTTCTTCGACCACATCGAAAGAAGGAATTGTCTTGGGCCAAATATAAAATGCACTACAAATAAAAATAGCTGATGAGCAGAAAAAATCAGGCAGATCACAAGTTTGCGATCACGGATATAGATAATAAACCTACCCAAGTAATAAAACTAAATAATAATAATACAAAACATATTATAAAGGTAAAAGAGAGCAACATAAAGCTAGTGCAATAATTGACACTGTTTGATAAATGAATGCAATATCTGATTTGATGGATGTAGTGTTAATTAATTTTCAAGGTGCTCATCAGGTGTTCTAATTTTGCCCTTTGTGTGCTTCATCTTTGAAAATCGTTCACAGATATAGGTGGTGCCAAAAACTGATGACATGAAAAAAGCATGATTGTGAACAGTGAGATATTTTTATTTTGTGAAGATAAAACTTTTATAAAAGTCCAGTAAAAAGCCATTTTTCTTTCGACTGCATGTGTTCGCATTTGCAAAAAAGTGTAAACGCATTTTTACAAAAAATTCCAAAATCAACATTTAGGTGATTGTTTACAATTACTTTAACTAAGTTTACGATTTTGTGTTGGGCTGCATTCATACCCGCCTTGGACCGCCGGCTGGACACCCCTAGGTAAGTTGGTGGTAAAAGATCTGCTGTGAAGAGAACTAGTCATTTTAATAACGCCATATAAACACTAAAAAATATAAAAATAAAATAACTGCTTAAAAATAAACTAGAATGTATAATTTGCGCTTTTCAAGTAAGTCCCCATGTACACTGCTGCTGGTAAACGGACATTAAGGAGCAGTTGAAAAAAATGAACTCCCCTCTGTTATCTTATCAATACATGTACACTGGGTCGTTTATAGTAGTTTTTAGGCAGTTGTTTAGAAGCTGTGTTTAGAGGCATTTCAATCGCCAAGCGCCGCTAAACGCTGTAACTCGCGTTTTAGCAGTGCTTCATTTACAGACATTTTTCATTTTATCCAAAACGCCGGTTTCTAGCTGTCAAGTTGAATTGTTCAGGAGAGGTTGAACATTGTCCCGTGTACGTGAAGCCTAAGAGAAATTGTCTGTCTACAAAATGAGGGGAAAATCCCTGACTTTTGTGTCTCCTTGATTACCATTGCGATGACAAGTGTAGTACTTTGGATTCCAATCATTTTGTGTCCCAGAGACCATGGTCACTAAGAGAAATTAGGAGAGTGAATCTACCCAGAAGTACTAGGAAGGCAATGTAAATCTAACAAGGGTATGAATACTTCTAGACACTACCCAAAAGTAAAGTTAGATTTTCTATGATTAATATCAAATTGCATGATTAAAATGAATTTAAAAATGTGAATATGTAAGTGGTTAGATGGATATAACTGCAAAGTCCAACGCATTCCTTAAAAATAACCATTTGTATATGTTACCTCTAGCATCTGTTTTACTGTTGGATCACAAGCATCAGAGTGCTTCTAATCTGATATTATTTTGTTTGTCTTTTAAGGGCTTAATGTTCGAATAAGTGGACAAGATGTAGGACGTGGAACCTTCAGTCAAAGACATGCCATGGTGGTTTGTCAAGAGACTAATGACACCTTCATTCCTTTAAATCACATATCACCTGACCAGAAAGGCTTTTTGGAGGTGTGTAATATGTATATGACCAAATATATAAAGTAATTTAAAACAGAACACAGAACTGAGAAAATGCATATTCAGATAGAGCTATGGGGCTGATTTAATAAAACAAAGAGGACAAAAGCTGGTGCAGCTCTGCATATAAACCAATCGGCTTCCATTTTTATTTTCAAAACTTAATTGAACAAGCTGAAGTTAGGAGCTAAAATATATAAAGAAAAACTGATGCGCTACTAGGAGTAAACGAGTGTGTAAACTAATCTGAGGCGGCTCAATCTAGAGTGTCCACAAAACACAGGTGTATATAAATTGGATAAAGTATTGTGATAAGCGCTTCAAAACGAAAAATGTGCAAACACCAAATAATATTAGACTAATGACAAACCATAAACACTTCTAGGATTCTTGAAATGTGACAAGAAAACTGTGTTATAAGTGCTAGATGATCAAGCTGCAAGTCCCATATAACAGGTGTATCTGAGTGCCAATGATGAACTCCTCATCAACCAATGAGAGTAGCACTAAGTAACAGGTATGGTAAATACTAGGCAGTCTCTATAAAGTGGTGGAGTAATCAGCTGGGTATAGTGTGATAGGAGTCTTCACTTGGGATGCTGTGCAGGATCTTTCGAATCCAAAGGAGTATTGTAGTTCCCTTACCTTAGGGCTGCTATATATAGGCATATATAGATGTATCCTGCTGTATTTGAGGCCTCGATTTCTCAGTAGGATTCCCTCTTCCTTTTCCTTATGTCTGAGATGGTCCGGGCTCAGTACTCCATAGATGGATCAAAGGGGATGTGGGGTGAGAAAAAGAAAAAAATTGCCTCCAATGGTGAAGTACATCGATGCCAAAAAAAAAGTGGTTTATTTAAAAATGGGTCAGAGATAACAAATTGTAGTCCGAGATGTATTACGCTGAATACAAAATCAATATGAATGAAAATAGAAATAAAAATAAAAGAGACGAAGCGGAGCGATCGTATTGCCACTACCGCTAAGTCTGTTGGCCTCCGGCTTGCGCGGGTGTCACGTGATCACAATTTCCCTACGTCACGTTCCTCGTGACTTCATCAGGGGATTCCCATTGGTTAACGGATCACAGCTTATATTCACTATTGGCCGGATGTAAACAAGCCGCCATTTTCTTGAAGTCCCGTTCTTGGGACGAATGTGGGCTATATAGGGGCCAGGATTGGATAACGGAGAAACAATGAAAAAATAAGTAAATAAAAAATGAACTGGCGTACACGCTGCTCAATCATCATAGGGCTTCCAAGCCATCCTTATTGGTGATGATACATTTACTTGGAGTGATTGTGGAAGATATGGTGTGGTTTCCCACATGCTATAGGAGTTCCCTTGGATCGATTAACATGGTTAAAATATTAAAATACAAATAAAAAGATAATGGATACAGGGTGTGATTCTTATATAAGTCTCATAGTGGAAGAGGACAGTATTGTCATCTTTTACAGAATCCACCCATTCCATATAATAGAATGCATGAGATAAAAGGCTAGGGATAAGGTAGCTTAAGATAGCCTAATGGTGCACTGTAGACCCTATTTGCGGATTATAAGGCAATCACACATGTAGACTCGTGGACTATGGTATATAGTAGAGGCTCATAGGTTTACGTTCCACATTAGTATAGGTGGAAAAATGGGCATGGGATGAAGTAATGGTCTATATATATATGTGGTCCCTGACACCCTCTCAGGTCCGAAGCCATCAGACTAGACTAGGATACATAATGTAGTGATGCTCATATAGTACCAAAGTCCTACATGGGTGGCACTATGGGATCCTACTTTTATCCTGGATACACTGGGTGGTCAGCCAAGTGGAATTATGAACTAGTACATTACCACTATAAATTCCCATTGGGATCAAATCAAAAACGGAGTGTTAGAATTAAAAAAGATAAAAGGCTAAAAATTATTAAGAAAGCAATTTAAGTCGAAGTCAACATTCAGGCCCCCTGGTGTCAGAGTATTGAGGGTATGAATCCAGCGTGATGCTTTCTGACTGATGACTCTTTGTGGCTACCTCTCCAAGATGCTTTGAATTTTTCAATGCCCCAAAATTGTAATGAGGAGGGATCTTCATTGTGTACTTTTAGAAAGTGACGTGACACACTGTGTTTGGTATAGCCATTGGATATATTCCGTATATGTTCTTCTATTCTCAGTTTTAAATTTCTTTTTGTCCTACCCACATATTGCAATTTACAGTCACACTGTAACACATATGACACCTTCAGTGTGGCATCCAATAAATTCATTAATTTGGTGAGTATGGCCTGTATTGCTGCTGACAAAGTCTAGCCTTTTGCCTTGGAATAATTTGGCATGCCTGCAGGCAAAGCAATTCCTGCAGGGATAGAACCCCTTGCCATTAAAAAAGGAGAACATAGGTTTCGGAGGTGGAGCAATTACTGATTTGACCAATAGGTCTCTTAGAGTGGGAGCTCTTTTGTAAATAATTCTGGGTTTGGGGGGGAAGTATTGGTTTCAGATCTTTGTCCCCAAGTAGTACGTGCCAATGTCGCTGAATAAGTTTGTTTATATCTTTATGTTGGACATTGTAGTCCAGTATGAGGCTAGGTGTTGTTTCCATTGGATTCCCTTTATCTTTCTTCTTATTTTCTAGCATAGGTTTTCTATCTAGAGTTTCAACTTTGCGGATTTGTTCTTCTATCCAAAAGGGTTCATATCCTTTCTCTTCAAACCTTTTGCCGATGAATTTGGCCTGCATTTTGAAGTCCTCCTCCTTGGTGCAGTTTCTTTTTAATCTGATAAGTTGACCTTTCGGTATGTTGTAGAGCCATCGTTAATGGCATCGAATCACTGACATCTAGGATGGGCCAATACATAGATTTTTTCATCCAACCAGCAGTTCAAAATACTAGAGCCTATCTATAAGAATCACACCCTGTATCCATTATCTTTTTATTTGTATTTTAATATTTTAACCATGTTAATCGATCCAAGGGAACTCCTATAGCATGTGGGAAACCACACCATATCTTCCACAATCACTCCAAGTAAATGCATCATCACCAATAAGGATGGCTTGGAAGCCCTATGATGATTGAGCAGCGTGTACGCCAGTTCGTTTTTTATTTACTTATTTTTTCATTGTTTCTCCGTTATCCAATCCTGGCCCCTACGTAGCCCACATTAGTCCCAAGAACGGGACTTCAAGAAAATGGCGGCTTGTTTACATCCGGCCAATAGTGAATATAAGCTGTGATCCGTTAACCAATGGGAATCCCCTGATGAAGTCACGAGGAACGTGACGTAACGACGTAGGGAAATTGTGATCACGTGACACCCGCGCAAGCCGGAGGCCAACAGACTTAGCGGTAGTGGCAATACGATCGCTCCGCTTCGTCTCTTTTATTTTTATTTTTATTTCTATTTTCATTCATATTGATTTTGTATTCAGCGTAATACATCTCGGACTACAATTTGTTATCTCTGACCCATTTTTAAATAAACCACTTTTTTTTTTGGCATCGATGTACTTCACCATTGGAGGCAATTTTTTATTTTTCTCACCCCACATCCCCTTTGATCCATCTATGGAGTACTGAGCCCGGACCATCTCAGACATAAGGAAAAGGAAGAGGGAATCCTACTGAGAAATCGAGGCCTCAAATACAGCAGGATACATCTATATATGCCTATATATAGCAGCCCTAAGGTAAGGGAACTACAATACTCCTTTGGATTCGAAAGATCCTGCACAGCATCCCAAGTGAAGACTCCTATCACACTATACCCAGCTGATTACTCCACCACTTTATAGAGACTGCCTAGTATTTACCATACCTGTTACTTAGTGCTACTCTCATTGGTTGATGAGGAGTTCATCATTGGCACTCAGATACACCTGTTATATGGGACTTGCAGTTTGATCATCTAGCACTTATAACACAGTTTTCTTGTCACATTTCAAGAATCCTAGAAGTGTTTATAGTTTGTCATTAGTCTAATATTATTTGGTGTTTGCACATTTTTCGTTTTGAAGCGCTTATCACAATACTTTATCCAATTGAAGTTAGGAGCTGATCGGTTACACACAGCTGGACCAGATTTTCCACTCTCCAGTTTTAGTAAATCAGACCCATGTCTTCTTTTTTTAATGGTATACTATTTGGCACATAGTGATGTGTTTATGATGTAATTTATGACATAAAAAAAAGAGTCCAGGGCATTGAGGATTTTGTTTCGTTATTGTCATTCTTTGCTGCTTCAGGATAATTAGAACATTTGCTGGAGTGTTCCCCCAATATTGACTGGAAAATAGATAAAAAAAATAGTACCGCCTGTGATATAACTGGGCTAGTGACCTTTAAAGTGTATCTATATCTCGTACCCACAATGTAAACTGGCATTCACCATAATGAACACGCATGTCCAGATACTGATATCCATCTTTATGCCCTGTAGAGGGCCTGGGAACCTCCAAAACTAGGACTGCTCTATAATGCAACCAGTGACCAGATAACATGGTTGCTGGCTTGTGGCCTAACCCCTCAATTTTATTATACTATTGGCTAGTAAGGTTGCCCATCACAACGATGGGCCAGTACTAAAGCAGAAAATGTGGAAGTGAGTCAGTCAGAACCAGGGAGCACTGAAGATGGTCACTGGTTGTATCACAGGGCAACCTGTGTTTTGGGGGTACCTTGTCCACTCTAAAGGGCAGCAAAGCTGGTACACATTCATTTTTCTAGTGAACCATTTGCTGCCTAAGATAATAGACTTTGCAGATGAAGAGTTTGTAAGGTTGGTTTAACTATGAATATGTCAAACATTACCTGTAATACAAGACTTTCTCTATCAAATGTTTGTTCTAGTACGGCAGGTGTTTTGGGCATTGGAATAAACATGTGCTAATTCAGTTTATACATTTTAAAGACCAGTCTGTTACTTTGCCAGTTAGCTGTTCCCTACTTTTATAAAGAGCTTCAATTGAGAAAGCACAATTTATTTTAAGGAACCACGTCCAATTTACATCAAAATGGAGGAATCCTCAACCCATAAGGTGGAAGGAAAAGAGTGGAAAATAAAATTGCGGACACTATGGCCTTTTTTTTGTGCATAGGGACGACGGACTAAAAATATTTTTACAACATTTTATTGACAGATATGAAGTTAAAATGCATACATGCATACATAAAGATTAAAATGGTATAAAACTATATTTTATATTGAGGGCTCAAAGGCTGAACAATGCCATGATTGGTACATAGAGGGTCCTCGTCCACCTTGTTGCTGCCTCTACGCGTTTCGCTGAAAAAAAAAAAACCTTAAGTGAACTTCGAGGCGCGATGATTTGAAATCATAAATGTTAACAATGTTGGTACATAGTATAACAAAGTTACTATACATCCATATATGCCAATATATCAACAACAGTTTACCACTAGATTCTATTCCACTCCTTAAAGTTACAAATTCCACCCAAACACACTCTCCCAGGTAGAAGAAATGGGGATGGGGGTCCAACAATAAAGAGGGGGTGAGCACAGGGGACCTCCACAAGACCAACCAAGAAAGAGGAGAGCAGCAAGGGAAAAACATTAGTGTAATTAGATTTAGTACATCTCTCCAGGGTTTGACTTCTAATAGGGTCCATACTTTATAAATAGGATGGAAATAGTGGTAAACATACCATGTGGTAGCGTGTCTGGATTGGGCAGTCAAAAGCAAAAGTGGTCCATTGCAGTACTGAAGAGAGATTTCCTTTTTGAGGCCACTGAGTATATGTTTTTGCAATGACCCTTTATTTTCATACAAGTCTGTTTTTATAAATTTTGGCAACCCTAAAAGGAAGAGTTTATTTTTTTGGTTATTATTATTCAGCTCCTGGTATTGGTACTACTAATTGTGCATTTGTTCTCTCTCCAAAAGGTAAGCAATAGTGCCCTGTCAGAGGAAGCTGTCCTTGGATTTGAATATGGCATGAGTATAGAAAGCCCTAAGTTACTGCCAATTTGGGAGGCGCAGTTTGGAGATTTCTTCAATGGTGCCCAGATTATATTTGACACTTTTATTTCTGGAGGTATGATGGTATGAAAAATCTTTTGGAAAAGTGTGAATTGCCATATGATTCAGAGAGCTGTCTGCTCAATCCTTCTGTCTGTCTACGTCAATGTGATTTAGCCTATCAACAGCTATGTGATCATAATGCTTTATTTTACTAATAAGATCATAAACTATATATCCTAATCGTACAGTACAGGACATGGGCAGAGTATTCATACAACATGGGTTATAGGCGTGCACCTTCAGGTGATTGGACACTGGCACAGTTTTAAAGGACACATCCCTCCACACTGTGAGGACAGCCTGTAATTTTAGGCACTGTATCCTGCTTGGGGTGCTCATCTTGGCACTTGGTGCAACATGTTTGAGTTAGCTTCAGGGCACTATACCGTTCCAGGGTCGTGGACCATTGCTATGGAACCCTGTTCCTGAAGACCCCTTTGGGGTATGTCTACTGTGATGGCCCTGGACTTTATTTACAGTCCAGTGTCATTGACGGGCAAGACAGGGTCACCCTGTATCTCTGACCATTTGTGTTAAAATGGGGCTATGTTTGAAAGGTATGCACCAAGCAGTGTACATTTTTCAAATTTGGCACTAAAATTCAACCACTCAGAGCTTAGTCTCAGATGACTAGCTGTTAGATCACACCTATGTTCACATGCCACTTCCACATATAAGGCCGCGTACACACGTACGAGAACCTCGTCGCGCTAAACTCATCGTTCTGCCCGACGAGGTTCCCGATGAGCGGTCGGAAAAGCTCGTCGAGCCAAAGTCCTCATTGAACAACGAGGAAAAAAAAAGCGCTCGACGACCTTCCCGGCGGGACGCTTGTCGGAAGTGTACACACGACCAAGAACCTCGGCAGAATAGGTCTCCCAGCGAGCTTCTCGTGGATTCTGCCGAGAACCTCCTGACTCCTATAATGTTTTCAGCCATTTCCTCCCTCCCTTTTCTCCACAGGGGTTAATTACACCTTGCGTACTCACTTACCCTGTACTCTGCACCCTATTCCGTGAGTACCCTACAGAGGAACAGCCTTACTTGTAGCTATGGCGAAAACCAGGTGAAAGGGAGTCGAAGCTACAGGTGAACATTCGCTCAGCTGAAGACCCACTCGGCACTCAACCTCAAAGTGATGATGCATCCCTTGAAGTGGAGCAAGAATCGATTCTGTTACCAGCAACTGATTCCAGCTCAATTTCAGGCACTCAATAAGCGGCCTAGTTGACTAAAGCAAAATTCTCTGCATCTGTCGTTCTTTCTCAGAATTTTTTTGGCTTTAATACAGCCATCTCAGTCCAGGCCCTAAAAAATGCCACCCTCTTCTCCTCCCATTTATCAACCAAAATCAGATCCTGATATTCCAGTCCTAGAAGACACATACACGGAATTAAGAAGATATTGAGGCAGTATTGGAGCAATCTGTGTAAGATATTTTTCTCCCCCAGGCAGATACTATATTGAAGAAATAAGCTTCATGCAACATTCTTGCTAATTATAAGAAGCTTATTGCCTTTGTGAACAAAAAGCTTGACATTGGGCAAACTTCATCTTGCCGTGCCAGTTTGGGTATAAAAAGACCTGCAAAACATTTTCTGTTCGTGGTAGTTGGGTTTGCACTTAAAAAATTGGACCTCCCTTTTGAAGGTGCACCCAATAAGGGTGCAGTCAAACAATCCTACAGCGGTGGCCTACATCAACTATCAAGGGGGCACCAGAAGCCTGGCTGCTTTGAAGGAAGCAAACCAGATCATCTCTTGAACAAAAACTCACTGTTCTGCTATCTTTGCGGTCCTTATCCCACAACTGAAAAGCGGATTATCTAAGCTGCAATCGCCTAAATCAAGAGGAATGGGCTCTTCATCCAGATATCTTCAATTTGATATCCCAAAAATGTATTGAGGATGTCCTAGCTTCCATATTAACAATAAACTACCTCTATTTGTTATCAGAACCAGAGATCCAGTGCAAATCCTATGCTCAAGAAAATAGAGCAAGGGATGAAATGAGGATTCTAATTGCACCAAGCCTTTCCAGAAGAACTTGGTATAAAGTACATGTACATAGACTTATAGCTGATGACCCCTGGCTCTTCCGAACAGGCCAGATCCGCTATCTCAAGGTCTTCATTATGCTTTTCAGTCTCTGGATTTAACAGCATGGTTGTTAAAACCCAGGGTTTAAAGGAAAGCAGTGTCTGTGATTCTTACCTTGCTAAAACAAGAAAAACATCTTCCAGAAATATATATTATAATTATCACATCTGGAAATTCTTTTTTGCCTAGTGTGAAAACAGGCACTTCATTACCAGAGATTACTCTGTACCTTAAATTCTGGTCTTTTTTTTTTTTTTTTAAGTGTATTTTGTGCGTGTACTCGAGAGAGGAGCCGGACTGCAATCTGCCATCTTTCTCCATGCCCCCGGGTGGCAATGGTGGGTGTGAGGGGGTCCTCCCACACAGCCCGTCCTACCTGCTCCGCTTTGAAGCCCAACGATGCCCGCTCAGCCAGCCCTGTTAGTCCTTCGCCTCTCTTTTTTTAGAGACTGCGTGCATGTTAACCCAATTTCGAGTGCGTTTTTGTAGGAGGGGGGTGGGCGTACTAAGCACAGGCTTACCTCGCATAGCACACCCACCTGGAGCTGGGCTGAGACCACCAAACTCAATTCACATGCAGCCGAGACTGGGATTCGAACCCTTGGCTGCAGAGGTGAACGGCTTGTCAGCGCAAGCTGACAAGAACCTTTTCTTCAAAGTGTATCTCATATTAAGCACCCCTTGCAGAGCACCCTGTGCTTTCTTGGGATTCTAACCTAGTTGCAGAAACCACGCTTTGAAGCTATCGGGGATATCCCATTGAGGATCTCTTGTGCAACATAGGCTTTTTGGTTGCTATTGCGTCTGCCAGACGTGTTTCTGGTGACCCCATCATGTAAAATGTCTTCATTCTTCACAATAACAAAGTTGTCTTACTTTCAAGGCCATCCTTTATTCTGAAGATGGTCTCGGCTTTCAACTGAGGACATTGCCTTCCCATCCTTGAGCCCCGCTCTTAAATAGCTTCCTTTACCTTTAGTGCAGTCCTCCTTCACTTACCTAATCCTTCCATTTTGCTTTTTAATGTCCTTATTTCTTCTGAGAAATCCTCACTTCCTGTTCTTCTGTCTGTAACTCCACACAGTAATGCAAGGCTTTCTCCCTGGTGAGGAAAGAAGAAATAAGGACATTTAAAAGCAAAATGGAAGGATGAGGTAAGTGAAGGAGGACTGCACGAAGGTAAAGGAAGCTATTTAGGGGGGAAAAAAATCCTTTACAACCCCTTTTTAGAGTGGTAGTAAAGTCTTTACAGTTTAGGAGATATTCCCCCCGCAATGCGCAGCTGATTGCAGTGGCGCATGCGCAGCGGGGATCCTCGGCTAAAGGGCTGGCAGCCATCGGACCTTGCCGAATTGAAGTCTCCCACGCACATGCGCGGGAGTGACGACATCGCCGCTCCAGCCAATCACAGCGCTGGAGGGGCGATACACGGAAGACACGCCGAGTCAAGATGACCTCTCGCTCGGCGTGAACCAGGTAAGTTCTCTTTACCTCGTTCCGAGGTAAGTATTTCATAATGATGCCAAGCCTCTGTAGCCCAGTTGTGTAAGGCCACACCCTGGTCTTTTGTTCATACTTTTTCAAAGTTTTTCTAGGTGGATGTCCATTCTTTAGCTGATGCAGTATTTGGCTTAAATATTCTTTCACTGGCTCTGGGGTTGGGTCTTTTGACCCTTGGATTTGGGCCTGTTGGCACAGTGCCTTTTTGTTGCCCACCCTTCTTATTCATTGTTAGTGAACATCCTATGGTGTATGAATACGCTTCCTGTATCCTGTACTGTACTCAAGGCTATGGAATTTATAATATAAATGCATTTTAATATAAAGAAGTTTGTTATAGCCACAAAAATGCAGATAATATTTTATAAAGTGGGTATATATCTGAATAACTCTAAGCAAAGAATAGATCCATATTTACTTTTTTACACATATTTACTTAGTTACACCCCTGTTTTCATGCTGGATGTAGTGCAAGGGAGTATAAGCTTAAGCCAGAATTTAATATTTTTTTGTATAATAGTGCATAAGCATGAAATAGATCACTCCTTATAATAAAAGCATTTTCCCTACTTTAATAGGTGAGGCTAAGTGGCTGCTACAGAGTGGAATTGTGATTTTACTTCCTCATGGCTATGATGGTGCTGGTCCAGAGCACTCCTCCTGTCGCATTGAACGCTTTCTGCAGGTGAGAGTCTTTAAGTAATCTTGTTTTGTAGGTGTACATGTGATTCAGCCCAGAACAAAATTGAAAAAGGGAAATTATACAGCATTGGATTTAGAATTTCCAAACTAACCCACATACTTTATATGCTTGCAATCTATTTTGATGGAATATTGACTTTGAGTTTAATAAATGTAAGTCCACTTTTATCCTTTCACCCCAAGTTTTTTATTCTCCTAGTATTTTTTTTTTTTTTTTTTTTTAACGATTTCATTTTATTTGCCCTAACCAGTGATTTTTCACACCTGCTAAATGCAATAAACATACTAGATGGGGTGTGGGACCTCAATAATAGAGTGAAACCATTAGGTCAATGGGAGTCATTATACTAGGTATCATTCCCCAGTATGAGGGCGCATTATATATTTTACACATTTTTGTGGGCTGAAAAAAGGCAGTTTTATTAATGGTTAATTAAAATCACCCGCCACCCCATCCCCGTGACATTAGAGTTGCTGGGGGCCAAGCAAAATCTTGTAGCAGGCCGTATGTGGCCCTCAGGCTGTAGTTTGGAGATCCCTGGTCTAAGGCCCCTTTCACATTGCGGCGGAAGCCACTAAAAATAGCGGCGCTATACCGTCGGATTTACTGTGAGTTGCGGCCGCTAGCGGTGCTGTATTAACCCCCGCTAGCGGCCGGTATTGCCGCGGTCTCCTATTGTTTTCAATGGGAAGCAGCAGTATACATGCCGCTCCTCTCACCACTCCAAAGATGCTGCTGACAGGAGATTTTTTTTTATCTCCCGCCAGAGCATTGCCTCAGTGTGAAAGCCCTTGGGCTTTCGGATTGAGGATGCAGTGAAGGAGTTTTTCAGGCGGTATAGCAGCGCTACTTTTTAGTGCTGTACCGCCTGAATAACTCCTCAATGTGAAAGGGGCCTAAGGGGTTATTGTCAAAACAGTTTGTCAGTTGCATTGAGATACCATGGCAAAAAAATGTATAATGCAAAGCCGTGTATTTTACAATTGTGCATTCAGCTTTGCTGGCTTCAAGACTTCAAAGCCAGCAAATAGCTAAAAGTAAATGGAAGGAGGAGAGTCCACTCACGTCACCTGTCGGTCACATAACTGGCTCTTCTCCATTCTCCAAGCACTCTCTGCTGTATTAAGTGTAGAGAACTCTGTAAGGAACTGCCAGCTGTACACCTCAGCCTGCATTTTATTATTGGGCCGTAGAATGCAGGCCACTATATATGCACTACCAAGCAGAGTTTAACAGAGAGCGGATAATGTAGTAGGTCCTTTTTGTTATGGCTTACTAGACTTATTTCCTGCTTGAATTTGAGCAATGACAATATTATTTTTGGCACTTCTTATAGATGTGTGACAGTACAGAAGAAGGTGTGGATGGAGATAACGTTAATATGTTTGTTGTTCACCCAACAACTCCAGCACAGTATTTTCACTTACTACGTAGGCAAATGGTTCGGAATTTCAGAAAACCTTTGATTGTGGCCTCTCCAAAAATGCTGCTTCGATATCCGGTAATTATTTTGTTCACGTATTATGTATTGTTGGAAATTTTTCACCATCTGAACAAGTCTTAACACTGGAAAATTAAAAAGCGTTCCTTTGCACAGGGGCTGTGCCTGCCCCTGCCCCTTTGTTCATGCCTAGGGCCCATAAAAACAATTTTACTCGATCCTTTACTGGTGCAGGCTCCTCTGCACTGCTAGACCAGTCTCTGCAGCCTCTCGCCACAACCCCCCTCCTGGAGGGGAGCACCATTTACCAGGGGAGTGAAGGATCAGGTAAGTAAAAGTGCTCTTACTGCCCCTTAGAGCAGTATTTTTCAACCTTTTTTTCAACCAAGGCACACTTTAAAATCTGTCAGAATCTCGAGGCACACCAAACCAAAAATTAGAAAAAAAAATTATGCTATTTGCACAGTGGTTCAATTAATTAAAACAAAACACAATATAATACCCCAGTTTGTGGGTAACCTTCATCTTTTCTGTGAAGAACACTAGCAGCAGACCATGTAATCCAGCAATAGCAAATACCTACATGCCTTTGATTAAAAATGATTAGAAAATTATTTTTACTTCCAGCATAATACTTCTGAAACTCGCAATAAGAAAGTATGCCATTTTCTATTACGTTTTGTCCTGGAAGGTGTCCACCTTTATTATGTTACTATGTAAAGATTAATTTGACATTCTGCCTACACCAATGCTATGTAAGGTTGCCACGTATTCAGTAAAAATTTAACTTATCAATTACATTAATGGGACCATAAGGCTGATATTTTTCGTTTCCTATGAGGCTGATATTTTACCAAAAATGGAGGCAACTTTAATGCTATGCTATTGGATATAAACACTGAAGCCACTGATTTTACCCCCAAAAAATACCTAGCTAGTCAACGCAAATAAAAAGAAAAAACGTGACAAAGCTTTTCAAAACGATGGCTAACCTGTGTACATATGTTGATGTGTGTCAACATGGAGGAGGAGGCGAGGAGCCGAGGAGAGAAGAGCCGCTGTACCGAGCCGATCCCTCTGGGATGGATCATGTGGCATCATGGCGCGACGGGCGGCTTTGTAATTCCCGCCTTCTGAGCTTGCAGCGCCTATGATGAACGTCACACGTCCCGTAGTCACGGATTGGAGCAGTAAGACGTCCATCATAGGCGCTGCAGCTTCCGGAAGCTGGGATCTGTGTCTCTCAACTCCACACTCGGCAACACACGGCGCTCGCTCGGAGCTCATAATTAATTATCCTCCTAACCTGCACTGTGATAACAAATATTAACCAAGTGGCCATCAGATAGCTGCCTATATTGGGGGTCATTTTGCCGCGGCACACCTGGGGACTCTTCACAGCACACCAGTGTGCCGCGGCACACTGGTTGAAAAACACTGCCTTAGAGTAAAGAAGCAGATAATCTTTGCAATGCAGACACAGCCCCACTGCACAGTGGGACTTTTTAGGTTTTTGGAGTTCAGCCTTAAGCAAAGCTGGCAAAAGATGGTGGAATGTTAAAGAAAATGTATCATATGTTATTTTATTTTTTTTAATTATTTTTTTAATTTCTGTCCTTCTGAATATGTAATGCGCAAAATAATACATTGGGGGTTATCTATAAAAGGAAAATCCACTTTGCACTACAACGTGCACTTGAAATTGCATTGAAAGTGCACTTGGAAGTGCAGTCGCTGTAAATCTGAGGGGGACATGCAAGGAAAATAGAAACGTGCATTTTAGCTTGTTCATGATTGGATGATAAAATTAGCAGAGCTTCCACTCATTTCAAATCTACCCCTCGATTTGCAGCGACTGCACTTCCAAGTGCACTTTGCACTTGTAATTTGCACTTGTAGTGCAAAGTAGGTTTTACTTTCGTAAATAACCCCCCTTGAGTAAGCACACAAGCTTTCCATTTCTACAGTGCCCAGAATATGTCCAAGAATAATCAAAGGTAAGGATAGCACTAAAAGAAAAAGCACTTAAAGCATTCTGAAGTAAGCTACTTGCTGGATATATCAGTGACTGAATTTCATGGGGCGTAATTAATTACCTTTTTTTATTTTTTATTTATTCATTACCCTAAGGCTTGCCATCTGAATTTCTTTGCATAATTAATGCTTTACCAACATGATTTACAGTAGATGCACCATTTATAGGGAGTAAAAAAAGTAGACATAAGCTATACAGTTAAGACATTTGCTAGGGGGTAATATTCATTAATAACTAATAATCAATAATAACTATTCATTCTTTGGTGGAGCATTTGAAAATGTCTACATGGTTTGTTTTACAAGGCTGCTGTGTCAAGTTTTGATGAATTGGCACCTGGAAAGACATTTAAACCTGTTCTTGGGGAGGCTGTTGCAGATCCTAAAAGGTAATGTATCACATTTCGGACCACCTTTATATGAAATCTGTTTCAAGAGAAAGAGAATGTGTAAATCATGTATTCAATTACAACACATGTAATTGATTGTTACAAACAAAAAAAATTGGTATCGATACTAGGGTTGTCCTGATACCAATACTGGTATCAGGACCGATACCAAGCATTTGGGTGAATACTTGTACTCGCGCAAATGCTCCCGCTGCTTCACCCGACACTTTTTATTCATTTATTTTTTTAGGGTAGAGTCCGTGGCCAGAGAGGGTGGGAGGCGTAGGTGGCTGGGGAGGGCGGCAGAGTGCTGTGGGAGTCTGGCTGGAGAGGGCGAGCGAAGTCTGTGGATGGAGAGGGTGGGCGGAGTCTGGCTGGAGAGGGCGGGCACAGTCGGTGGATGGAGTGGGCGGGCAGAGAGCGAGTCCTCACCTGCAGTGGAAATTGGTAAGCTGGCAGGGGTGTAGGCGCAGCCACATCAGGATTGGTGACCGGTGCTGTCGCATTCGGTTGCCGTCAGCAGGTGAATGTCCCTATGCCCATCTTGGTACACCCTGCACTCGGCGGTGTAACAAGATGTCTGCTGCTCCTTACTGCAGCCGAGTGCAGGGTGTACCAAGGTGGGCGTTGCAGCATATTTATTTATTTTAATAAATCCTTTCCTTGTGTAATTTTTCCCAGCATTTCAGTGCCAGCCACCTGTCAGTGCCCACAAGTACCACTATTCAGTGCTACCCATCAGTGCAATCATTTGTATCTACAGTGCCACCTGTCAGTGCCAGCCACCTGTCAGTGCCACCTATTAGTGCCCATCAGCGCCAGTCAGTGCCCATAATTCCCGCCTTATCAGTGCCAGCCACCAGTCAGTGCCACCTATCAGTCCCCATCTGTCAAGTTGTCACATGACATTGGAAAAAAAAGTATCGGTAATCGGTATCGGCGAGTACTTGTGGGGGGGGGGGGGGGAATAAGTATCGGAACTTGTACTCGTTTTAAAAAAAAGTGGTATCGGGACAACTCTAATGAATACTTTAATATGCATTCTGCATTCAGTAGACCTAAATGTACCTACTCTTTTTAATACTTTTGGTAATATATTGTATTTACATTAAAGGGTAAGTTTGTTTACCTATGTTTTATGTATCACTGCTGTGCCGATCTTTTTCACATTTCTTTTCCTACAGTGTAAGCACAGTGATCCTTTGTTCTGGGAAACATTACTATGCTTTGGCTAAACAGAAAGAGGCACTTGGAGAGCAGGGACACAAATTCTCTATTATTCGCATTGAAGAATTGTGTCCATTTCCATTAGAAGGGCTCCAGCAAGAGTTGAGCAAATATCCAAAAGCCAAAAGTAAGCCGCGTTCATTTTCCACAGTTTTGCTATGTTTGCTATTACCTTAAATGCCATGAGCTGGCTGTGTGGCTGGAATCTGTGTCATAAAAATTCAGTAGGTTTTCACTAGCCTTTTTCCTTGTTCATGGACTATAGATAGTAGACCCGAAGGTTCTCTATGACATTTTATTTCATCCCTTTGGGTGTAGGTGACACCCGCTATCTCATAGGAATCAATGTATGTCCCCTTTTCATCCGTAAACGGATGGATGAAAAATCGGACATACGTTACGCAGGTGTGAAAGGAGCCTATAGGTTGAATGCAATCATGTAGATTGTCCATGTTTTAACATATCAAAAAACAGAAAAAGTGCAACAGCATTATGTAAAAACGGTATTAAAACCGAGGTTTAACAAATTTGCTTTGAATTTTGGAGCAAGCTACAAAACTTGGGAGCCAGTTTATTTTTAATTTTTTTGCATACGTTTAAAAAAAAAACATTTTAGTCCTGGAAGATTACATAAAACTCCCAAAACATTATCCATTTTCTGAAAGCAGACACCCTAGAGAATAAAAAAGTGTTTGTTCTAATTTTTATGTCGCGCAATACTGCAAAAAATCTGTAAAAACACATTAAAGTTTAATTTTAAACGTATTAAAGTTTTAAAAACATATTTGTATAGAGGAATATAATGTTATGCAAAGAATACCTCACCAGCCAAACTAGAAGCATAGCACCTTCCCGGGAATACGCTATGAAGTCAGCATGTCGCTCCGCCCTACATGGTTTCGTCTCGCGTGTGATGAAACGCATAGATGTGCTGATATTCTCGCGTATTCCCTAAAGTGCAGGTGTTATGCTTTTAGTTTAGCCAGCGAGGAATTTTCTGTATAGCGGTATATTGGACTTATCTATACAAGTGCGTTCTTAAACTTTAATAAATAGTCAGGTTTTACACTAGCTGGAGCGTTTTTTCCTTTTATGTCCTGGTGATGAGCCATTTGGGATGATGCTGGGATTATCATTATTGTTTAACCATCTGCCTCTGTGGAGTACCTTTAGAACCATTCTGGGATTATCCTTGCCTGGTGGTTTGGTCCAGGGCTGTGGAGTCTGTAGATAAATGTTCCGACTCCTCAGTTTTTTGTACTTCCGACTCCGCCTCCTTTGTATTAATATGCAAATGTATTTTATCTAAGAAGGAATCAAAGTCTAATTCTTCGTTTTGAAGAAGATGATCCTGAGTTACCACTATTGCTTAAAAGAACTTCATCCTGTGGAGGTATTTCAGGTCGTAATCCCTTCATGCGAACTGCTACATCATAGAGGGCCTTTTTCCCAGTAGCAGTCTGTTCACTGTTCAAAAAAAGTCGGCTCATTGGGTCGACATAAATGGCCGCTAACAAGATTTCATTTTCCAGCAAAAGACTCTCTCTTTTCATCATTGAAGATGTAATGCCCTCAGCTATCAAACCCTCCATTTTTGTTCAGGCGATATAACAGGCTCTTCCATTCCAAGAGGAATTTACCCGGGGTTAGATTGTCAAATTGCAACCTCTTGGTGACAGTGAAGGGGTGAGAAAGAAGGTTCTCCAGCTCTTTTGTTTGTGTCCACTGGCTTTCAGTTATTGCAAGATTTTCATTGTCCATTTCTTCTATGAAGTCTTTAAGTTCAAGCAAACGCTTCACCATTAAATAAGTGCTTCCCCAGCGAGTTGTTTGAACCAAAATGGCTCCTTTTCCTGCACGTCTTTTCAAAATTTGCATCTGTTTTCGGGGCCCTGGCTGCAACAGTTTCTTGCCGTAATTTGCCAATTAGTTTAGCTGCATGTCTTATGGCAAGTTGCAGTGTATGAACAGCACATCGCACATAATGAATAGTAGCAAGCTTCAATGCTTCTTCAACAAAGTTGTCTCAAAAAATCTCGGCATTCTCTTCAGTTTCTAAACTTTTCCCAATACTTGCAGAGCTGTCTTCCTCTAACTCTAAAACTTCTCAATTGTGCTCAACATGTTAGAAGCGTTATCTGTCAAAACACATACAATATGTTCCTTTTCATTTCAAAATCTTCTAGAACGCCCTCCCACTAACTTCTGAAGGTAATCACTTTTTTTTTAATTCCAATCTAAATTTAGTCGGAGTCGTGCATTGTTTGCCGACTCCAGGTACCCAAAATTTCCTCCGACTCCACAGCACTGGTTTGGTCACAAGCTCGTCTGACCTTTCCTTAATTAGAGGGTTATGGTTTTATATATCTATCTGGTAAGCCTGAATTCCTTCCATAAGTGATGGTGGTCTCTCAGTTTACAATTTTCCAAAGGTGATGGATGCTCATTATGCACAAACTTATATGAACACTTAAGAAGAGGATTGTGTCCCCTGTTTCCAAATCTTTCTTTTTGTATTACATGTGGACTCTTTTGTGGTTTTGGATTTGGTTTTACCCCACAGAGAAATTTGTATATACATTCACTTATTATTCATTAATATGTATTTCATATAGTAGCGCGACCCTTTTATGTTAATAAAACTCTTATTAACCAAGATATCTTGTACTCCTACAATCCATCCAAGTTGAGAGCTGCTCAATCGACTGGATGCAGATGTGAATTTTGGTTTACTCATTTTAAGGGGCAAACCCTCCCATGCTCTGATAAAGATGGTTCACCTTTGAAAAGCATAAACCACTCTGAACATTTGTGGAAGTGATTAGTAGTTATACGGGTTTGACAGTCAGACGTCTGTATCCCGTTCATTGAGCAATTATCAAATTTGATGTATTTTATGTTTTCCAAAAGCACTTCTGTGAATATAAAATATATCGGTTTATAAAAGTTTTAACATTTCACATGATGCTGGTGCATTTTCTATTTGATTTATATTATTGTTCAAGGAGAGAGGTCCAAGGACATGCTTATGATTGTGTTCTGCATCTTGACCACATTCTGCATAGACGTAAACCACGAATTAGTCTGAATCCTTTTTTTTTTTTTTTTTTATCAGAAAAAAAATGTTTTATTGTGCCAACATAAGAAAATACAGAATACAGGCCATCAGAAAGAAAATCACATAAAAGCATAGCATGTATAACCTGCAACATACAGAAGTGGCACCAAAAACAAGATACATGTATTCAGAAGACAAATAATAAACAGTACCGGGAAGGCAAAAACAACTGCACCGCCCAACACAACCACACATGGGGCCAACGGGCCACAACAGAAACCCCCGCACCCCACAGTCTGCCCACCTAGTCCAAACCACATCCTACCATCAATCAAGCTCTAATGCCCATAATACGATACATATGTAATATAAACATTAAACAAAGCCAGTCATTTCTTCTAGATATATACTGCCTCTCACACCTGCAACAACTGAGTCAAAACCAGTCTCGGAGGTGCCAACCCAGGGGTCTCCAACCAGGGCTGCCAGATGGAGTTAAATTTCTGAGCTGCATTTCTATGCTAATATGTATGGTGCTCCCGTATAAGGATGAGATTAACCTGCTCAATCCACTGTTTTTTAGTTGGAACATGCAGGGATAACCAAAATCTAGCTATCAGCTTCCGTGCCAGATACAGGAGTCTGATCACTGCAATATTAACTGGATGAGGGTAAATTTCCTCATCTACTGCACCTAATATACATATAAGGGGGTCCAAAGGGACCCTAACTTGAAACACGGAGGAAATAACCTCAGTAACATTACCCCAAAACCGGTGCAGTTTAGGACAGTGCCACATTAGATGGATAAGTGATCCCTCCTCCCCGCAATGTTTGGGGCAAAGAGAAGAATCTCTCCTTCCCCAATGGAACAGTTGAATAGGTGTGCGATATGCCCTATGTAGCAAGAACAGGTGAGATAGCCTATGTGACTGCGAAACTAAAGTAAGAGGACCAGCTCGTAAACAAATATCCCATGTTTCACCATTAAAATCTCCCAGGTCCTCCATCCACCCCCTCCTACATGGTAACGACGCTGAGTCCTGTATGGAAGTTAAAAGACTAGAATAGACATGAGAAATCAGGTTTTTTTTTTTTTTTTCTTTACCAAAAAATATATCCTTAATCAAATGATGACTAGACAATTGGAGAACAGAGATCTGACCCTGGGCCTGCAGGGCATGCCGGAGCTGCAAGTATCTATAGAATTGATGTCTAGGGAGGTTAAATTCAGCCTGCAATTCCTGAAAAGATTTAAGTACATTGTGGTGATAAAGCTGAGCAATGTTACATATACCCGCCAGTCTCCAGGGCAGGAAGCCATCTAACTTGGACACTTCCACCAAGTTGGGATTATCCCACAGCGGAGTCTCCGCTATAAAGCCAGAGATATGAAAATTAGACTGTACCATGGACCATAGTTTCTTAAGGAGAATCACAGTAGGAGCTGTCTGTGGCAGACGAGGGAACCCCGCCTCCAAACACGACAGGACCGAAGCGTCCCAAGAGCCCGTACGCAGAGTGTCAATAGAGTCCGATTCCACCTAAATGCTGTAACTGAGAAGCTACAAAATTAATTTTAGGACTAGGGACAGCTGCTCCTCCTTGATCCTTACCATATTGTAAAGTTGAGAGCCGAATACAGGCACATTTTTTCTTCCAAATTAAATATCTAAATAAAGTATCTAGCCGGGCAAACCACCGACGAGGTATCCATTGAGGAGAGTTGTGCATGATATATAAAAGTTGCTGGCGCCAAACCATCTTAATTAGATTTATCCTACCTATTACTGAAAGCGGGAGATTACACCAGGTATTACATGTCGTTTGCAGCCTCTTAAAAAGAGGTAAGAAATTCTCTTCTAAATATGTCTGTGGATTGGCCGACACCTGAACCCCCAGATATTTAAAAGATGAGACTACCTTCAGGGACCTTGCAGCTGCCGGCAGCAAAGCAATTGGGCCATCTACAGGTAATAGGACAGACTTACTCCAATTTATTGAAAAGCCTGACAAAGAGCCAAACTGTTCAATCAACTCCATAGCCGCCGTAAGGGACGTAGCCACATCCCCCAAGTACAACAGCGTGTCGTCCGTGTAAAGAGAGACATTCTCCACACTCAGACCCCTCTGAAAACCAATGATCGATGTGGACGATCTTATCAAAGCTGCCAATGGTTCAAGGGCCAACGCAAACAGGGGTGACAACGGACACCCCTGCCTTGTGCCTCTGAACAAAGGAAAAGAGTCAGAGAGGTCACCATTCACACGGATCCTGGCTGTGGGGGCAGCATAGAGCAAACGCACCCACCTGATGAAAGTGACCCCCAGCCCAAAGCGACCCAAGACCTCCCACAAATAGGGCCATTCGACGCTGTCAAAAGCTTTGGCAGCGTCCAATGAAAGAATCGCTCTCTGACCTGCATTATCAGCAGGTATCTGGAGGTTAAGAAAGAGACGCCGGATGTTAAGAGCCGTCGACCGGGTGGGAATGAACCCTGACTGATCTCCATGAACTAGTGAATAACTTTAGCCAGCCTGGTAGCCAACACCCTTGGCAATAATTTGACATCAGTCGTCGCTAAAGAAATGGGCCTATAAGAGTCTGGAACATGGGCCTCTTTACCGGGTTTTAATAGCAGCACAATTATGGCCTCATTCATGGACTGAGGTAGCGCACCCTTTTCTAGCGCATCCACTAACACTTCCCTCAACAGAGGCACCAGTACGTCCGAATACCATCTATATACCTCCACCGGAAAGCCGGCCGAGCCCGGAGACTTACCAGGAACGGAAAGCACCAAGGCCTCCAACATCTCATCCGCCGTGAACGGGGCATTCAACTGCTTCTAAAAAAGAGATCTCCCCCACTGTAGGAGACGCCTTAGAAGAATACACATCAGCATTGAAATCCTTGAAAGTGGATAAAATGTCTGCATGAGATGACACCAGAGTCCCAGAAGGAGTGGTAACCGCCTCGATATGGGCGGAGCCCCTCTGTGACCGCACCATCATGGCCAGCATGTGACCAGTGCCCTTCCCCTCCTCAAAGTATTTTTGTTGAAGAAAAAAATGTTTTATTTTCTGCCTTAGTCAGCACCACATATTTAGCAATGTTTTGAGCTTCAAGCCACTTTCTGTTCAGAGGGGGAGTCAACAAAAGCCGACTCAGCCCTCTCAACCTCCCTAAGCACGAGTAGCTCCCAAGACCGAGTGTCAGTCTTAATTGCGTTAATAGACCTGATAAATTGACCCCTTAGATAAGCTTTAAGTGCGTCCCAAAAAACTCCAAGCCCCGCAGAATGTTTGTTGACTCTAGTCTGAATCCTTTTAACTTTTTTTTTTTTACTAAAAGAGTAGTTTTCACCACGGACACAGGGATAATTACCAGCAGGTTTAGCCTAAAGTTTGGCAATATTCAGACAAAAAGGCGTGAAACAACTCACTTTGTCATTATAACTTTTACATGTGTAGGTGTCTTTAACATATATTTTGATGCTCCATTAAAAGTATGGCTAAACAATGTGATGCAAGATAGTCCAGTAAATAAAACATTATATTGTCTTTTTTGCTTTTTGTCAAAGATTTCGTTTGGAGCCAAGAAGAACCGCAAAATATGGGTCCATGGACTTTTATTGCTCCAAGATTTGAAAAGCAGTTGGGTTGTAAGGTAAAACTTTTTACTATATTACGTTTTTTTATTAGGCAGTTTTTGGCTTTGCTTTTGACAAGTGTTTTCCTTGCTTCTCATTATTAGAATTCAAAACTTGCCTAGTATGCATATTGCATATTTTTTTCCAATCGTATGCATTAAACAGTTCGAACTTCACAAGATAGTGATACATTTAGAGCCCAGAACCGATTTAAACATAGCAAGGTGCCCTTGCAAAACCTAAAGCAAAAAAAAAGAGTTCACAATGAAACCTGCAAATTCTGGTCATTCCAGAAGGGCAACAAATTTATGCAAGCACTACAAAATTTACAAATTATTTTGCAAAAAAGTCATATTTAATATACTGAGCGTATGACAGCATTTATAGACATCATTTAATAGTTAGCAAAATTTCTGACCCTTAGCCCTTGAAAACAAACCTAACCTTTTTTTGGGGCGACAGGCGTCCCAAGATTCTGTTTGCGTGATCTTCCTGCAATTCGTCGGGTGACAATTGTAAGTGATGGGAATTGCACGTTTCCCCCTGCGATTGTTTTTTTTTTTTTTGTTTGTTTTTTCATGATTCGGGATCGTGGGCAGAATCGTAGTGATCTGGGATTTCTAGATGTGAACAGAACCTAAATGTGACATAGCAAATTGAAGGACGAAAACTGGACAGCCGCACTCCGAAATCACTTAAAATAAGTTGTCTTTTATTTTTCAACTGTACACACAGTCACTGCAACCAACAAAATACAGTATGGCCGACGCGTTTCGCACTTACAATCAGTGCTTAGTCATGGCTAAGCACTGATTGTAAGTGCGAAACGCGTCGGCCATACTGTATTTTGTTGGTTGCAGTGACTGTGTGTACAGTTGAAAAATAAAAGACAACTTATTTTAAGTGATTTCGGAGTGCGGCTGTCCAGTTTTCGTCCTTCAATTTGCTATCATTAGCATTGCCAGCACCTTGGTGGTTCAACAACCCTTGATTGCACACGGGGCTCACCTGGAGCGGTGAGAAATTTGTCTAAATGTGACATACTCTACACCAAATATTTACTGCAGGTGTACCTTCCTGCATGTGTTTTCCAATTACAGTGTTTGATTTACCTGCAGGGAATGATTGGTGAATGCCACATTTTAATGCACCTTTTTAAGTGCCATTTGAGGAGCCGCTTTATTTTTTACCCTTTACATATATTTGAAAGGAACACTAAAGAGAATTTTTTTTTTTTATAACAAACATGTTATACCGAGTGGCCCCGAACCTGGTCTTCTGGGGGTCCCTTGGTGGCTGTCTCGGCTCCTCCCCCTGCAAAAACGTTCCTCCTTCATGCAAGCTGTCTCGCATGGTGGCAAGTGCTTGCGGGCGCGCTCCCATGATACAGCTGGCGGCTATAGCCGCTCACTGTATCACTCGGCCTCGGCACGCTGAGGCATTGGATATGAGTGACAGCAGAGTGAGCCAATGGCTCAGGTAAGTAAACGGGGGCTCGGGGGGCGCCAATGCTCGGATGTTGTTTTCACCTTAATGCAGAGAGAATGCATTAAGGTGAAAAAACAACCTTTTACAACCCCTTTAACTGTGACATATAGTATATGCAATTGGTAAAATGTATAGAAATATGTTCAGAGGTTGTTCATAAATGAAACTTGTATTGTAAAGCACCATACACACTATCAGTTTTCCTGCAGGTTTTTCTCTTCAGGTTTACCAAATCCATGTAGTGCAAGGGCCTGCCTGATTGCATACAAATTGAAATTTGACCTCCATATTAGATGGTTTTGGTAAACCTGAAGAGAAAAACCTGCAGGAAAACTGATGGTGTGTATGGGGCCTAATACTTGCTATTACTTTATGTAAAAGTAGTATTTGGAACACCCAATAATTTGTTTGTTGTTTGGCATGTCTTTTATAGCTGCGTCTTATCAGCAGACCTGCTCTTCCTGCTCCTGCAGTAGGTATTGGGACTCTGCATAAACAACAACAAGAAGATATCATCAAACAGACATTTGCATAGCTGGACTAACTATGGACATATCTGGACATCAGCCAATGGATAAAGCAATCTTTTCTATAAAAAAAAAATCTTTATCATGGGGATCAAAACACTAACACGTTACATTTTACATTGCAACTTTATAACTTCTTAGCAAAATATCATCAATTTAAAAGTCCACAAGTGATTTTTTATTTTTTTTTAACTAAAATCAAAGCAGGCAGCAAACAGCGATATGTGTTCAAAAATCTGCTGCTTCTTCATTGTCCAGTCAGCAGGCTGGGAGTATGTTCCTGACCGAATGATTGTGCTTTCATATTCGAGGTAAAGAATGTGGCCATGCTGTATAGCAGGCTTGTTTAGATCAAAAACCTGACTGTTACTGTGTATCTATCTATCTATCTATCTATCCATCCATACACATAGTGTGTATTATATTTCAACTGTGAATTGGATGTTTACCTGGAGTTAAGCTTAAAATGATCTTATAGCCGCTAATGCCAGACTAATTCCAATCGCAGATGATTCTAATATATAAAGGATGACGTTTGATGTAACCTGGACTGTTTACACGTGCATATTGGAGTACTAAACAAAATTTTTAGGGGGCAGTACAGTTTTATTTTATTTTATTTTTTTCAGTTTATTGCTTAAAGTGATAGTAAAGGCATTTTTTAAAATGTTATACTTACAGGTAAGACTATAATGAGGTTTACCTGTAGGTACAGTACATGAATAGCACCGTTTAGCAGATATTTACTTAGCAGCGCTAGTGAAGTCATCGGTGCATGCGCTCCCATTAGACTGCGTACCGTCCATATAGAGAGAGCCATGTCTGTGACTCATTGAAATGACTGAAGTCATCGCAACTTGGACAATTAAACGGCTGCAGCCCACGAATCCGGAAGGAAGACCGGGTGAAGATGAAAGTCCTGTCAGTGGTGACAGAGCACCGCTGGATGGCTTCGTTTTCAGGTAAGTCTTTCATAATGTGCTAGTGTGCGATGTATACTAGCACATTATGACGTTAATTTGCAGGGAAAAGCTTTTTCCTTTTTGCAGTTTACTACCACTTTAAAGTATAACTAAAGGCAAAGCATATCATAGTTTTGACTAGAGTGAAGAGGGATTGGAACACCTGTCTTGTTTGTATTGCTGTCCGTCACCCTATTAGGGAAATTCAACCTCTCCATTTGTCATGTTTGCTATTATAAGTAAAAGAAATTCCCAAATTTTGGGTTATCCCTAGAAGAGTAATAAAGGGGAAATCTTCCAATGGGGACACTATATTTTGGTGACCCAGAGATTTCCTATCATTACCTTCTTTGGCTATGGGGCAGGAAGTAAAGTGAAATCTCCCCAAACTGACAGGTGCTATAACCCTCCCTTACTTTAAAAAATTTTTTAATAAAACTGTTTTGCCTTTAGTTCTACTTTAACGGTCTTGACTGTGTAAAATATTTAATGACGATCTTCGAACTTAAAGCAGTATTAAACCCAAATCCCAAAATGTGATATATTGCAGCTTATCAATCTTTAGCTATGGAGGCTGCATCCATTTTCTTTTGGCTTTTTTACCCTGCTGATCTAGCCAGTAACCTACCTCCTGTATTTGAACATCCCAACTCTGGTTGAAGAAGCACAGGGACACCTTTTGGACAGCAGCATTGTTAACTTGCAGGGAGGGGAGTGTTGGATGCACTAGCAGATTTATATACACTAAGGCCGTGTACAGACGATGAGACATGTCCGCTCAAACATGTCCGACGGACCGTTTCCAGCGGACATGTCTCATCGGATTTTGGTCCGATGGCGTGTACACACCATCGGACGAAAATCCCCTCGGGCTGAGGACGCGGTGACGTGACGTTGACGCCGCCACATCACCACTCCAGGAAGTAAAATACTTCCACGCATGCGTCAAATCCATTCGGCGCATGCGGGGGATTTCTGTCCGCTGGTTAGCGGACATGTCGGACGGACAGGTTTGTAGACAAACAAACCTGTCCGCTAGGTCGTACACACGATCTGAGATGTCTGCTGAAACGGTCCGTCGGACCAGTTTCAGCAGATAAATTTGATCATGTGTACGCGGCCTAACGCTTAATAAGCAGTTACAGCAAACACTAACAGAATAAAAAATGTGAATAGACAGGGGCAGCAGCCAACATTCAAATGTGTCCCCACATAATGAATAAACACAATAAAGATAGATGTGGCGCTACCTCCAAGGTGCTTAATATAGTGCTACAGATTGAGTGAACACAGAAACAGTCTAACAAATTAGACGTACACAACAAATGAAAATGTGATGCCTCTAGACAGCGATTCCAAATCTACTACAGTGCCGTGAAAGGTCAAAATTTAATGATCAAAAAATGCAAATAAATATGGAAAACATACAACACTTGAATAAAAAGCAGTGTCCGCAAATAATGGAATACAGTCCATTTAACAGAATAACATGCCAAAAGTCAGTTCCAATCAATAAAGTGCGTGTGCAAGAATAATGGTAATGCAAATAGGCATCAGCTCTTAAAATAATGTGATCACACTTGCTTCCACCTGAAGTGTGCCCTAGCAGCTCACCTTAAAGACCACAAGGGTCTGACAGCACTTTCAATATGTAAAATCCCTAACCCATGAGAAAGTCACATGATCTGTGACACAGTGTGTTGGAAGGAGCCGGGTGACGTCACTTCCGATCACGGCAGAGACCGGAAGTTCTGAGTGTTTTGATGCTGATTGTCTTTTTCTTATATGTAAGTTACTACTGTTCAATAAATCTTTAGGTTTACAAATTGTTTCACTATGGAGATTTCCTTTATCTTATTAAATAGAGGAGGAGGACTAGTCCGGCACAGTGGGAGAGATATTAAAGTGATTGTAAAGTCTTATGTTTGTTATTTTTATAGAAACAAAAACGTCGTACTTGCCTGCCCTGTGCAGTAGATTTGCACAGAGTAGCCCAGATCCTCCACTTCTCGGGTCCCGCTTTTGTGTTCCTGGCCCCTCCCTCCTGTCAAATGCACCCACAGCAAGCAGCTTGCTATGGGGGCACCCAAGCAGAGTCGCAGCTCCCGGTGTCTATTCAGACATAGAGCCGTGGCCCAGCCCTGCCCCCTCTCTCTCCTGATTGGTTTACTGACTTAGACAGCAGCGGGAGCCAATGGCGCTCCAATCTGGAGGGGGAGTCTTGGATGACACTCATGGACAGAGATGGGGCTCAGGTAAGTATTAGGGGGGCCGAGGGGGGGGGGGAGGCTGTTGCACACAATGCTTTTTATCCTAATGCATAAAATGCATTTAGATAAAAAAAAATGCATTTACGGACCATTTAATACTAACCATCTTAATGCTGCCCCACTCATCTTGTCCCTGGTCTGTGATTTGAGCAGAGGAGAGTGGATTGTTGATCCTGCTGTTTAAGGATTTTACACATTGAAAGCGGTGTCGGACCCTTGTGGTCTTTGATTAGGGTGAGCTGCTAGGGCACCGTTCTGGTGTATTCTGGGTGGTGGAAGCAAGTGTGACCTCATTATTTTATTAGTGGATGCCTATTTGCACTTGGATCTTTTTCACATTCTTCTATTAATCTTCTCACCATTATTCTTGCACACGCACTTTATTGATTGGAACTGACCTTTGGCATGTTATTCTGTTAAATGGACTGTATTCCATTTTTTACGGACACTGCTTTTTTTTCATCAAGTGTTGTATATTTTCCATATTTATTTATTTGCATTATTTGATCATTCATTTAAACCAGGGGTGCCCAACCTTTTGAAGAGAGAGGGCCACTTTAAGAAACTTGGTAACCAGTCGTGGGCCACAATAGTGTAGCGGGCGGATGACAAGTCACGGCTACTCTATAGGCCCTCCGATCTGCCCAAATGGAAGGGGATGAATTCCCTTCCGTTTTATTTTCTTTAGTGGATCGGATTGGAGGTAGGTGGGCGTAAACGGACAAACGTTTGTTTACATCTGTCGCTCTGTAAAGGTGAATTGAGGGTTACGTTTGGTTAGGCTGATCGTGTGAAAAGGGCCTAAGACTGCTTTCACACTGATCTGCTGAGTTTTACCAACACTTCGGATGCAGTGTAGTGCACCTGTGTCTATCCTGTGGGTTAGCTGAACTTTTCCAAAGATCCTGTCTGTGACAAAAGCTGGCCCTGTAGAAGAAGCATCGGCTTATGGGGCTCTGCTCCGCGGCCGGTTTCTTCCTCTACCACTAGCTTCATTCACAACACTGATGCTGTGGCTTGCCAACCTGCCATTCCAGAGCAGGAGGTCACGGGCCACATCAGAGGGTTCCGTGGGCCACATGTGGCCCCCGGGCCACTGGTTGGCCACCCCTGATTTAAACCTTTTCTAGGACTGTAAATTTGGAATCGCTGTCTTAGCGGCATCACATGTTTTTTCTTTCTCGTACATCACGGGACACAGAGCGGCATATTCATTACTATATGGGTTATATGGAGTACCTTCAGGTGTGGACACTGGCAATCTCAAACAAACAGGAAGTCCCTCCCTATATAACCCCCTCCCCTAGAGGGAGTCCCTCAGTTTTTTCGCCAGTGTCTTAGGTGTTGGTCACGGAATAGCTTTGCTCCACATCCTTGGGATTAAGGGCGGGCTAACCGGATCTGTCCAAGGAGCCTCAGTGCCAAAGTGGACAGTACCCGGGCCCCAAACCGTGGGGTTTTGCCTATAATGCTCCTCTTTGGAGGGCTGGACCCTGGGCCCAGGACTTGGAGTTTGTAAAGACCATAAGTTCCTGTTTGCCAGGGTGCTATATAGGTCCAGGACAGTGGGTACCTTCATAGGACCCCAGGGCCTGAAGGTCTACTACGCTACCCACGGAGATGGGAGAAGATTGGACCGTTTTTGCAAAACGTCCTGCAGCATGGAGCAGGTAAGAGGGGAGCCTGCGGGACTTGGTTCGACAGCAGGCTCTCCAGGGGAGATCTTAAGAGGGGTAGCCTGAGTATGCTCTGCATTGGCACCATGGTCACTATGTCTGATAGACAGGATGCCCTGAAATGTTTCCCCCCATAACTTGATCCCCCTACCTATCTATGTATGTTTGCTAGCTACCTGCTGCTCGCTGGTTGAAGATCTTTTAAAAAAAAAAAAAAAAAGATCTGTCGCTAGGCTAAAGGGACTCCTTAGGGGCCTGTGTTAGCCTTACCTTGCCGGGATTCAAATCTGCCGCCTGATGCATCCTCCAACCTGCATTCCTGGACTCCAGAGTGCGTCTCCTCCTGGGCTCTCCTCCCCTGACAGTCGCGCGCGCGCGCACGCGCGCATGCATATAGAAAATTTTCGCGCCGTTCGGGAGGGGGGGGGGGGGCGGGGAGTGTGACTGCAGTGTAGAGTGGGCGTGCCTTTAATTGCTGTTATACACAGCAGGCGCGTTCTTAGCTCAGTTCAGAGCTGAGCTGGAGAAAGAGAGGACGTAGAGCTGGCAGCACAGTGACTCCCGGTGGCGAGAAGGGGTACTACATACTGGAGTCAGCTCCAATACTTTTTGTTAAGCCAAAATCCCCTTGGCAACAGGTTGAATGCTGGCAAACATGTTGGGGGTGGGGCTGTATGTGGTGAATAATATATAAAAGAAAACATACTGAGCCCCACCGGTTTTGGGGCATTAGTGATCCTATTGTCCCCTAAACCTTATTTTTTTGTACTCCTGGCTATAACAGTCTGTTGTTGTAAGCGGAGTCCTTCGGTTTTGTATTATGGCTTCCAAGGGTTCAGGATCAAAAAAATAAAAAATAAAGAGAAAAGACAAAGGGGTTCCTCCTCTGGTTCTGATAATATGCCAATACTTTCCCCACAGGTTATTCCTATAGGGGTCACCCTGGATAAGCCATTAAGGGGGTCTGGTGCTGAGGCTGGCCCAGGTCGGCCCAACCCTGTGTTATCACAGAGGAGATGCTAGCCGTCACCCTAGGGGGGCTAGAGAAAAGAGGTTAACAGCTATGATCGCTGGCTCTTTTTCTGGCAAGAAGCGGACTAGATCCCCATCGCCAAAAGGGACAGAACCTAGAGGATCTACCACTGTAGAATCGTTTTCAGCCTCCCAGGCGGAGAGTCTGTGGGTCCAGTCTTTGACAGACATGGCCCGCTTGGCATTCAATTTGCCATTTCCAGAGCCTCAGGTTCCTGCGGTATCCTCTTTGGGTTCTTTTAAAAAGCGCCTTTAAGCAACGCAGCTTTTCTGGCCCATCCTCTGTTAGAGGAATTGGTTTTTCCAGGATTGGGACGACCGGACAGAATTTTTTCTGCCGCCTAAAGCTGACGAGAGGGTAGTCTTTATGCACGTCTGCCAGGAAATATTTGTGCTTGCAGGCACTCTTTCCCCTGACCAAGTGCTCTTTAAAAGGGGCCCGGATGGCTCAGTTGGTAGAGCATCGGACTTTTGGTCTGAGGGTCCAGGGTTCAGGTCCCGGTTCGGGCACTGCTTTTCAACTACCCGTGAGGTCCTTGAGGCCGCATCTCCCGGAAAGCGCCCGATCTCGTATGATCTCGGAGGCTAAGCAGGGTAGGGCCTGGTTAGTGCCTGGATGGGAGACCACCTGGAAGGTTTTCTGTTATTTACCCTATGGAAAAGACATTTTTCTAAAGAAAGGGGGCGCTCCCAACGGTGGACGCAGCCATCTCATGGGTGAATAAATCATTAACTGGCCTAAGGGGAAACATACAAATGTTTAAGGTCCC
Organism: Rana kukunoris; assembly: GCA_029574335.1. Classification (NCBI taxonomy): domain Eukaryota; kingdom Metazoa; phylum Chordata; class Amphibia; order Anura; family Ranidae; genus Rana; species Rana kukunoris. Next base: position 134,622,740 of record CM056051.1, read on the forward strand.
GGTCGATAAATGTTTAGAGACACTTTTTCCAGCATCCCTGGCTACAGCCAGCAGTGGCTACAATTGGAGTTTTTTTCAGGCATTAAGGAACCAGACAAAACAGATGCTTAGACATCCCTGCCCGATAGGCAGAGGAGTTATTGGATATTCCCAGAGCTCTGTGCTTTGCGGTAGAGGCTATAAAAAGACTCCATCCAGCAGGCGTCTCGTTGTCACTATTTTTAGTGCATAGGAGAAGGCTCTTTTGGTTGAAGAACTGGGCGGCCGAGCCCCATGTAAAAGACTGCTGGCAGGTTTGCCCTTCCATGGAAAGATCTGGATAAATACATTCAGACTGTTTCAAGTGGCAAAAGTACCCTTTTACCAGTCAAAGGAAGTTCCGGGGTCCTGCGTTTAAAAGGGCAGCTCCCCCCGGTTCCAGGGCCCTCAAATTTCAGGCAGTACGGTCCTCCTGCGCGATCAAACTTTTAACAATGGATCGCAAGGACAGGCCTCTGGGGATCGGTCCCCGACAGAAGGGGTCCGGTCATCTGTGGCCGCAGGCTACAGATTAGAATTTCTAAAATTTCCTCCACAAGGAAGGCCTCAATGCGGGCAGCATTGGATCACCTGCTTTACCAGGGCATAAGGGTAGAGGTACCAGCCCAAGAACAGGGGCTAGGTTTCTATTCCAATCTGTTTGTCATACCAAGGCTCATCGGCAATGTCAGACCAATTTTGGATCTAAAAGGTTTAAATGCTTACCTAAGGGTTCGCTCTTTCCGGATAGAATCCGTTTGGCCAGCAGCCGCCACACTCCAGAAGGATCGGGCTTCTATAGACATAAAGGAGGGTTACCTTCATGTACCAGGTCGTTCAGCCACATCAAATATTTTTGTTTTTACGCTTCGCAGTGATACAGCGTCGCTTCCAATTTGTGGCGCCCCCCTTCGGGCTGGCTACGGCCCCCGGGTATTCACGAAGGTCCTAGCTCCTATTCTAGTCAGTCCAAAGGATCCAAGGGATCTCGGTCCTAGCATACCTGGACGACCTCTTAATCATAAGATCACTCGCTTCCTTGGTGGAATGCGTAGTAGCCCTCATGGTTCAGTACCTCGAGAGGTTCGGCTGAGTCCTAAACCGGGGAAAGATCAGCATTTCAACCTACAAAGCAGTTGGAATATCTCGGCACGAGATTAGACACAGAACAGAAGATGGATGTTCCTGCCCCTGGTAAAGGTCGAGGCTATCAAGAGATTGATTCAGTTGGTTCTAAGCAAAAAATAGCCAACTATTCGCCTATGTATGCGATGGCCATGTTCGAGGCAATACCACACGCTTCCACGCTCGTGTCCTACAGGCAGCAATTCTAGCAGCTTGGGTCTGCCCAGTGGTCTGGAAGGCTGGAGAGCGGTCTTGAACAAGTTCACTCGCCAAGGAACTTGGGCAGAGAGGCAGCTGCCCATCAAGGTCTGGGAGTTCTGAGCGGCTCAGCTAGCCCTCCTGGCATAGACATCCAGATTACAGGGGTCCTCGGTGAGAAGTCATTCAGACAAGGCCACAGCGGTGGCATATAGGTGAACCACCAAGGAGGAACCAAGAGTCAAGCCACTCAGAGTGAGAGGAGCTTGGTTTTTTGGTGGGCAGAGGTTTATGTACCCTGCATATCGGCGACATTCATTCCCGAGGTGGACAACCTGCAGGCGTACTTCCTAAGTCGCCAAACCCTGTCGCCGGGGGAGTGGTCTCTGCATCCACAAGTTTTTTTCAGACAATCTGCCAGAAGTGGGGAGTGCCAGACGTGGAGGTCATGGCATCAGGATTCAACAAGAAGCTAGACAGGTTCATGTCTCGAACGAGGGACCCTATGGCCTGCGGAACCGATGTGTTGGTTTGCCCTTGGCATCAATCATAACTTCTATATGCATTTCCCCCACTGCAGTTACTACCCCGCCTGCGGCGCAGGATCATACCACAGGCTGGTTATCCTGGTAGCCCCAGCTTGGTACCGGAGGGCATGGTACTCACTAGTCCTGAAATTGGCAGCGGGAGGCCCTTGGACTCTTCCTCTAGGGCCAGACCTACTCTCACAAGGCCCGATCCTCCACCCTGCATTACGGCGTCTAAATTTGACGGCCTGGCGGCTGAATCCCTAATTCTCAGGGGTAGAGGTCTGTCTAGGCAGGTAATCCCTACCCTCATTAAGGCTAGAAAGCCGGCCTCCAGGGTAATTTGTTACAGGGTTTGGAGGGCCTACGTAGGCTGGTGTGAGTCTAAGAGATGGTTTTCCCGCAAGTATACCATTGATAGAGTATTAAGTTTTCTCCAGCTAGGAGTGGATAAAGGCCTGGCATTAAGCACGATCTAAGGACAGATTTCAGCCTTATCAGTGTGGTTTCAGAGGCCGCTGGCCACCCACTCGCTGGTTAAGATCTTCGTACAGGGAGTCTTACGTGTTAATCCTCCGGTCAAATCACCACTTTGTCCATGGGACTTGAATCTTGTTCTGTCAACTCTACAGAAACAACCCCTTGAGCCGTTGGCTGAGGTACCTTTGGTTTTACTGACTAGAAGGTCGGTATTTCTGATCGCCATAGTTTCGGCCAGGAGAGTATCGGAATTGGCAGCCTTATCTTGTAAGGAACCATATCTCATTTTACATAAGGATAGGGCGGGTTTCCGTCCTCATCCTTCCTTTCTACCAAAGGTTATATCCAGTTTCCACCTGAACCAGGATGTGGTACTTCCATCCTTCTTCCAAAACCCACCTCTAGAAAGGAGGGGTTGCTGCATACGTTGGATATTGTCAGGGCCATAAAGGCCTATCTTAAAGCTACAGAGAAGGTTCGGAAAACAGATGTGGTGTTCGTTTTACCGGAAGGGCCCAAGATGGGTCAGGCAGCTGCTTGATCCACCATCGCAAGATGGATTAAACAATTAATCATTCAGGCCTGCGGTTTGAAGAGGTTGCCTCCTCCTTTGTCGGCAAAGGCCCATTCTACCAGGGCCATGGGCACCTCCTGGGCAGCACATCATCAGATCTCTATGGCTCGAATATGCAAGGCAGCAACGTGGTCGTCAGTCCACATGTTTACAAAATTTTATCAAATGGACGTAAGAAGGAATGCGGATACAGCCTTTGGGCAGTCAGTACTACAGGCCGCGATTCAAGCTCCTCAGGATCTGAGGGGGCTCCTTGATTTGATTTGAGATTTACATTTCTCGTTTAAGTTGGATTTACTAGTATTTGAGTATACCTCTAAATTAAATCCTTCTTTGGAAGATGTCTCCCTCCCCTCATTAAAGCATTGCTTTCGGACATCCCATATAGTAATGAATATGCCGCTCTGTGTCCCGTGATGTACGAGAAAGAAAAAGGGATTTTTAAATACAGCTTACCTGTAAAATCCTTTTCTTGGAGTACATCACGGGACACAGAGCTCCCACCCCTATTTTTGGGAACATTTTGGGAGGCATACTGCTTGCTACAAAACTGAGGGACTCCCTCTAGGGGAGGGGGTTATATAGGGAGGGACTTCCTGTTTGTTTGAGATTGCCAGTGTCCACACCTGAAGGTACTCCATATAACCCATATAGTAATGAATATGCCGCTCTGTGTCCCGTGATGTACTCCAAGAAAAGGATTTTACAGGTAAGCTGTATTTAAAAATCCCTTTTTTGTTGTGTATGTCTAATCAGTTAGACTGTTGCTGTGTTCACTCAATCTGTAGCACTATATTAAAGAGGAGTTCCAGCCTGTGTGAAAAAAATTGCCTGTCCAGGGAGCCCGCGGTATCGGCACCTGAAGCTTACCCGTCCATCGGCTCTGGGTGCTGGCATCGGCACACACACACAGGTCCCAGAAGGTGATGGGGAGGGGCCTGGATAGGATAAACCACAGAAGGTGACTTGCCTTGCATCGGTGCCGTGTGACGGAAGTCTCAAAGAAAATAAACAAAGAGTACGGAATATCCAAAAACTGGGGGATGTTGAGTGCATATATTTTCAAACGAGTTGAATTTTTCCCTGGAACTCCGCTTTAAGCACTTTGGAGGTAGCGCCACATCTTTCTTTGCTGTAACTAAAACAATAAATAGTTTTTTGGTTTTTTTTTGGGATAAAGTTTTTACACAAATAAAAGCGGTCTCAACCCTGTAACTGCTGTAAACAACTTATTCTTTTGATAAACGACAAAATTACTGACTAAATCATCATGTGAAAATAAAAGCAAGAGCCTAAAAAAGAAAACAAATGCAACGACCACATCTAAGAATTGGTAAGCTGCAATATAATAAATATTTGACTTTGGGTTTAATACCACTTTAGGATGGTTGACTGAGGGGACGAATGGTTCCACTTCCTATGCAAAACAAAACCTTTCATTTATAAATTCATGTACCGTGTATTCATCCTTATTTTTGCATGATCATTTATACAATATTAGGAGAAGACAGAATATGAAACCCTGCCAATTATGTCAAGGTGTGGAATCTTTTGTTCATGTAGGTTCAGCAGTTTAAGTGGAGTTCCACCCATTTTTTTCTGTTTGTCTGTGCTGCATGCCCTAATCTCATAGTGTTCAGAATGGACAATTTTTATTTATTTTGTTGCTTGTAAATACCTTTATTTTGTAGTCCTTCATTACTTCCTCCTCCTTATTAGCCTAGGCCAGGAGTAGGCAACCTTGGCTTTCCAGCTGTTTTGAAACTACGAGTCCCATGAGGCATTGCAAGACCCTGATAATCGCAGACATGACTCCTAGAGGCAGAGGCATGATGGGATTTGTAGTTTCAGCACAGCTGGAGAACCGAGGTTGCCTACCCCTGGCCATTAAGTCACATGGCTATTTGCAAGGGTTTCTGGGATAGGCATCATGTTTCCCAGTAGGCCTTGCAAACCTGACTGAAACCTAGTGTGCAGCACTGAGCATGTGCGAGATATGCAAAGCTGAAATCCAGGAAGTCATACAGTCTGGCTTCATGATGCCCACACTTAAGATGGCCACGGTCTATTTCTAGATCATAAACTATCTAAATGCTGTAACAACCTAACAAAACGGACCTTAGTTTACAGACTAACTTTACTAGAATACATTAAGCTTGTGTATTACAGGGGTATTTATTGAAATTGTGGGTGGAACTTCCCTTTAAGCCTACTATATCTATGTTGGAAAAAACATGCACAATTTTTTTTTTTTTAATAATCTAATATGTATCTATTTTTTGTATTTTACACGTGAAATTTCACAAATAACCTGTCTTAACTTGACTTGTATTGCATAGTTCTCTAAACAAGTTTGAAGTATGAAAGTGAACATAATTGCTAAAATGCTGTCTTACGAGCTGTTACAAAGTGAAAGAATGGTACCTTGGACTTGGGTGCTGTTAGACCCCTGATGTCTCCCCTGCCCTCAGGTCTGACCATGTAGCCCTTATTTCTTTCACTAAAGGAAAAATTTGTTTTAGCTAAATAGCTTCCTTTACCTTACTGCAGTCCTGGTTTCATGTCCTCATTGTTTTTGCTTTGATGTTACTGTAATTCCTCTCTGTTCTGGACACTTCCTGGTTGTCTGTTTCCTGATAACCACAGTACTGGGAGCTTTCTCACTGTGGTCACTAATCAAGGAGGTGTGATTACTGTGACCCGGATTCAAAAAGGACTTACGCCAAAGTATCTCTTGATATACCGCGTAAGTCCACGGATGCGCCGACGTATCTATGCGCCTTATTCTTGAAATTAGATACGCCTGAATTTTGGCTTTATCCGACCGACGTAAGTCTTTTACGCCGTCGGATCTTGGGCGCATATTTACGCTGACCGCATGAGGCGCTTCCATAGATTTACGCATCGAATATGTAAATGAGCAAGATACGCAGATTCATGAACGTACTTGCGCCCGTCGATGTAATCTACGCCGTTTACTTAAGGCGTACGTCCGACGTAAAGTTACCCCCGCTATATGAGGCGCAGGTAATGCAAAGGTATGGGCCAGGGAACGATGCCATCGAATTTTACGTCGCGTACGCCATTTACATAGTACTACGTGAATAGGGCTGTGCGTAGGTTACGTTTTACGTCGTAGGCATTGAGCCGTCGTATCTTAGGGAGTATATGCAATGTGATTCTGAGCATGCACGCGCATGCGCTGTTCGATCGGCCATTCATTTGCATTGGGTCATGCTTAATTTAAATAAATCTCCTTCCTACTTTGAATTAGGCGGGCTTACGCCGGCCAATTTACGCTACGCAACTTACGGAGCAAGTGCTTTGTGAATACTGTACTTGCCTCTCTGTTACGGCAGCGTAGCGTATATGAGATGCGCTATGCCCGCACAAATATACGCCGCCCTACGTGAATCTGGGCATGTGTGTCTAAAACTCCTCAGCACCGATCCAGTTTTGTTTTACAAACCATCACTGCCCTCTATTGGCTCTCTGGCTCTGTACATCAGAGAGACAGGAAACGCCAGCAAAAACAAAACTAGAACTGTAGGCACATTATATGATTGATTTTTTTTATCTATTTTTAATCATTTAACTATTATAGGCAAGATTCTCAGAGGCGCTACGACGGGTATCTCAGATACCCCGTCGTATCGCCGTTTTTTTTCCCCGGGTATCTATGCGAGTGATTCCTAGAATCACTTAGGCATAGATACGGGTGAAGTTCCGACAAGTGTAATACAATTACACTTGCGGATCGTAGATGTAATGACAACTCCGGCCACTAGGTGGCCTTTACGTTGTTTTCTCATTTGCCTATGCAAATGAGACTACTACTCAGATTCCCGAACGCTTTTACGCCGCCCCGTCGTCGCTTACGTCGTTTTTGTACGTGTTAGGTTACCCCTGCTAATATGTGGAGTAACCTTACGCAGTACCGTCGGATGCCATGTTAAGTATGGCGTCGGGTCAGCGTCGGCTTTTTCCGTCGGTTACGTCGTTTTACTAAGTCGTTCGCGAATAGGGCATTGCGTAAATGCCAATCACGTCATTTTGACGTCGGTTTCAACTACACTTTCCGACGTGAGCTGGAGCATGCGCACTGGGCTTTTTCCCTGGCCGGTGCATGCCCAGTTCGATCGACGCGGGGGCATGCTTAATTTAAATACAAGCCGCCCCCTTTGAATTACGCGGCCTTACGCTGGGCCATTTACACTACGCCTCCGCAAACTACGGAGCAAGTGCATGGAGAATACGGCACTTGCTCTGTTAAGTTGCGGCGGCGTAGTGTAAATGGCTTGCGCTACGCCAGCGCTAATCTATGAGAATCTGGCGCTATGTCTCTATACCCTGTAAATAGTAATTTCAGCCAAAATTTTTTTTCCTTTACAACTCCTTTAAGTCATGCATCTCCTTCAGCTGCCTCTTGTAAATCTTTTGGTATTATTTCACCTCATTGTACATCTTCCCAGATTTGTCTGGACTCTGCATTCTCTAGGACCTCAGATTTCTACTTGTCAGAAGCTCATTCTTCTTCGTTCCCTGTAGAGGGGATCCAAATACTAGGAGATAGGTCTGTTTTCTGAAGCCGAGCTGCAATCTCCTTGGACATCTCCCTGTATTTCCTCCTTTTTCTTTATCAGGCTTTCTATTCTATTTAGTTTGTTGTGCTTTAAGGACTCTCACATCTATGGCTATCCCTTATGTTTTCCCCAACCTGTGGTACCTGCCAGGAAATTTAGGGTATGCAAATAAAAGAGAATTGGTGGAAAGATGCAGTGGTTTACTTACGACTGCAGAAAGAAAAATGATGCTGTAGCTAAGATTGCCATAGCTGGAAACTTGCCTGAAATCGCATGGTAATTCCGGCTTTTCTGTTTTGTAATCGCTGTCCAGTTTGCATACTAGTATCTCCCACCTGGAAGGTTTGTATGTATTAATGACCTAAAGCTGTGTATGTGCAGCCTGGTAGGGGCTCCTGTTTTGGAGAGCGGAAAAAGTGGGGGGGCTGAGGTATAGAAACAGACCACTGGATGACATTGGACAGGGGTACACGACTATGTTGTTGAGACTCTGTGTAATGTAAGTAAGTGACAAGTACTTAAAGCTGATCTTTGTGAATTAAACAAAATATAAGGGTTACGCGCTAGTTAAGTCTGGGGGGTTGAAGAGGCAGTATTACTTGCATTATACACACCACTCCGGCACTGTCCTCTTCTCAAGTGGTTAGCACTTCCGCCTAGCATCGCTTGGGTCGTTGGTTCGAAAGCCAACCACGGCACTACCTTCTCAGAATTGGCATGTTCTCCCTGTGCCTCTGTGGGTTTCCTCCCACACTCCAAAGACATGCTGGTAGGTTAATTGGCTCCTGTCTAAATTTGTCCTAGTATGTGTATGTAAGTGAGTTAGGGACCTTTAGATTGTAAGCTCCTTGAGGGCAGAGACTGGTGTGATTGTACAATATATGTGTAAAGCACTGTGTAAATTAATGGTGCTATATAATTACCTGTAATAAATAATAAATTGCAGGGTTATTAACCCTGTATTGTATGTGGAGGAGGCTGGAGTTTGACTTCAGCTAGGACGCCCTAGAGAGGAGACAGTGTGGGACCAGTCGCACAACTCAAGGGAGATTAATTAAGGCATTTCTCCAGATTCCAGCACCCCTAGATTTTCCGAGCAGTTAACGCTTGCAGTGGCAGGTGCCCCGCTTCAAGGGTATATTTTGCCTAATTCCTAGAGTTTCATTTTAAAATCACCAACAGGACCCCTAACCTCACCTAATGCTAAAAAGCGGTATACTTCTGAATTGGAAGTAGTATACAGCGTGTCAGTTTTAGGTGAGTCCCGGAGCTCCTGTGGCTGTGATTTATATGTACACTTACTATAGTATTTAAAAAAATCAAAAGTATGCAATTTGTCAGCATTGGGTGAGGTTTGGGTTAGTTCCTGTGGCCCTGGTTTTCAGGTACGCTTACTATAAAATTTAAAGAGGAGTTCCACCCTAAAAATTAAGTTTGCCTTAATCCCCTCCCCTCCCCCTTACATGCCACATTTGGCATGTAATTTTTTTTTGGGGGGGGGGCTTTAGGAGGAGTGGGACTTCCTGTCACACTTCCTGCTTCCGCCGAGGGGCTGGTTAGGCGATTAAGCCTTAACAGGTCCCATGCGATCGCCTGTCCAATCAGCGACGAGCCGCATGCGCAGTGCGGCTCGCGCATGCGCAGTGGGTGCCCGGCCGTGAAGCCGAAGGCTGTCACGGCTGGGTGCCCATAGTCGGGATGGAGACGCCGGCCGGGGAGGGGGGGAGAGGAGCGGAGCCCCGGTCGGCGCGTCGCTGGAACGCAGGACCAGGTAAGTGAGTGTTTATTAAAAGCCAGCAGCTACACTTTTTGTCACTATTTTTGTCTGGAACACCCCTTTAAAGGATCAAAAGTATTCAGTTTGTGTACAAGTTTTGATGGTTTCAGTATGATACTGACTGATTGGGGGCAGGTACAATTTATGCAAATAGACTGCCGGGGGTGGATACACAATTTAAAAATCACTGTCTGACAAGATGGATTATCTACTCGGAAAACCGTTTTTGAAATCCTCTGTGCTCTAATCCCCCGGCCCCCACAGCCTTTTTTTTTTTTTTTTCAGGTGCAGCAGAGGTTAATACAAGACAAAGAACCTGTAATTTGCACTTTCTGTCCCTTTTCCATTCATAGGAACTGTACTGTAGCTTCCATAAATGAAAACCACTTTATGAATGGGAGACAGGCGGGTGAATAAAAGGTCTGCGTCCTCCATTTATAGATCATTTTTCATTAATGGAACTTATAGTACAGACTATTATCTAGTGTTCCTTAATGGGCTTCAGAATAAAGATTTTTACTCTAGGTACTTTATCACTGTAGATTGTGGCTGTTTACATGACTTAAACCCAACTCCCGGAATTACAAAATATCTGCTTGTTAACTTTGCTCACTACCCGATTTGGCAGGCGACCAGTCCTCCGCAGCCTCTTTTCTAGGATGCTCCAGAAGGGGTTTGTACGATGATTTGTACAATACAAAGCCAGTAGCCCTGCATTTTACAAGAAGACAGCAAGAGCCCCGCCATATTCTGGAGAAAGTAATGGGGTATACACTACATCTGGTTCTTAGTACATTATTTTGTTATATAGCTTTCTAATGAAGAGGGATGCAAAAGCTGCTCATATTAAACTATTTTGGCTCTATAGACCAGTGTTTCTCAACTCTCGTCCTCAAGGCACCCCAACAGGTCATGTTTTTCAGGCTTTCCATTATTTTACACAGGTGATTTGATCAGTTTCACTGCCTTAGTAATTACCATAGCTGTTTCATCTGAGGGAAATCCTGAAAACATGAGCTGTTGGGGGCGCCTTGAGGACTGGAGTTGAAAAACACTGGTATAGACCTTTGAGTTTAGGCCAGTATAATAGAAATACGTACTTCAGCTGGAAAAGCACAGAATTGCATTATTTTTCTTTTGGGTGTATTTTGCTAAATGTATGATTCTGTTGAATATTTAATACAGGTTTGTTGAACAAAGTAAGTACCCTTTGTGAACTTTTTGTTCTTTTATTAGGGGCTGCTAATAGCTTTCTCTCTGATTACATTGATTTTAAATAAAAAAAATGATGATCAGTTGTGATAGTGCAGTCTTTTACAATGATCCTATCATAATATTGCAACCTCTCCATGGTAATGACTACATTTAAAAGCTGTAATTAACTTTGCAATTGCAGTATTATGTATGTGATGTTTTTTTTATAAAGTATGTATTAAGAATAAAGTATTGTGTATGAAAAAATATGTCTCTATGAGGCATTAACAGCGCTATATGATTTTATATCTATTGAACTCAAACAGTTCAGAATCTGCTTTTTGTGAGGTGCTGCTATCCACCAGGGTCTCCTATCCTTAAGTCAGCAGCTAGCCTCAAATACTAAGAACAAATATACAAACTGCTTATACACATAAAATAAAGCAATGTAAATGCAAAAAAAGGAGATGATGCACTATAAGTTATACATATGTGAAACAAAAATTCACAGGTATGTCAAAAAGGTGCTTCTTTTTTTTTTTTTAAACGCACAGTCTGTATAACTATAATGTTCTTAGTGTGGAAATTCTTGAAAAATGGTTGGAAAAACAACAACACAGATCCAGGCTTTCCTTCACTTGTAGTCCCCCCTCACGGTTTGGTACTCACCAGATAGACATGGTGTTAATTGCCTTCAGATTTTGAGATCTCTCTCCTGTGAAGTGTGGCTCAGCCCAGCAGCAATGTTTTCTCCTCCAAATAGATATTGATGGGGTTGGATGCATATGTGCAGCATGAGCAGTCATGTAAACAAAAACGTAGGGGGAAAGGACATAGTGTAATACCGTTTTTATTGTAAAAAAATCTTATTTTAAAAGTTATGCTTACAAGTATAAAAACAAAGATGTGCGCATCGGTTGCAATGTTACTGCTCACTCAGCTGGTTCTGGCGTCTCCGCTTCGTCTCCAGCTGATGTGTCCCGGGTGTAACTTGCTTCGTCTGTGCGATGAGTCGTGTAGCCACGCCCTGACGCGTTTCGTGATTGGTTCACGTCTTCAGAGGGTCAGGAAGAATAAAGTATTGGTTCCAAGTTTGACACAGAAAAGGGCTATATTGTTCATGTGCTGTGCCACATCCATATGTACACTCTGCACTTACCGTATTTGCCGGCGTATAAGACGACTGGGCGTATAAGACGACCCCCTAATTTCCCAGCTAAAATGTTGGTTTTGGGATATACTCACTGTATAAGACGACCCCTCACTGTGCCATTATTGCATGCCTTGCTGTACCATTATTACATGCCTTGCTGTACCATTATTACATGCCTTGCTGTACCATTATTACATGCCTTGCTGTGCCATTATTACATGCCTTGCTGTGCCATTATTACATGCCCTGCTGTGCCATTTTTAACATGCCTCACTGTGTCCCACCATTCCCTACCTTCTCCTGTTTGCAGACTCCTTCTCCTGACGGTGGTCATCCATTATTTAAAAGCCGCGCTGTCATCCGACTCAGCCGTCCATTATTAAAAAAGCGTGCCTCCTCCTCAGGCTGTTCTGTGATAGGCGGAACACTAATTTTCCCAGCAGAGCCTCTGTTCAGTGTTCCGCCTATCACGGATGTCCTCTCGTCCGAGGTCGAGGCTGAGGATGAGAAGGCATCCGTGATAGGTGGAACACTAAACAGAGGCTCTGATGGGAAAATTAGTGTTCCGCCTATCACGGAACAGCCTGTGAAGGAGGCGCGGCTTTTGAATAATGGATGGCCGCCGACTGACACACAGGCACACATAGGTACCCGGCGTATAAGACGACCCCCGACTTTTGGGGCATGATTTTACATGCAGAAAGTCGTCTTATACGCCGGAAAATACGGTAGTTTAAGGGCTACCACATACTATTACTTTATAGATTATGAACATTTAGATTCTATTTTTGTGGTCAGAACTAGGGTTGTCCCGATATGACTTTTTTAAGACCGAGTACAAGTACCGATACTTTTTTTCAAGTAGTCGCCGATACCGATTACCGAAACTTACTTTTTTTTTTTTTTTTTTTATGTCGTGTGAGTAGTTTTTATTTTATTTTACAATTTTAATTTTTCACAATGTCTGCATTGCCAATTCAACTTCCTCTTGTTAATCATTTTCTGATTCCTACTTCTAAACTAGGGGTTATACATGCTGCTTTACCTGGCTTTTACTCCAACTGTGGGATTTAAATCCAATATTAATCGGTTCTAAAAACCTCTGTTCAAATCCATTGGTTCGGTTTTACTCCCCTGTATGGTAGCCTATCTTGTTAACATCAATTTAGCCAGAGGAGTTGTTAGCATGTAAGGAGCCCCATTTGATATTACTTAGTCATGGGTATTTTGACATCAACAACCTCTTTTTACCCACAGTGGTTTCTACTTTTCATCCTAATTTAGTGCGCTGCTATCCCTTTGAAGAGCCTAAAATAGTCTTCCAGATCTACTAGTTCTGTGCTTTTAATCGCTTGCCGACCGCCCACCGTAGTTTTACGGCGGCAGGTCAGCTCGGCTGCGCAAAATCACGTAATATTACATGATTTTGCATTGTGGCCACTAGGGGAGCACGCGCCCCCTGCTTGCCCTTGGTGCCGATGCGAGTGCCCAGCAGGCGCGATCACCCGCAATTGCTCGTTACAGAGCGAGAACCCGGAGCTGTGTGTGTAAACACACAGCTTCCAATCCTGTGAGGGGGAGAAATGCTTGATTGTCTGTTTATACAATGTATGAACAGCGATCTGTAATTTCCCCTAGTCATTCCCACCCCCCTTCAGTTAGAACACAACAAGGAAACATTTTTAACCCCCCATGATCGCCCCCCTAGTGTTAACCCCTTCCCTGCCAGTGACATTTTTACAGTAATCAATGGATTTTTATAGCAATGATCCCAAAAATATGTCAAGTGTCTGCCATAAGGTCGCAGTACCGATAAAAATCGCAGATCGCCGCCATTACTAGTAAAAAAATATTAATAAAATTGCCATAAAACTATCCCCTGTTTTGTAGACACTATAACTTTTGCGCAAACCAATCAAACGCTTATTGGGATTTATTTTTTACGAAAAATATGTGGAAGAATACATATAGGCCTAAAATATTATTATAGCAAAAAGTAAAAAATATTATTTTTTTCAAAATTGTCGCTCTATTTTAAAAACTGCAGAGGTGATCAAATACCACTAAAAGAAAGCTCTATTTGTGGGAAAAAAGGATGCCAATTTTGTTTGGGAGCCACGTCGCATGACCGCGCAATTGTCCGTTAAAGCGACGCAGTACTGAATCGCAAAAAGTGGCCTGGTCATTGACCAGCAAAATGGTCCGGGGCTGAAGTGGTTAAACAATGTGCAGGTAAGTGGTAGGATTTTAAATACCCCTCCAATGCACACAAATTATATTAAAGTTAGGTATATTTAATGTATATAAAAATAACATTATGGTAATATTTGAAATGTGTATATATAAAAGCATTTATGTCCCCCTAGTGGGTGATGATTGGTAGTATCAATGTTCATGCATTTATGATGCATGTTTTTATCAAAGCTTTTAAATTGGATGAAATGTAATATTACGTGAAGTATTTGTCCATTGGAGGGGTATTTAAAATCTTACCACGTACCTATACATTGGTCAATTTATTGGGATGAAACCCTCCACTGGCACGGTGATGTTGGTAGTCCCACCCTCACATACTTCATAAACGGTTTAAATATTTCTGTGGTTTAGGAAGAGTGTTGAGCAGGCCTATCTGTGTTAAGATAAAGTCCTCCTTTTCCTGTTGGTTAACTGGGTCAAGGGACGCTTGAGCTTTTTACCACCAGCCCTGTGTGTCTAATATCTATAAGGTTGCAACCTCCTAAAATGTCTGAAAATCTGTACATAAGACTAAGTGCATGTGTCTAGTTTTGGTTGCAAGCTTCTGAAAACAGCTATTTAATGACCATGATGTCCCTTGTTGGATTGGTTGGCCATAATTGTTTTTGTGCCCATCTCTCAGTTCGAACTGCTGTTGATTGTCTGTAGATTTCTTACTATTAAGTAGACATGTGCATTAGTTTTCGTCCGAATGCATTTTCGTCAGAATTTGGGGTATTTTCGTTATCGTTTTAAGAAACGAAAACGAACGTGCAGAATCCAAAAGATCCGACATAAAAAACAATGCTTTATTTTCGTTACTACAACAGTTAGATATAGATAGGAGATTCGACATGACGGTGACAATAACAATCTGTGTCTATCGAACCTGTGGTCGAATGTGCCTAACCTTAACTCTTAGTCCAAGATAATTCTACATAGAGAGAAAGATTCGACATTAACGTCGAAGATTCCACGAAGCAGAGAAAAATTTTGAATCTGTCATTGAAGGCTCATGGTGTCTGTCGAAAGTTCCAAGAAGATTTGACAAGCAGCTAAACTGTACGACGTCACAATCGTACATTTCCGGTCAAATGCTCGGCCTATAGGCCATAGAAGAATTTGAATGTTGGTTGACTAGTAATAATAATTTATAAATCTAATTAATTCGACCGGAAATGTACGATTCGACGTACAGTTCAGCTGCTCTGTTGAATCTTCTTGGAAACATTCGACAGACACCATAAGCCTTCAATGACAGATTCAACCTTAATTCGAATTTTCTGCCAAATGCATTTTTTAACAACATAAATAAAAACAAAAACAAGTTTCGGGAGTAACTAAATAAATGTATTTTTCGGATGAAAACTAAATTCTGAAACAAAATATTTCAGTGTGTACATGTCTACTATCAAGTACTGTCCATCAATGGATGATAGGGAAAAAAATTTTTTTGCACTCACTGTACAATTCTTTTCTCAGAGTCCATTGTGGGACACAGCACCCAATCCTCATTTGCTTGCTTTTAGCTGAGCAGCTGGGAGGAGTTGCAGCCTCAAGGGTGCTGGGCTTAAGTTTTCTAAGTGCTTAGTATCCATTTCTCCTTTAGGTGGCAGTATATGTTTTTACGATCAAGCTGTGTCCTCCCATAGACAACAAAAAAGTAATGATTTTAACTGCCAGCACAAAAAAATCTGATTTTGCGAAGACCTGTTAAAGATGCACAAGCTTTCTTTTTTCACATTACTTTTTATTTTTTCTCTTTTTTTTTTTCAATTTTTTTTTTTTTTTTGCAACATCGCATTACGGTTAAGTTACTGATGAGAAACCATATGTGATGATACTAATTTTTTGGATGCTCACAAAGGATGTTTACAAACCAGTGCAGATCCTAGATGTTTATTACTTGAAAAAGATACAGTATATGTGATCGAATTAAAGTATTGTTTGAATGTTTGCTTTTTATAGTTGTATATGAATAGTCTCAATGTACTTATCTATAAAGCTGTAATTGTTTTCAATAAAGACTTCTATATTTGAGTTTAATTGTTTCTCAATTTATAGCAGTAGTCATTTTACATTTTGGTGCAGTAATATACGGACTATGTCTGTTGTTTTTGTGACAATGTAATTAGGGTCTTTTTTCTAGTAATTTTTCTTGTATACTAATAAAAGTATATGCACGGCAAAGCATCTACGACTTTCCTTATTTGTTACCAATAAAACTTCTCTTTTTTTTTCTGTTTGTGTGACTGAGAGGTCTTGGTCCTAGGTGGTGTATCTTGATAAGTTCCCCAACATGTTTCTGGAGAAAGAAATGCATGTGTTTTGTTATACTTGTACCTATATGACATATACCAATCACTTTTAGGAAACACCAGAAAGCAGATTAGAAGACAAAATAAACGAAGATTGTGTAGCGAGTTTGCCAAATAAAATGGCACGCAAGTTACTAGGTTCTTCAAAAGTAATCAATATACAGAGCTAAGCCTAATGTGAAATGTGTCAATGAGTGGTTCTTACGGCATTGACACGATGTACATTGTGGTACAGTAGTTTTTATGAAGTGACGTCATCAGCGTGCAGCCTGCTTTCTATCACATTCTCAATATACAGTGTGTGCAGGGTTCTTCAAACTATGGTCCTCCATTTGTTCAGGAACTAAAAATTCCTTTATGCATGGTCATGTATGTGAATGTCAGAGTTTTACAATGCCTCATGAGATGTGTAGTTCCACAACAGCTGGAGGGCCGTAGATTGAAGATCCCTGCGTGACTAGAGCGTTAAGTTGACTATTGCTTGCACACGTTGTTTCTCCAACTAATGAAAATGTGTACACTTTCACTTGCTGGATTTTATTTATTTTTGCACCATATCCTTTTGGGCAAGAGACACATCAGCCCACCTTCACCCTTGAGTGTTTTCCACTTGTTTCTAAATGCTAGACTATGCGCAACATACAGAATCTCAATCTTTTATCTTAAAGGGACACTACAGGTTCCCTTTTTTTTAATAACAAACATGTCATACTTGCCTCCACTATGCAGCTCGTTTTGCACAGAGTGGCCCCAAACCTGGTCTTCTGGGGTCCTGCAACGGCTGTCTCGGCTCCTCCCCACATCAGCTAACCCCCTTCATGGGAAGCTCTCTCCCAAGAGGGTTAGCTTGCGGGCATGCTCCCATGATACAGCCGGCGGCTATAGCTGCTTGACTGTGTCACTCGGCCCCCGGCACGCCGCGTCATTGATTTGATTGACAGTAGCAGGAGCCAATGGCTGTGCTGCTATCAATCAACCAATGAATGAGGCGAGAAGGCAGTGAGTTCACGGCGCTGGAATTTCGAGAGGTCCGGTAAGTAAACTGGTGGGCTGGGGGGTCCGCTATTTCTCGGATGTCTTTTCACCTGAATGCATTGAAAACATGTACCTTTACAACCCCTTCTCAGTCTTTTAAACTATCCATGTTCACCTTTGTACACTCAGTCACCCCTACACTCAAACAAAAATAACATGCTTTTTTTTTCTTTTTTGTGTGTATTCAGACATTTTTATTCCATGAGCTTCAATAGGTGTGTTTTTGTGCCTGGAAAAACAGGAAACAAATAGCTGAAGCTTAATATGTTTGTAAAATGCCAATTAAGCACCTGGGGGATAAAAGGTTTACTAAATTGCTACAAATAAGCATTGCTCAGGTGTGAATGCAGGTTGAGGATACAAATTCCAGGTGTAACGCAACGTCCCACACTCCGATTGAGTGCCTCCGTCATATACCGCTTTCTATCAGTCTGGATATAGATATCAGATATTCCAGCTGCCCTCAACACACAACGAGACGAGACTTGTTTGTGTGCTAAACATGGAGTGTTTAATAGAACCAAGAATGCAGCCTTATATACAGTTTAAACAGGTAACCAGAACATAAATTAACATGAGCTAATTAACTAATCATTTACCCAGACAAGGTTACTCCGAGATATGACCTGTCAGAGTCGATGTCCCGTCTCCTCTCACCTGCTATACAATACACATCATAAGTGTAAACACAGAACATCTTCACACACAATTAGCACAGAGAACCGAGAGATGGCTGGAGGCGATAGTATTAGCATCTATGAATGAGTCACTCTTACAATTAACCCGTTGAGTTCAGAATCAACAACCAGTAAATAGTTCTTTACAGATATCCTAAAATATTGTGGATAATAAATACATAATAATCCCATCTCAGGTAGTCCAAGATATCATTTCTCACTCATCCAATGCCCCTATTGGACATAGGATGATTTTAGACATAAGATGGTTCAGGCATGTCCCAGGTGAGTCTGTCACACCAGGTATCCCTGGAACACATAATTTTGAGTTGAGCTTATTAAATGGTCTTGTATTCAATTAAAAATTATCTTAATGCTGACCTGCATTACAAAAAAAAAAAAAATCAGCTTGAGCAATACCCTGAAAACCTTTTTGTGGTGAATTCCTCCTCCTTAGAAATGTACTTCCTGTGCCTTTGTACCGCCACACCAGTTAAATCACTGTTGCCTCAGAGTGTTTAGCTTCCAAGATGGTGTAATGCAGTGGTGGGCAAACTACGGCCCGCGGGCCGTATGCGGACCTTTTAATCCGGCCCACGGACAGTTTGTTAAAACAAGGCACTTTTTCCCTGTACATAAATGTAAGGGAAAGGTGCCAGTAAAAATGGCGGCGATCGGCTCGGGGTGAGAACTGCGCATGCGCAATTCCTGGAAATACCCGAGAAGATCCGATGCTAAGCCGCCGAGTCTACCTCCTGCACAGCCTCTGCCCAGCCCACCCGCCTGTGCAGCCTATGCAGTGAGCACATTTCCCCGCCAGCCTATGAACAGGCAGACAGGACGGAGGAGATTCTTAGAGAGATCTGAGAGTCACGGTCTGTGACCTGAGCAGCTGCGGAGAAGCCTGACCAGTCGGGACCAGTGGACTGGTTAACGGAGCACACACACCCCCACCGGAGCAATGGACGGACCCCTGCCAGTGCCTGCCCGAATGAGTGAGTAAAGTGTGTGGAGCCTGCTTCCCGCCGTTGACTGTGTGTGAGGGTGAGCAGGGAGACAACCAGGCTGGAATGATACCACAGGTCCATCTGAGCCCCCTCCTCCCTCCACCATCAATAAATCAGTCTGGCTGCCTCCCTGCTCACCCTCACACGAACAGGATACAGCAGGAGATATCGGAGACAACAGACAGAGATTGCATACAATGATTTTGTACTATCTCCCCACTGCCATTTTTGTCTGTTAACTGCTGCCTGTGCCTGTGTGACAGCACTGTGCGTGGTTGCTATTAGAAATGCTATATTTTTGCTCATTATTTAACAGCATGCATGGTGTTTTCAGTTACCTGAACTTGATGTGCTAATTAAAAGAAACCCCCTTATTCTGATGAGCAATTGGCTTGTGGATTATCAGTGATTTAGGTATAATGGTGCTGTTAACTAATACAGGGTTTCTGCTGTCACACAGGCACAGGCAGCAGTTTCCAGACAAAAATGGCAGTGGTGAGATTGTACAAAATCATTGTATGCAATCTCTGTCTGCTGTCTCTGATATCTCCTGTGTCCTGTCCGTGTGAGGGTTTTGTAAAATAACTCCTTTATGTTTAATGTTACATATTTAAATTTAATTTATATTAATTCACACGTACACACCGTCCATCTACTCTTGTTTAACAATATAACAAGTACTCGTACCAGTTGTCCAACAATGATATTTACTGCTTTTTATAAAGAAATACAATTGATTTTATGCAGTATTGAGTTTAGGCTTTTGGCCCGGCCCTCCAAAATATTTTTAGTTTCTCATGTGGCCCCATCGAAAAAATAATTGCCCACCCCTGGTGTAATGTCACTACAGTGCAGCATCCTGTGCTCATCTTCCTGGAGAGAATGCCGCACCTAACAAACTGCAGTGCAAGGATTTCCCTGCATTCTTCATGCTGTGGATCAGCTTCTTCCGTCTTGTTGCTTATTGGATATTAAAGTTGGGTTAAACCTTGCTGCTTTTAGCTTAACGCATTGAGCACAATAAAATCAACATTAAACTAAGTAATCAAATTTCTACCCCACCACTTGCAACTTTCAATGTTTCTGCCTCCTGCTCGCAACTGTGTTGCTTTCCTGAACATCTGGGCTTCACGTGAAACTTTGAACAGTGGACGGTGCAGGCTCCAGTCTGTTTGGGAGGAGGAGAAAGGAGCAGAGGAGTACTTTGTCATCCTATGTTACATGTTTGTGCGTTTCTATTGATGCACACAATGTAGAGAAACACAAATCTGCATGCAAGGGTGGCTTCCTTTAGATACTGCAGAGAGCGGTGCCACTCCAAAATAGGACCACCTGGAGCAGCGAGCAAGAGGAACTGCTCAATAATTTGTAATAAAAAACATCTTTGCTTTTTACAGTGCAGAAAATAAGTATTTGAACACCCTGCTATTTTGCAAGTTCTCCCACTTGGAATTCATGGAGGGGTCTGAAATTTTCATTGTAGGTGCATGTCCACTGTGAGAGACATAATCAAAAATAAAAATTCCAGAAATCACAATGTATGATTTTTTTAACTATTTATTTGTATGATACAGCTGCAAATAAGTATTTGAACACCTGAGAAAATCAATGTTAATATTTGGTACAGTAGCCTTTGTTTGCAATTACAGAGGTCAAACGTTTCTTGTAGTTTTTCACCAGGTTTGCACACACTGGAGGAGGGATTTTGGCCCACTCCTCCACACAGATCTTCTCTAGATCAGTCAGGTTTCTGGGCTGTCGCTGAGAAACACGGAGTTTGAGCTCCCTCCAAAGATTCTCTATTGGGTTTAGGTCTGGAGACTGGCTAGGCCACGCCAGAACCTTGATATGCTTCTTACAGAGCCACTCCTTGGTTATCCTGGCTGTGTGCTTCGGGTCATTGTCATGTTGGAAGACCCAGCCTCGACCCATCTTCAAAGCTCTAACTGAGGGAAGGAGGTTGTTGCCCAAAATCTCGCAATACATGGCCCCGGTCATCCTCTCCTTAATACAGTGCAGTCGCCCTGTCCCATGTGCAGAAAAACACCCCCAAAGCATGATGCTACCACCCCCATG
Source organism: Rana kukunoris (assembly GCA_029574335.1). NCBI lineage: Eukaryota > Metazoa > Chordata > Amphibia > Anura > Ranidae > Rana > Rana kukunoris. The sequence continues at coordinate 134,643,717 of CM056051.1, forward strand.
CTTCACAGTAGGGATGGTGTTCTTGGGATGGTACTCATCATTCTTCTTCCTCCAAACACGGTTAGTGGAATTATGACCAAAAAGTTCTATTTTGGTCTCATCTGACCACATGACTTTCTCCCATGACTCCTCTGGATCATCCAAATGGTCATTGGCAAACTTAAGACGGGCCTTGACATGTGCTGGTTTAAGCAGGGGAACCTTCCGTGCCATGCATGATTTCAAACCATGACGTCTTAGTGTATTACCAACAGTAACCTTGGAAACGGTGGTCCCAGCTCTTTTCAGGTCATTGACCAGCTCCTCCTGTGTAGTCCTGGGCTGATTTCTCACCTTTCTTAGGATCATTGAGACCCCACGAGGTGAAATTTTGCATGGAGCCCCAGTCCGAGGGAGATTGACAGTCATGTTTAGCTTCTTCCATTTTCTAATGATTGCTCCAACAGTGGACCTTTTTTCACCAAGCTGCTTGGCAATTTCCCCGTAGCCCTTTCCAGCCTCGTGGAGGTGTACAATTTTGTCTCTAGTGTCTTTGGACAGCTTTTGGGTCTTGGCCATGTTAGTAGTTGGATTCTTACTGATTGTATGGGGTGGACAGATGTCTTTATGCAGCTAATGACCTCAAACAGGTGCATCTAATTTAGGATAATAAATGGAGTGGAGGTGGACATTTTAAAGGCAGACTAACAGGTCTTTGAGGGTCAGAATTCTAACTGATAGACAGGTGTTCAAATACTTATTTGCAGCTGTATCATACAAATAAATAGTTAAAAATTCATAAATTGTGATTTCTGGAATTTTTCTTTTTGATTATGTCTCTCACAGTGGACATGCACCTACGATGACAATTTCAGACCCCTCCATGATTTCCAAGTGGGAGAAATTGCAAAATAGCAGGGTGTTCAAATACTTATTTTCTGCACTGTACGTTGGTGAATGTATATATCCCCCCACTGTTTTCACCAGAGGTCCTTTCTAAATTGTCACTAATGCTTTTACCTAGGTCGCTTGGTCCCCTACTTTTTGTGGGTGACTTTAATGCTGTACTTGACCCACCTGTGGACCGCCTGCGGGGAGGGGGCAGACCATACCCCTCATTTGTTGATTGGACTCAGATTTACTCTCTCGTGGAACTGACTGTGGCGGTGGAAACACCCGGATGACAGGCAATTTTCCTGTCATTCGGACTCATTCCACACTATGTCACGCATAGATATGGCCTTTGCTCCATCTGATGTACTATCTTTGGTGCATTCGGCCACATACCTACCCAGAGGTATATCAGACCATGCCCCCCTAATGGTCAGTCTTCTCCTCTTGCCAAAGTCAGGCCCTAGGGCCTGGAGGTTAAACCCTTATTGGCTCGAGGACGAGCTGGTACAGGCTGAGTGCCAAAAGGCTATGGTTGACTATTGGACCTTCAATCAGGATTCAACTGGTATCAGCAATGCTTGGGAGGCCTCCAAGGCAGTGCTAATGGGGTCCTTTATGTCAATTACGGGTATATTGCGTAAGAACAATCAAATACACACTGAAGAACTTGAGCAAGGTATGGTGTTATCTGAGGCTGAATACTCTAGATCAGGGGTGTCAAACTGGCGGCCCTCCATCTGTTGCAAAACTACAAGTCCCATGAGGCATTGCAAGGCTAACAGTTACAAGCATGACTCCCACAGGCAGAGGCATGATGGGACTTGTAGTTTCGGAACAGCTGGAGGGCCACCAGTTTGACACCCCTGCTCTAGATGTCCCAATGCGGATACACTGGCCTCATGGCTCAATAATCGTAGAAAGTACGAACTTAGGCTGTTAGACCTGACTAAAAAACACATGCTCTATCTTACACAAAAGACATTTGAACATGGTAACAAGGCGGGTCGCCTGCTCGCGTATATTACAAGAGCAGAGAGTACCCCTATCTCTATTCCTAGGATATTAACTGCAGCGAACCACATTAGTGATGTCCCTCAGGAAATAACAGAGGCCTTTCTTTCCTTTTACCGCGACCTTTACACCTCCAGGGCTGACTACTCAGACGTGCAGCTTGATGACTATTTGACCCAGGTACCCCTTCCAAAACTGACAGACAGGGTGCGGGAGGAACTGGATGAGCCGCTGTCTGAGGAGGAACTGTTACTCGCAATCTCACAGATGCCGGCTCATAAATCGCCAGGATTAGACGGGTTCCCAATGGAATGGTATAGGCAGTTCCAGAATCTACTGGCCCCTCTATTACTTAAGACTTATAATGCAGCTTTGAAGGAGGGGGTGCTACCCCCCCTCGATGAGGGAAGCATTGATTGTTCTACTCCTTAAGCCCAGAAAAGACCCGTTGAAATGTGACTCCTACCGTCCTATATCCCTCATAAACGTAGATGCAAAGATTCTGGCCAAGGCCCTGGCGAATCGCCTGAACAAAGTGGTTGCTCGCTTAGTGGGGTGTGATCAGGGTGGCTTTATCCCGGGCAGGTCAACCAGAATGAATACACGTAGACTGTTTCATAACTTGTCATATGTACATGACTGCCTCCCGACACTGGTTGTGGTGTCCCTGGACACTTGCAAGGCCTTTGACAGTGTGGAATGGCCATACCTGTTCCGGGTCTTGCAAATGTATGGTTTTGGCCCTCGTATGGTGGCCTGGATTAGACTCCTCTATACCATGCCGCTTGCTCGTATTCGTATCAACTCACAAATTACAGAGACCTTCCGAATTACTAGGGGAACCAGACAGGGGTGTCCGTTGTCACCCCTGCTTTTCGCCCTGGCCATGGAACCTCTCGCTATCAGGATACGCATCTCCCCGCTACTTAAGGGGTTGCCCATCAATGGTATGGAGGAGCGAATCTCGCTGTATGCTGACGATACGCTGGTGTATTTGGCAGACGCCCAGGACTCACTAGCTAATGTGTTAAAAATGGTGTCTGACTTCGGGGACTTCTCGGGATTCAGAGTGAATTGGGAAAAATCTATTATCTATCCCATAGATCAATCACCCACCCCTCAAATCCATTCAGACTCTAAATTGTTAGTGGCCACCTCGTTTAGATATCTGAGAGTAGTGGTTCAGTTGCCACTGTCCCTATACATTACATTACCAACAATCTGAGCCCTGTGCTGCTACAGCTGCAGTCTCAGACTAAGCAGTGGAAAGACTTACCTCTGGATCTGATGGGAAAAGCCAATGTTTTAAGCATGATATACCTACCTAAGTTACTGTATGTCCTAGCTAATGCCCCATGCAAAATCCCTAAAGCATTGTTTAACCACTTGCGGCCCCGCTCATCGTCAATTGACGGCAGCTTAGGGGATCTGAATATCCAAGCTGCCGTCAATTGACGGCATAGTTTTCTCTGGCCACTGGGGGGCGCGCGCGCACCCGGCGCGTCCCCGAGATGCCGATGAGCGTGCCTGGCGGTCGCGATGTCCGCCAGGTACCCGCTGATCGGCAGTTTTAGAGCAGGGACGTGGAGCTCTGTGTGTAAACACAGAGCTCCACGTCCTGTCAGGGAGAGGTGACAGATGCTGTTTCTCTTGTACATAGGGAGACAGCATCGGTCACCTCCCCCAGTCACCCCCTCCCCCCACACAGTTAGAACACCCAGGACTCACATTTAACCCCTTCCTCACCCCCTAGTGTTAACCCCTTCACTGCCAGTCACATTTATACAGTAATTAGTGCGTTTTTATAGCACTGATCAAAAGTGTCTGATGTGTCCGTCGCAATATCGCAGTCCTGACAAAATTCACAGATCGCCGTATTACTAGTAAAAAAAAAAAAAAAAATTGTCAGAATTCTATCCCTTATTTCCTAGCCACTATAACCTTTGCGCAAACCAATTACTATACGCTTATTGCGATTGTTTTTTTTACCAAAAATATGTAGAATACATATCGGCCTAAACTGAGAAAAAAAAATATTTTTAAAAAAAAATTGGATTTTTATTATAGCAAAAAGTAAAAAATATTCTGTTTTTTTTTCAAAATTGTCGCTCTTTTTTGTTTATAGCGCAAAAAAAAAACGCAGAGGCGATCAAATACCACCAAAAGAAAGCTCTATTTGTGGGGAAAAAAAGGACGTCAATTTTGTTTGTAAGGCACGTCGCACGATCGCGCAATTTTAATTTAAAGCGACACAGTGCTGAAAGCTGAAATTTCGCCTGGGCAGGAAGGGGGTATATGTGCCCAGTAAGCAAGTGGTTAAGAGCATTGACTCGATCTGTATAACATTTCTGTGGAATGGTAAGGCCCCTAGAATAGCCCTGGAAACACTTAGACTACCCTCCCATTTGGCGGGACTGGCTTTCCCTGACTTCTACCTCTATTACCAAGCTTCCCAACTGGTGAATATTCATGACAATAATGCATGCACCACCACTGAAGTGGCTATGGTCACTTCGTTCAAGACACTACACAACATTATATACCGTGGGCGTACCCCCCCCAGGACCGGGACTGACTGTACTGCAGACGTCACTATCCCTGTTTAAAACAGTGACTCTCAAACATGCCCCGGGTTCCTGGGTGACCTCTCCAAATAATCCGCTATGGTTCAATACATCACTTCCAGAATTTATCTCTTTACCTGACCCTCAGAGATGGATATCCAAGGGGATTAAGTACCTATGCCACCTATATACCTCAGAAGGCCTTAAGTCCTTTTCCCAGTTGAAAGATGACTTTAATCTTCCCCCCAACTATTTATTCTTTTATTACCAGCTAAGACATGCCGCGCAAGCCCAGTTTGGTTCCTTGGATAGTCCACTTGCGATTCCTGACCTAGAAAAGCTCTTGCGTTCCCCGGACAGAACAAAACTCATCATCTAGCCTCAACGGTGAACTCTAATCCTAGATTTAAGACAGCGCAGAGCAAGTGGGAATCCTTAGACATTACTATGACGGAAGATGACTGGACTGAGTTCTGTGATACTTTTAAGACCTCTGTTATAGCCTCCAGAGACAGGGTAATTCAACTAAAGATCTTTCACCAATCACACTTGACCCCGGCCAGGATGCAAAGAATGGGCATACTGGCCTCAGCGGATTGTTTCCGTGGCTGCGGGCAGGTAGCTGATTTTATCCATTGCTTTTGGAATTGCCCCATTGTGGAGGACTTCTGGAGAAACATAGGATCCTTCCTCTCTTCTGCCTTGGGGCTCCCCAATATACTGGACCCCAAAAACTGTCTGTTGAGGGTCTTTGGTGATCTCGCTGTTCCCTCCCAGGTCAAAAGGTTGCTTCAAATCCTATATTTCTATGCTAAAAAAGCCATCCTTTTGACCTGGAAGGGAGCAGCGACCCCGACGAGGGGGCCTGTGGTTGAAACTAGTTAATGACGCCCTCCCGCTCTACAAGCTTACCTTTGAAATTAGAAAAAGAAACAAGTCATTCGATAAGATCTGGGGCAGGTGGCTGGCTAGCCCCCTGACCCTATCTCCTATACAGCCGTAAAAAGTGATGTTGGTGGTGTGGTATCCACTTGATGGAAAAACCTTAATATGCAGTCCCACAAGGTGGTAACACTGCCTTTCTACTATGATTGTATGCAGCGTTCTACTCTGTCTTATACTTTTAATATAAATATGCTGTTTATAATGTTGTGATGTGATTGAGGAGCAAAAACAAGTTTTTTGTTGTCTGTTCTGTGTTGTTTAAAAAAAAAAATTTTGTATGAGTTGAATTGTTGGTTTTGTGAACATTTCAATAAAAATATCTTTAAAAAAAAAAAAAAAAACATCTTTGCCGTTCTGAAGCTTTCCTCCAACCACTTTGCATAATATTTTATATATACTGTGAATCTGTACTTTCCAAATATGCTGCAGAAATCTCCATCCACTGAGTCTGGCTGCAGCCATTTTAACTGTGGGCAGCTGAAGCTGCTGCGTGATCACTTCCTGGATAGATGCACATACAGTGCCTTGAAAAAGTATTCATACCCTTTGAAATTTTCCACATTTTGTCATGTTAAAAAATTTTCTTTGGGGGATTTTATGTGATAGACCAACACAAAGTGGCACATAATTGTAAAGTGGAAGTAAAATGGTTTTCAAAATGTTTTACAAATAAATATCTGAAAAATGTGGGGTGCATTTGTATTCAATACTTTGTAGAATCACCTTTTGCTGCAAGTCTTTTTGGGGATGTCGCTACCAGCTTTGTACATCTACAGAGTGAAATGTTTGCCCATTCTTCTTTGCAAAATAGCTTATTCTCAGTCAGGTTGGATGTAGAGCACCTGTGAACAGCAATTTTAAAGTCTTGCCATAGATACGCAATTGGATTTAGGTCTGGACTTTGACTGGGCCATTCTAACACATGAATATGCTTTAATCTAAACCAATTCATTGTAGCTCTGGCTGTATGTTTAGGGTGGCTGTACTGCTGGAAGGTGAACCTGCACCCCAGTCTCAAGTCTTTTTAAACTCACAGATTTTCTTCCAAGATTGCCCTGTATTTGGCTCTGTCATATCATCTCATCAACTCTCACCAGCTTCCCTGTTCCTGCTTAGGAAAAGCATCCTCGTAACATAATGCTGCCACCACCATGTTTCACAGTAGGGATGGTGTGTTTAGGGTGATATGCAGTGTAAAGCCTTGTACACATGGTCTTTTTTGTTGGATGCTAGTCTCAAATCAAAAGTAAAGAGGGTACTCGCCATCAGAACATTTTCTGATGACAGAAATCAATGTCAGACGTGACGTAATGTGTTAAATTGTTTTATATGTGTTCTTTCATTTCTGAGCATGCCTAGTCACATCATCCAAAAAATGTCAAGCCTGCACATCCAGTTTTTATCAGACAAAAAAATTGTAATTGGTTGTCAAAAGCAGCATACCAACGATCAGAAAATTGGCAGATTGTTCATCAGATGAATATTAACTTCAGATTTTCTGACCGTGTACGGGCCTGTAGTTTTCTGTACCACATAGTGTTTTTCTTTTAGGCAAAAAAAGTAAAATTTTGGTCTTATCTGACCACAGAGCACCTTCTTCCATGTTTGCTGTGTCCTCCACATGGCTTCTCACACACTGTAATTCTTATGGCTTATTACAATATGACTAGCATCACAATTCTATACACTATATTATTTGCAATTTTATTTCCCACGAAAGTAGAGTTGCCCTTTAACCTTCTGCCATTTCACCCAGCCCTGATGAATGGGGATTATGTAGCACTCAAAGTACTTTGGCTATTTTTCCCTGCTTGTTGTAATCAGTTGAACAATAAAGGTTTTAGACCATTAAGGATGTTTCATTTGGTGCACTCATTGACCTATTATATAGGCATATCGGGATCAAACTCCAGTATAGATGGAGGAGCTGTAGAAGAGACATGGCATTTTGTAGCCCTGACTAAAGATGTCTACATTAAAGCTGTTTGTTGGTGAGGAACTGTGCAATGCAGAAAATGCTGTCATTTTTTTTTCTTGTCAGGCAGGCTGCTTGTTGCGTGTTTGAAAAAGAGCTAGAATCTGATGCAAAGACCGGTGTTAAACTCTGTGCCTGCTATGGTACAAGAGAAGCATCATCACTTTGAGGTTGAGTGTTATGTAGGCTTTCAGCAGTGCCAATGTTCGTTCAAAGTCAAGTTGTGACTCCCTTTGGCTTAGTTTCCACAATAGCTATGGATGACAGTTTTAGAGTGTCCAACCCAAGCATAGTGTATCCTGCAATAAATTCTTAGCTGCTTCCTCACCCTTTCGCCATAAGTACCTTATAAAGGCTCTAGGCGTTAGTGGCTGGAAAGTGTGTGAAGTGAACAGCTAGTCATCCACCTGGAAAAAGAGGGGTGTACTACGCTAATTCGATAAATTATAAAGCGGCAACTGAAAATGTTATACAACACTAATAATAGTCAAAGGAAGAGCTGCGCTGTTATAGGTTAAAAATGTGACACTAGTGACAAAAGTGCTAGATAAATAATTATACTTGACGTGATTATAGCTGTAGTAATGCAATTGTGATAGAGAAAATAGAGTACTGTCCATGATACTTTTTTTTATTTGCACTAACAATTTTTCAGGACAAGCTTTCGGGGTGTTACCCCTTCTTCAAGGTCCAAGCAGTACTGATTCCTATTTTTTGTTTGGCAGAATGTTAAAACAAAACAAGAAAGAAGAAGAAGAAAAAAAAAAGAAAGAAAAACAAAACACATACAAATCAATTGTAATAAAGATAAGATAGCAGCAGAGTTAGTGAGATAAAACAGAGGGAGAGCTAAAGACTTGGGGGGGGGGGGGGAATGTTAGTCACAGAGGGGGGGGGGGGGTCATAAAACTGTAGTATAATGGGTAAGGAAACCAATATCTAAATGTAGGTTATTAGTTTTTGTGTCAAAAAAAAAAATTATCATTCTTAGTTCAAACGTTTTCCTTTCCTGGATAGTTCTGAAATTCCCTTTAAGAACTAAGACATTAAGGTCTTCTATAGTGTGGTCTGGTTGTGAGAAGTGATGTCCCACAGGTGTGCATAAACTGTGTGTGCGCATTACACAGACATACCATCAAGGAACATGAGGAAGAGAGTTTATGCACACCTGTGGGACATCACTTCTCACAACCAGACCACACTATAGAAGATCATAATGTCTTAGTTCTTAAAGGGAATTTCAGAACTATCCAGGAAAGGAAAACGTTTGAACTAAGAATGATAATTATTTTTGACACAAAAACGAATGGCCTAAATTTAGATATTGGTTTCCTTACCCATTATACTACAGTTTTATGACCCCCTTCTGTGACTAACATCCCCCCCTCAAGTCTTTAGCTCTCCCTCTGTCTTATCACACTAAGGGCTCTTTCACAGGTCTGCGTGCCAGTTTTTTTTGCAGACCTGAACGGGCGCTCTGTGATCCTCTATGGAGCCGCGGATGTCAGCGGTGACATGCCCGCTGACATACGACCCGCTCCGATCCGCCAAAGTATGACGGAGGAAAAACCTACTTTTCCATCCATCTGGCGGATCGGATCAGGTGAACACGGACAGACAGTCCGTGTTCATCCGATTCCCCCATAGGGGAGACTAGAGCAGAGAAAAGACAGGGCGGTCCCTGCACAGTGTGCGGGGACCGCCCTGTCATCCGCCGGCTCAGTGGGGATCAACGGAGCGATCCCCGCTGAGCAAACGAAGGTGCGCGGGGCGGATCATTACTGATCCGCCCTGTGTGAAAGAGCCCTAACTCTGCTGCTATCTTTATTACCATTGATTTGTGTTTCTTTTTTTTCTTCTTTCTTTGTTTTAACATTCTGCCAAAAAAGATTGTGAATCAGTACTGCTTGGACCTTGAAGAAGGGGTAACACCCCGAAAGCTTGTCCTGAAAAATTGTATGTTAGTGCAAATAAAAAAAAAAGTATCACGGACAGTACTCAGTTTTCTCAATTAAAATTATGAAACACAGACTAAATGAAAAAAATGTATCTGTAAAATAGGTCTGTGAGACCTCAATAAGATAAGAAGGTTAAATCTTAAACTATCAAGTGAATAAATAGCAGTCCGTGTGAACAAACCCCAAAAAATTCTTAGGAATACCATTAACAATAGCATCAAAGGTAAAAAAAAAAAAAAAGAATATAAAAAAAAAAAAATACTAATGCAGTGTCCATATAAACTTAAAGGGTCACTAAAGGATTTTTTTTTTAGCTAGATAGCTTCCTTTACCCTAATGCAGTCCTGGTTTCATGTCCTCATTGTTCGTTTTTGCTATGATGTTGCTGTAATCCTTCTCTGTTCTGCACACTTCCTGGTTGTCTGTTTCCTTATGAAAAAGTACTGGAAGCTTTTCTCTGTGCTCTCTAATCAAGGAGGTGTAATTACTCAAGGAAAAAATATTGCACTTGTTATAAACAAATAAAACAAAAAAGCAGCAAAAAAGCAGCAATCAAAAGTGTTATACTACACAGAATCAATAATGCAAAAAAAGATTGCGCTAATAATATGTGTAATAGCAATAATTGATGTGTTATATAAAACAAAATAAATTAATTGAGTTCATAGGTGAGAATCACATGTATGATGAATCCACCACCAAAGGTGAAAAGTTTGTGTAAACAAATTCCCCACATGTGTCAACGAATCCACATAAGAAAGGTGCTGGATTAGACGAAACCTCCACCAAGATCACATGAAGCCTCTTACCGGATGGAAATGATCTCTGATTAAGGAGATCTAAACAGCCTGATAAATCTGATGTGAGCCGTGGATCAGTGACATCCAGTGCAGATACCCAATGGAGACAGCCTGGTGCGAAGATGGTTCATGAATCACTCCCAGTATGACATCCGAGGATATGTATAAAACACAAAGGCCTTATATAGTGTAAAACCTTCATTTAATCCAAAGTAAAAATAGACTTGCACTTACATAACAGTAGATGAACAGCGCGTCTACAAACAAACAGCCGGCCGGCAGAGAACACACAGCCCGTACTCCGGGTAGAGAGAATGAATGCGCGCGTCTAAAACACCTCAGAACCAATCAGTTTCATTTTAAAAACAAACACTGCCCTGTATTGGCTCTGTGTCTCTGTCCTTCACAGAAGCATGAAACTAGATGAAAAACGAAACTGAAGGCACATTATAGAATTGATTTTTATCTATTTTTAAAAGCAATCAGTTAACCATTATGTTTCTATACCCTGTAAACAGTCATTTCAGCAAAAAAAATATTTCCTTTACAACTCCTTTAAATATCCCCAGTGTTCAACAAATCCAATAGTCCAGGAAAAAGTATTGACATGATAGTGCCTCCACCAAAAAAATAACACTGCCGCTTACCAGATGGATGTGATCTCCAATTATAGGAGATCAATATGCACATATGGTTGATATCCCAGCCTGGGGCCTCTATTGGTAGCATAAATCCCTCAGTGTAGTTCAATATTGCATAGAAGATGTCTCAAACAATGTAGCAATTCAGGATGCACTACATAGAATTTTTTTTAAAAAAAGGGGGAAGGGCCTGGCATAGCGTAAAACCCTGATTTTTTTTAATAAGCAACATAAACATGCACACTTACATCGAAGAAGTGAGATAAGGCATATAAAATACAATCGAGCTGGCCAGCTCTTCGATTCAGCAGCCTGTATCTTCCGGGTCTGGCGCACAACGCGGTGACATCAGAACGTCATTCATTTTTTATCTTTGAAGCTACTGTTAATGGTAGTCCTAATGATTGTTTTGTTTACACAGACTGCTATTTATTCACTTGATAATTTTCAGGTTTCTACCTAATTTAGGAATTAACCCCTTCTTGTTATCTTATTGAGGTTTCACAGACCCATTTATAGATATTTTTTTTCACCGAGTCAGCGTTTCATAATTTTTATTTATCAAGCACTTCATTGTCACTAATGTCATATTTTAACCAGTGCAGCTCTTCCTTTGACCAGTCATCCACCTGGGACTAAGCTCTGAGTTGTTACTTTTTAGCATGTTTGAAACGTTTACACTGTAAAGTGAATACATTCCAAAAATAACTCCGGTCTTTTAGAGTAACATTCAGAGACACAGAGTGACCCCTTCTTACCCGTCCCCAATCCTGGACTGTATATAAAAGTCCAGGCTATTCCTATCCTGGTTGGAATATCCTCAAAGGCATCTTCAGGGTCTGGGTTCTAAAGGGATGGACCACAGCACTGGACCTGTATAGCTCCCTGCAGGATTCAGAGTGGGAGGTGCCCGGGGGGAGTGTCCTCCAAAAGGTATGAGCTCAGGGTCTCTAGATACTTTGCCTGTGTCCTGTACTGTGTGATTAAGATTAACAAAAACCTTGTTAATACATTTGAAAGCAAAACTGGATGCTTCCATTGTGTTGCTTTACATTTTATAAAGGGCTGCTTTGAGGTAAGCCTGCTGTTAGTTTAGAGTTAGGCACCATGCTTATCAGGGGTGCACTGAATCAACATCCTGCTTTGGTGCAGCTCTGCATGGTAGCCAGCTTCTAACTTTCTAACTTCAGGTTCGTTCAATTAGGCGTTCACACACACACACACACACAAAAAAAAAAAAAAAAGGGAAGCAAAACCTGAAAGCCGATTGAATTCTTTGCAGAGCTGCACCAGATTTTGCACTCAACCCATTGTGTTACGCTGAACTTTTTTTTTCTATGGCTTCAGAAAATAAAAATCACACCGAGTAGAGCTGCATGATTATTCGTCAAGAATCGTTATCGCGATCTTTCTCCCATTGCGATTCTTGATACAGAGTTTCAGGATCTTAAAAAATAATTTTCTCTCTGCACTTTGGTATGCAATCAATTTCCTGTCTGCTCTCAGCCAAATGTCAAAGTCTGGGCAATCTGCCAAGTTTTGGAAACATTCTTTATCAGTGGAAAGTTAAGTAAACTTTGTATCACATTGACTTATACATCAAACTTTTGTATGTAAATTAGGAATGTTTAACCACTTAAAACACAAAACCTTTTCTGACAGCTCTTTTCAAGTTATAATCATTTTTTTGCTAGAAAATTAATTAGAACCCCCAAAGATTATATAATTTTTTTAGTAGAGACCATAGAGAATAAAATGGCGGCTGTTGCAATATTTTATGTTGCACTGTATTTGCGCAGCAGTCTTTTTAAAGACCACCAAAATTTGGACAAATTCCTTTACCAAAAAGCACTTTGTACGTCCGACATATTCTTAAATATTTTCATTATTGTAAGTAGTAAAAATATTTCATGTAATGCACATCACATTTAAAATGCGTTTAGAATTTAGAGACACAGAAGAATTTTTTACCAGCAAATAGTTTAATATAAAAAGTCAACAACATGTGCATTTAAATGCCATTAAGAATGTTAAAGTCTAGATTTTAGGATATGTTAGACCAGTTTTTCTCAACCAGTGTTCCTCCTGAGGAGGCCAGGGGTTCCTTGGAACAGTGAACAATGGTGGACTGATCTTCCATCTACAGTATATGGACCTCCAATGCAAGCAGGACATTTTCCACTGACCACCAATGCAAGGGGTCACTACTACACAGACCACTAATGTTAGAGCACGCCACAATTTTTACTATCTGCCATTCCTTTAATTTCCAGAAAATTACAAAAAAAAATGTAGTTGGTTAAGAAAATAAATATGCCTTGAGTGTCAAATACACTAGGTGCCTTACTTTACCTTAACTTTTTATTTAAGGGCTTGTTCACATCATATTTGGCAAGCTGCATCTTTCTGCATACCACTGCATGGTATGGTGTGAACATAGGCGATGGCATGTAGAAAAACAAAGCATATAGAAAAATTGTTGAACTTATTGAACTAAAAAAACGTATTGATCACACCAATTTACCATAAGCTGTAGGTGCAAACCTTATTAGCAAGAATCTAAAAAAAAAAAATATTTCGAGAGTTATTCAGGGTAAGAAGGTTGAGAAAAGCTGTTCTAGACCGTATACAGTTCATAGACTTAGGAGGTAGAAATTATGTTATCAAGGTATATAGATGAAAAAGCAGAAGCTGTCCCATCATTTTATTAAATTTTCCTCCATTGGTTCCTTTTGGTCCGACATTAATACGCATATGTAACCTTTAGCAAATGGTAAGTAATGTAACAGAAATGAACGTGACAACATGGATAACATTGCTACACGCCTTGACAGCAAGCACACACAACACATGCTATTTTTATCTTCTTTTCTAAATGATCAAAATGGTAAGACACCTTTGAAGGCAGACAAAAACAATGTTATTTTCTTGTAGAACTGGTCAAACAGTTAAAGGTTACCAACTAATCCTAAATCTAATGCAGACAATAATAAAAAGTTAGATTTTTATATTGGTTCAAAACTGAAGGCAGCAAATTCACTTCCACAGATTTCCTCCGACAATGCAATACTTCAGAAAATGTAGCAATTTGGTTCGGGACAAATTGCAAATAAAGTGTACTGCTGCTTCTGAGCTAAGATTACAAAGCTTCACTGTATTTGTCAAACCTCTTTCTAGTCATGCAAAAGCAAAGCCACATGCTTGTAGAATGTATAATCAATCTCTACATCAATGTTCCAGTTCATTTTCAAGTCAAATGCTTTTAAAGCGTTGTGCATTTTGAATTTTAAATGTCTTTTTATGGAAACAAGTGTTCTATAGTGGATGGCATATGGAAATAAAAATGTGAAGTGCATTAGCACTATGTTAGTGACACATCAGAAGGGCTGCTGCTGTTGTGCAATTCAAAGATGTAAACATTAAGTGCCATGTCTGTATATGAAGGTTACAAACTAGTGACCCTAACCCTTTAGGAATGGTAGCTCATAAGGCTTAGCAACAGCATGTTCCAGAGCCAAGGCATACGTGTAGACTCTTGCATCAACCACCAGCTTCTCTTTTGCCACAAGCTCTGTTAACACATTAAAAACATGATATTAGTTAACATAATGATAAAAAGACAAAATTCACATAGGTTTCTTTTGATGACATTACATAGTCATGCACAGTATAACCAAAGAAAACATTCTTTTTCACACACACACACACACACACACACACACACACACACACACACACACACACACACACACACGGTCGAATACCTTGTGGTTTCAAAAGAAAGTTAGTAATTACTAAGCTTATGCAATTGTTACAGGTGTTTAGGCTTCTTTATGAAGGTCTCCAGGGGTGGGCTGGCAGCCTTAGGCCTGGGGGGGGGGGCAAGTCCAGTCAAGTGGCCCATTGAACTGCTGACTCGGCTCACCATCCATGGCCCATCTGTTTTTTCAATGCAGCTTCACCAGTGCAGCCAACTCCAGTGCCCATCAATGCAACCTGATCACTGGGGCAGGTTACATTGGGGGGATGGGGGTCAGCTAGGGGTGTCAGGGTCTCTCACCTCACTGATCTCAGCTCAGCAGGTCATTGCATGCCACAGCCTCCTGGGGGTAATGCTCCTGGTCCTAGGGTCAAGTTGCAGCCAGCGCACAGCCCTGCATCCCAAATCCCTGCCTCTTTCCAAGAATCCTGTCCCAGGGAGTTGTAGTTTCCTCTGTGCTGCTCTGTTTTCCACCCACCGGGAGCTTTAAGCGTGGAGTACAACTCCTGGAATGCAACAGCTAGTGATCGGCCTGACATCCAAGACCAGAATAAAAAATAAAATGGTAGCGGGCATTTTGAACATAAGTTAGGGCCCCCTGGGAGGCAATTGCCACCCTGCCCCAGCCCTCCCTGAAGGTCTCCCACCTTCTTTAACTTATGCTAGCCATACACCATACAAAAAATCGTCCAAACCCAATTTTTGAAAAACAAACATTCTGCCAGGAGAGCCAACGATCGTGACATCATGTAATGTCCAATAAAATTGTTTAGTGAACAGAAATAAATCCATTTTTGTTTTTTTACATATACAAAGTGTAAACAGTTCAGACGTAAAACAAATTAACCTATCAATCCATTGTTCGTTAAAAAGCTTGATATTCTCGTAAAGTTGAACCTGCACAAAGATCAAGGCGGCTGCAGTGGTAGTAACCGCTTCGCAGCTCTGGTACATCCTGCCATCACCACCACCTTGGATGTACTATTGTGGGCATCACTCACTAGTTTATCTTTACTCCAGTGTTAGAACCCTCAAAAAACGATTCTATTCTATATTATAGACATCGAACTAAGGCTCTTAAAGTAGAACTATAGGCAAAACTTTGTCATTTTGTGTATAGTAGGGGAGGATTATAACAGTTAAAAAAAAAAAAAAATATCCATGTTATATTGCTGAGAATTTCCTCGACTTCCTGTCCCATATGAAAATACGAAAGGATAGGAAAACCCTGCAAACTATTTCTTTCTGGGGACAACCCAAAATTTGTGATTTTCTTTTACTTTCACTTTCAATGATAAAGGACAAAGAGAGTGAATTTTCATAATGGAGGCACAGACATATATCCTTCCCGACTCTGTCCAAAACTAATAAGGTTTTGCCTTTAATTATACTTTTAATTAAAACTCCACAATGTCATCTTTCATGTTTTACAAGATTTCACAAAGTTTTGGAAAGGGACAAGACAGAATTTAACTTTACAAGTTCTAGAAAGAATTTGGATATCAAATTCCCAGGGTTGCAAGACTCCCAAGATGGTCTGGAGGAAAGATGAATCAAACAGCTAGAGATGATTTATAAGATTACTACAAGATCCAAAGATTAAAATCCTTTGAGATCATAGATGTTGTCGAACATAATATTACTGTGTAAGGAGAAAAAAATAAAAATACCATCAATGCGCTTGCGCAGCTCAAGTTTCGGTATCAAGATAGTTTCTGTAAATTCTATAAAATAAAAAAAAGTTATATTAATGCTGTATGGAGAATATATAAATAATGCTGTATGATATGGACAGACTTCAAATGAACAAAATCACATACCTCCATCCGCTAAGTGTAACAGGGGGATAGAATAAGATATAAAAACAGAAAAAAAGAGCAGATAAGAATATGTTCACCTACTAACAAATTAAATAATTCATTAAGAAAAAAAAAAAAGTTTATTTAAATTTTTTCAGAGAACATTTGCTGCAATGGAATTTACTAACTGGGAGTTTCCATTAATATTGTTCAATGTAAGCTTTCCACAACATGCTCAAATTATCTTTATCTATTTAGATTTACAGTACGGCGGGTGTTCCAATCAGGTCCACCTGTCAGATTTTCAGGCAGACCCGACAGGACGTCCATACGTTTCTATGTTGGAGGCGGCTGTAAATCACAACATAGAGAGATAGATAGATTTTTTATAATATATATTAGGTGGAGCAGACCAAAGGTAGCCAGGTTTAAATGGACAGCAAAGAGTCTTACGAAGGGAGACAACAGGTAGTGAAAAGGAAATCTACCCAATGGAAGGGAAATTCACTACTGCAAGTTATTATGGGGAAAAAAAGGTACCTCCACTGATGCTTTATCACAGAGGCTGGTTTCCACAACAACCCAAAAGTTTCAAAATCCAATTGTCATAGTGACAGAAAAAGTGAGGTGAAATCTTCTGAATGGGTACAGACAGCAAAACAAACGTTATAGGGTTAACCCTTTCCTATGCTATCCAAAAAGCTTAAACATTTTTTAAAAAAAATCGTGATTTTTTTGGGCTGGGGCTACACTTAAAAATGTACCCAATTCAACTTAGGAACAAACCTACAGACCATATCTTATTTGTAACCCGGGGACCGCCTGTACTTAAAGTGGAGGTTCACCTAAAAAATGTATTTTTATTATTGCATTTAGGCTATTTAGTAGAATGAGAATCGGCATTTGTTTTTTTTAAATGCTAGCGGGACATACCTTTTTCTATATAGATGATCAACGTGGCTTCCGGGTATGGTCGTCGGGGCTGGGCGTTCCTAATTGATTGACAGGCATCCCGACCGACGCATACAGCGCGTCACGAGTAGCCGAAAGAAGCCGAACGTCAGTGCGGCTCTATACGGCGCCTGCGCACCGACGTTTGGCGCACCGACGTTTGGCTTCTTTCGGCTACTCGTGACACGCTGTATGCGTCGGTCGGGATGCCTGTCAATCAATTAGCAACGCCCAGCCCTGACGACCATACCCGGAAGCCGCATTGATCATCTATATAGAAAAAGGTATGTCCCGCTAGCATTTTTAAAAAAACAAACGCTGATTCTCATTCTACTAAATAGCCTAAATGCAATGACAACATTTTTTTTTAGGTGAACCTCCACTTTAAGTGTAAAAAAAATTGTACTTCGTAAGCCTGTTAAAATGGATGAGGCTGAGGCTCGAATTAGCTTATTTTAGGTTGTCCATGGGGCGCAGAGCACTGAGCCTCAAACCCACCCACTTGATTTTAGCAATCAATATTTGTCATTGCGTCACTTCCGGCTTCTCATCCCGCGGAACGCAAGGCATCCTGGGACAAGTGCGGACCTGGTGGCATTTTTAGCACCAGCTGCCACTGAAAAGATCTATATACAAATCATGCTGAATAGAGCTGTATGGAACAGTATATACAAACTTGTTACAGATTTATTCCAAGCTCATACCACTGCACTGGAAAGATCCTCCTACCTTTCTGTTTTGGTCACTGAACGCCTTAATAAAGTTAACTTACCAAGCTTGGGTTTAGGTTTGCCATTTGCACAATCATCCCCGTTAATGTGCACAGTTACAACGTAGGTTGTACAATTTGACAATCCAGGATCCAAGCAAGACACTAAAAAACAGTAAAGGAATAAAAAAAAAAAAAAAAATTAGTGAACAAAAGCAAAACTAGGAAAATAAAACTAAATGTCACTTTTATATACAAGTCTACCTTGATGGGAATGCATACTTAATTATATTTTCTTATCGTCAGGAGTAAATAAAAATTTAGAAATATTTAATAAAATATTGCATAAAAAAAAAAAATGCATCCCGCGCTGAAGAAGTCCCGCCCACAGGACGTAACGCGCACGGGGGGAGGAGTCACGCAGGACGTCACCCACGATTGCCGTAGATTGACATGCCTGGATTGCTGACACTCGGCATTTGAGTGTTTTAAAATGTGAGTGTGTTTTCGTTATGTATATTCAATTAAAAAGGTCTTATCAGAGAGCATTGGATCCTTGTCTCTTGTTTTCCCTTACTGGTTTATTGGGGAGCACTGGAACCTTGATCCCAGTTCCTGCCACTGCGTTTGAAGTTTCCTATGGATGGCTTTCGTTTGTCTATGGATAGTGGTATTTGCTGATATGCCCTGTGACCTATTTTGGGTCGAAGTGTTAAAGGTGAGAGGCCATCCAATACACGGTGGAGGATTCGTTTGGTGTTATTTTCTCACTTGCACTTTTCTTTGTGGACTTTTGGGATTTTCATCTAGGAAGATCATCTTCCCATAAGGACATTATTTCTCACTATATGTGTTTATGGACACTCTGATTTGTGTTATATTATTATCACTTCACCATTTATGTTATATATTTATATATTTCTTATGTTTAGTTTCTTTTGCGCTGCACTATTCTTTTTTGTATATCACTTTGGGATTTTTTATGAATTTGTCCTCAAGTGCTGGCTGCATATTTAGTTTTGTTTTATCTATTTTATTTGTTTCAGCGCTGAATACCATTGTTTATATTAGAACTGGGATGAGCCAGGATGACACTTCCGCTATGGACGACACCTGGGGTGGACCCCGCCCCCTTCCGGTATAATTTTTTTCCCCCTTTTAGCCGATACCGAAAAACACACAGTTTTCAGCTGATATTGTCAGTTACTTACCGGTAGCTGGATTTCTACGATGTCTTACAGGACGGCACCCTGAGAGATGACTGGCTCCACCTGACAGGAAACACAATAAAAAAAAAAAAGGAGGTTAAGAACCCCGCCCCTTCCCGTGCTTCCTCAGTTTGAGATAAGTATTACCCAACCGTGCACGGAAAAAACACCATAGATAAATACAACCAACAATGTATCACCTGGGTGGGAAGTAGGCCTGCCGTCCTGTAAGACATCGTAGAAATCCAGCTACCGGTAAGTAACTGACAATTTCTCCCTCGTCTTCCAGGACGGCACCCTGAGAGAGAAGCAAGTAGCTTCAGGCCTACCTTAGGGCGGGACCACTGCCTGAAGGACTTTTCTGCCAAACGACAAGTCCTGTGGTGACAGAAGTTCCACTCTGTAGTGTCTTAAAAATGTGTTCGGGCTTGACCACGTCGCCGCTCTGCAAATTTGCTCCACTGAAGCTCCTGCCCTTTCTGCCCAGGAGGTTGCCAGTGACCGAGTGGAGTGAGCTGTAACTTTAGGAGCGGCTTTACCAGCCTTTACGTAAGCTAAGGAGATGGTCTGTCTAACCCACCTAGAGATGGAGGCCCTAGAGGCCTGCTGACCTTTTTTCTGACCAGAAAAATTAATTAACAAGTGAGTAGAGTGTCTAAATTCCTTGACTCTCTCTAAATAAACTAATAAACTACGTCTAACGTCCAGACAGTGAAAAGAAGCCTCCCTTTCATTCTGGGGGTTTGAACAAAAAGACGGGAGAATAATCTCCTGTGACCTGTGAAATTTGGTCGCTACCTTGGGGAGGTACAGGGGGTCCGGACTTAGGACCACCCTGTCCTCAAATAAACGAAAAAACGGCTCTTTGATTGAGAGCGCCTGCATATCACCTATCCTTTTGGCCGTTGTAACTGCCAAAAGGAAGGCAAACTTAAAGGTTAGTAGTCTAATCGGGATGCTATCAATCGGCTCAAACGGAGACTTAGTTAGTTGGTCTAGTACGATTGACAGATCCCAGGGCGGGATTCTGGGACACCGCAATGGGGACAACCTGTCTCTGGCTGTAAGAAATCTTTTTACCAGGGGATCTAAGGCCAGACGTCTGTCTAAGAAATAAGACAAGGCTGCCACTTGGACCCTAAGAGTCCTTGTGGCTAGACCCTGCTCCACCCCATCCTGGAGGAACTCAAGGATGACCGCAATCTCCTGTTGGGAGACCTGTCTAGCCGAGCACCAGCGAGAAAAAACCCCCCAGTGTTTGGCATAGATGCGCCTTGTGACTTCTTTCCTGCTGGCCAGAAGGGTATCAATGACCCTCTCGGAACAGCCCTTTTCCCTCAAGCACCCCCTCTCAAGCACCAGGCCGTCAGCTTGAAGAAACCTGGGTCTGGATGAAAGAGTGGACCCTGACGAAGAAGATCCTTCCTGATTGGGAGAGGGAGGGGAGGAGACACTGACCTGCGTTCTAGGGTAGGGAACCAGGTCCTCTTGGGCCACCAAGGTGTGATCAGAATCAAATTTCCCTCTGCCAGACTCAGCTTCTGTAGGACTCTGGGAAGCATGTTCAGAGGAGGGAAGGCATAGGCCAGGGGAAAGTTCCAAGCCTGGGACAACGCATCCACTCCTTCCGACCCATGCTCCAGGGAAAGGGAGAAAAACCTCTTCACTTTCCTGTTGGCTCTGCAAGCGAAGAGATCCACCTCTGGTCTGCCAAAGTGTTGGCAGATTAGGTTGAACACTTCTACATTTAGTTCCCATTCCCCCTGAAGAATGGGTCGGCGGCTTAGGAAGTCTGCCTCCCAATTGAGGGTCCCCTTCAGGTGTACTGCTGAAAGCGAGAGGACTCTCTGTTCTGCCCAACCCAGGATCTCCAGGGATAATGCTAAAAGGGTGCGAGACCTGGTGCCTCCCTGGTGGTTGAGGAAGGCTACTGCGGTCGCGTTGTCGGAAAGAATCTGGACCTCCCTGCCCAGGATTCTTTCCTCGAACGCTCTTAGAGCCTCCCCTACCGCTAAGAGCTCGCGGTAATTTGAAGAGGCTCCCCTTTGTCTTGGGTTCCAGGACCCCTGAGCCCTTAGTTCGGCCAAGTGGGCTCCCCACCCCCAGGCGCTGGCGTCTGTGGTAACCCTGACCGGATCGGTCTGAAACCACAAGAGGCCCGACTGCAGGTTCTGTGGGAGAAGCCACCATCCCAAAGAAGCCTTCACGGGTTCTGGGATGTTGACCCTGGAGTCTAGGGACTCTCTTTTCCCGTCCCAGGAGGAGAGAAGGAAGGATTGGAGGGGTCTGGAATGGAGCTGAGCCCACGGAACTCCTGGGATGCTGGAAGTCATCAGACCCAACACCTTCATGATAAATCTGAAGGAGTGGTCTGTCTCCTCTAAAACTGACCTGGCCATGAGACCCCGGATCTTGTCTTCTGGCAAAAAGAGCTTCCTTTCCAGGGAGTCTATCAGAAACCCTAGATAAGGTTTCCTCTGTTCGGGAATGAGCGAGGATTTCTCCTTGTTGATGATCCAGCCTAAGGACTCTAGGGTGGTCATGACCGTGGTTAGGTCCGCAAGGAGGAGATCTCGATCCTGATTGTACAGGAGCAGATCGTCCAGATAGGGGACTATTGCAATTCCTTGCAAGTGCAGGAATGCGATCGCCTCTGCCAGGATCTTTGTGAATACCCTTGGACTGGAGGCCAGTCCAAAGGGAAGAGCAGCAAATTGCCAATGCTGCACCCCCTGGGGGGAAGCGATGGCAAACCTGAGAAACCTTTGATGGTCTGGAAAGATAGGCACATGAAGGTACGCGTCTCGAAGGTCGATGGTGACCATAAAGACGCCCCTCAATAATAGCCTCCTGAGGCTGTAAATGCTCTCCATTCGAAACCTCTTGTGGAGGAGACAAGTATTGAGGGGTCTCAAGTTGATGATCAACCTGAATTTTCCCGAGGGTTTGGGGACCACGAAGATATGGGAATAATTGCCCATAGCTCTCTGGTCCAGAGGTACCTGGACTATCACAGCCTGGTGAGCTAACTCTGCGATGTTCTGCAGAAGACCCGCTGCCTTGGAAGGGTCCCTGGGTAAGTGGGTCAGAATAAATTTTGGAGGGGGCACCTGATTGAATTCTAGCCTGTAACCCTCCCTTATAATTTGTAGGGTGTGGGGGCTTTGAGTAATACTCTCCCACCTGGGAAGAAATTGGGAGAGTCTTCCCCCGACCTTCCCGTCATTTGGGGTCCTTGTCACTGGGTTTGGTATTGGAAAAGAGGATACCACCCTTAGGTTTCTCTTTCCCGATCCAGCGCCTATTGTTATGGGGTCTTCTCTCAGAGGGACGGATTTTGCTACCAAATGACCCCTGGGGGCCTCGAAAAGGTTTTTTCCTATTTTGTTTAAGTTTTGAAGGAAAATGCACTCCCTTTTCTGAGGACCTGGTCAAAACTTGATCCAGGCCTGAACCAAAAAAGAAGAGAGCCCTCAAAGGGAAGACCACATAGGCGATTTTTAGACGCCAGATCCCCATTCCATGTTTTAACCCATACAGCCCTGCGGGCTGCATTGATGAGGGCTCCGGTCCTTGCGGTTGAGCGAACTGTCTCAACTGCAGCATCGGCTAGATAAGCCACTGCACTCCCTACGAGCTGTAAGGACTCTAAAATGTCCTTGTACTCTGAGTCCTGGGAAAAGTGATCTGCCAACTTGGAGATCCAGGCATCAGCGTTTCTGGCAATGCAGGCTGAAGCCAAAGCAGGGCTCAAGGCCGCCGCATTGGCTTCCCAGGCCCTACACAGAGAGGTCTCGGCTCGCCGATCCATGGGATCCTTCAGGTTGCCTGCGTCCTCAAAAGAGAGGTCAGACTGTTTGGAAACCTGTGACAGAGGGGCATCTAATCTGGGAGTCTTAAAAAAAACTAGATTCTTCTTCCTCTTTAAACGGACAACGCCGTTTCCAGGTTTTAAATTTTATTAGTCTCTTCTCTGGCTCAGCCCATTCCTTGAGGATGATGTCCTTTAGGGACCGGTGGACCGGAATAGTCCTCGGCTGGGGCTTGACCAAACCCTGGTACAAATTTGTCTTGAATGGAAAATTGTTCCGTGGGTTGGGGGATATCCTCAGAAACATAAACCGCCCCAAGAAGGCTCCCCATCTCCTCAGCCGAAAACATGAATCTGCCTGACCTCGCATCCTCATCCTCTTCCTCTGCCTGGCTATCTGCCTGATCCTCTCGCTGAGGGAGGATTTCTGAGTCCTCGGAGTCTGAAACCAAGGAGTGCCGGGGTTCCTGAGGGACCCTAAGAGAGGAGGAGGAATTACCCTGAGATGAGGTCCCTGCGGTGGGGGGCTCCAACTCCCTACTTTTAAGAGAACCTTGCAAGTCCTTAAGGGTAGAGAGCATTTCAGACTGGACCTGCAGAAATCCCTTCATGATTTCAGAGGTCTCCTTCCCTGCCAATTTTTGAATACATTTAACACAAAAAGGCTTGGAACTATCTGAGGGTAGCTTAGTGTTGCAATTGCCACATCTTTTAAAACGGGCAGTCACTCTGTGGCTAGCCCCCCCCTGGGCAGTGATGTCCTCTCCTGGAGAAGGAAGACAAACAATTCAGCATAAAAGTGTACACGGGAACATCGTTTTCCTGGGTCCCAGCCCACCCAGTTCCCAGTGTAAAAATAGGTAGAAGACTCACCAACCGAGGCTTCTCCTGCAGCTGAGGCCGTAGCTGGCCGATCCTCTCGCTCCATGTCGCGGGAGGCACGGGCGCTTCTCCCTCTCACTGCTGCTTGCTGTCTGTCTCCTGGCAAATGTGAGTCCCAGAGCGTGCTGCTCCGATGGTGGCCGCCATCTTCACCGCGCCGGACCCGGAAGTGATGCGCACGCGCGTGACGATATCACCCTGCGCCGCGGCCTGACTGGACGCCGATTTCGGCGCCAATTTTGGATCATGGATGGCACCGCTGCGAAATACAGCAGCCAGGGACCCACAGCGCCTGAGGAGAGGAGCCTAGCCACCAAGAACCTTCAAGGTAAGGTGGAGACTCGGTGAGAGGGAGGAATCAGCCCCTGGAGCTCCAGGGTAGGCACTACCCCAAGGAGACTCCAGCACTCAGGGGGGGGGGGGGTTGCGTTCACATCTTCTGAAGTTTTTTGTTGCCCCCCCTGAGTAAGAGGGGACCCCCTGGGAGGTAAAGACCTGACCGGACCCAAAGACTGCTCAGAGCCTGCGGACCAGTTCCCAGGGGGGGGACCACCAGCCGCAGGCCTTAGGTCAGAAAAATAAAAAATCGTTTCGCTGTAGGGGAAACACAATCAAGAACTGAGGAAGCACGGGAAGGGGCGGGGTTCTTAACCTCTTTTTTTTTGATTGTGTTTCCTGTCAGGTGGAGCCAGTCATCTCTCAGGGTGCCGTCCTGGAAGACGAGGGAGAAAATTTTGTTTTTCGGCGGCTGAAAATGTTGCTGCATCTCTACTATAATGCCCAGTGTATTGCTTGACAGTGACCTGAAGATCTCTTCTTCCTGCCTGTTGTCAACACTCTGAAGACTGCTATACAGGATAAGGTGGAGTACAATTGGGTATCACTCCGCATGGACAGGAGTCAGCACTACAGAGGAGGCATCGGCTTATGCAGCTCTTGCTCCCTTCAACAGCTCTAACTTTACAAGTAGTCCCTCTGCATTGACCTCTGCTTGATGCACTGGAATGGCAGGTGAGCAATCCCAGACCACGATCCACAGGTTGCTGACCCCCGCTGTACACCAATCGTGTACAGAACGCCTGCAGGTTGCCATATCATTTTACAGAATATTGCAGTGCTACGGATTGAAAAAGGAAAACTTGTTTTTCATAGCATTGAATTACAGTATAGCTTGTGTCATGCATATATACAGTATATGTGATATATTTTTTTATTCTCTACATTTTTACCCCCACAAAATGGAGTTACCATTTAACCTTTGAAAATAGCAACAGCTTAACTTTAATAGCAAGTCATTCTTAGGAGAGAAAAAAAACCTTCAACACACCAGGAGAGCATTCCATAACTTCTCCTTTGTATCCAGTTTCTTCCTCCAGTTCTCGAAGTGCTGCCTGTTCTGTAGTCTCATTCTCGTCAATAAGGCCTGGCAAGGCGATTAAAAATAAGTCAGAAATACAGAACTTTGTGGACTGTGTAATATTGTTGCTAAGGTTTCAGGTATCTGTATATTTTTAATAAAATTACAAACCCCATAACTTTAAACAGATTCACTGTTAAAAAAAAAAAAAAAATGTAAGCACGCTACTGGGCCTAGAAGGTAACACCATAGGTGGCTTTACACCCGCCTGGATCATTTTTACTGACAGCCAATCACAAAACAATATACTAAAAACGTACCTTGCTCTATGACAGGGGTCTCAAACTCAAATTATCTGGGGGCCACTGGAGGTATAAGCTGGGTGAGGCTGGGCCGCATCAAGTATTGGACCAAAATTTTAAACACTCACTCTTCTCCATTCTTCTTTCGGCACTGCCAGCCAATCACATAGATTAGCGCTCAGTCTATTAGGGCAGTGAGCCAATATTCGCTGAGCCCTGATAGGCTGAGCTCTTGTTCCACCCACAGAAATTTCCTATCAGGGCTGAGCGAATATGGTTTCACATACATATAATGCCCCCATCATGTGCCCCTCACATATAATGCCCCCATCATGTGCCACTCACCATCCACCAATAACACCCCCCACCAGCAGTAGCACCGCCATCATCCACCAGCAACACTCCCATTCCCCCTACCCCCCTGTGGTAATAGCATGAGCTGACAGATGTTAGGGGGTGCTACTGCTGAAGGGGGGTTTGAATGATTGAGATCCACCAGCAACACCCCCCCCCCCTATCCACCCTACCCCCTGTGGTAATAGAATGAGCTGACGGATGATGGGGGTACTACTGCTGGGGTAGGGGGGGGTGTTGTTGGATTATTGGGATGCTATTGCCAGGGCAGTAGCACCGCCACCATCCACCAGCAACACCCCCAATCGCCCTACCCCCCTGTGGTAATAGCATGAGCTGACGGATGATGGGGGTGCTACTGCTGGGGGGGGGGTGTTGGATGATTGGAATGCTACTGCAAGGGCAGTAGCACCCTCATGTTATTACCACAGGGGGGGGGGTGTGTTGCTGGTGAATGATTAGGGTGCTACTGTTAATCAACACCCCCCAACCCCCCAGCAGTAGCACCCCCACCCACAAGCAACACCCCCCATTCCCCCTACCACCCTGTAATAATAGCATCAGCTGAAAGATTATGGGGGTACTAGTGCTGGGGGGTTGGGGGGTGTTGATGAACAGTAGCACCCTAATCATTCACCAGCAACACCCCCCCCCTGTGGTAATAACATGAGGGTGCTAGCCTCCCAATCTTCCAACAACAACCGCCCCCCCCAGCAGTAGCACCCCCTATTCCCCCTACCACCCTGTGATAGCATCTGCTAACCATCCCCCCCCAGCACCCCTTTTTAGCATCAGCTTTTGTCATTACACATCTGGCATTACAGTAGCAGCAGCTTACTTTGAAGGACGCTGCTGACGAGGACGAGGGCGCTCAGCGCTTCTGAGCAACTTCGCTTCAGTGCGGACAGGCGCGCACTGCAGGGAAAGGGTACCGCGCTGCGCTGCAAAGTATGACACTGTCCGGGGGGAGGGCTTGTCAGCGGGCTGCAAAATCTCGGTCTGCGGGCCGCAACTGGCCCGCGGGCCGGGAGTTTGAAACCCCTGCTCTATGAGGTGTTAAAGCGGTAGTGAACCGCAGGTTTTTTTTTTTTTCGAAACCTGCAAAGTAAAGCCATAATGTGCTAGTATGAATCGCATACTAGCACATTATGTGAAACTTGCCTTAGAACTAAGCCTTCCAGCAGCGCACTGTCCCTTTTTTTTTTAAGTGGTTGCTACTTGTTCAAGATATGTAAACACTTTAGCGTGTATGATCTGTGCACAAATTTCACTTTAACCACTTTTAGGTCGCCCACACACGCCACACATATGCATTGCTGGACAAGCTGAATTTATGTTCTGAGAGCATGCTTACTACATGCTTCCAGCACAAAGACTGAGCTGTTGAAGAAAGCTCTTGGTTCAGATTAAGAAGATTAGTAGCTGGTGGGACCAGCTGACAATCATCTGACCACAATGACAGCACAGCATACAAGTACTGCCGCACACTGTATTAAACTCCAGTGTGAAATGAATGAAAGACAGACTTTATCTCAAGACCCTGCCCATTGGTCAGGCCCCTCTGACATGATCTACAATTAGGTCCAATGTGGGCGAAACATGTCAGAGGGGTGTGGCAGATTGGCAGGAATTGAGCTGAAGCCTGCCTTTCATTCACTAGAGTTAAATACAGCATTCAGCAAAATGTGTATCCTATATATCTTGGAGCAAGATGTGCTCTGTGTCTCCCAGCACCTGAATACAGAGACTAATACTGTAGGCTAAGAGAGGCCCCAAGCTGTTAAGGTACACTGTAACAGAAATCAGATAACTGCCGATCCTTCCCGCCCCTAGGCCTTCAGAACTGCTTAAAGGGATGCTGTGACAGGTGGAAAGGGGTTACCGGCCCATTTACATTGATGCCAAGAATTAATGTGCACTCCAAAAAAATAAAAAGGGGGGGGGGGGGTTAATGCGGCATTGCAGCTCATGGCAATGCTCAGTAGTAGTGCATTAAGAAGGTGCACCTGTAGTGGCATTTAAAATTAAACGCCACTGCTTGTGGTAACACGCATATCACCGCGGCACAATAGTGTGAATGGCTCTAAAGGACAAGTTGAAAATTATGCTGGCAAAGCAACACTGACCTGCTGGGAATTCCAGGCAGTAGCAGCCTAAAGGAGGCCGAAACTGTTTTATGAGCACCATACATTCATAATGAAGAGTTCTCTGTAGTACTGGTATAATTGCTACACCTGTTGAAAAACAAAAAAAAAGGATTTTTAATAACAGCTTACCTGTAAAATCCTTTTCTTGAAGTACATCACGGGACACAGAGCGCATAGCCATTACATATGGGTTATATGGGTACCTTCAGGTGTGGACACTGGTGTAATCAACTTCACAGGAAGTTCCTCCCTATATAACCCCCTCCCACTGAGAGTGCTTCAGTTTTGTAGCAAGCAATTTCTCCGAGGTTACACAATGTTCCCCAAAAGAGGGGTGGGAGCTCTGTGTCCCGTGATGTACTTCAAGAAAAGGATTTTACAGGTAAGCTGTTATTAAAAATCCTTTTTTCTTTATCGTACATCACGGGACACAGAGCGCATAGCCATTACATATGGGATGTCCCAAAGCAATGCTCCATGAAGGGAGGGAGACCGTAAGGCCAAAAATAGCCAAACAAAAAACATTATCAGGAGGTAAAATAGCTCCACCAACAGAAAAAAAGGGGGCGTGAACCGGGCCAGAGGATTTTATACTGCTGCACGTAGGACCGCCTGCCCAAATGCTGCGTCCGTAGCCTTTGCGACGTCCAACTTATAAAATTTAGTAAACGTATGTACGGAAGACCAGGTTGCCGCTTTGCAAACCTGTGCCATAGAGATCTGATGGTGTGCCGCCCAAGAGGCACTCATGGTCCTCGTAGAATGGGCCTTAACTGATAAGGGAGGTGGAACGCGCTTCAGACCATAGGCCTGAAAAATCAGCTGCTTAATCCACCTAGCCAAGGAAGACTTGGCAGCCGGCTGACCCTTTTTGGGGCCATCCGGAAGAACGAAAAGCACATCTGTTTTCCGAATCTTCTCTGTAGCCTTGAGATAAACCCTCATGGCTCGGACCACGTCCAAAGTATGAAGCAGTCTTTCCTCTCTGGACTGGGGAGTAGGAAAGAAGGATGGTAGGACTAGGTCCTGATTCAAGTGAAAACTGGATATGACCTTAGGAAGGAAAGAAGGTTGAGGCCGCAGAACCACTCTGTCCTTATGCAGAATCAGGTACGGTTCCCTGCAAGACAAGGCTGCCAGCTCGGAGACCCTTCTGGCCGAAGCCATAGCCACCAAGAAAACCAACTTTCGGGTTAGCAGCACAAGAGGGATTTCTGTCAGAGGTTCAAACGGCTGCCTTTGTAAAGCTGACAAGACCAGATTTAAATTCCAGGGGCAGAGGGGCGCTCTAATAGGGGGATTTACATGCAAGACCCCCTGCAAGAAGGTTTTCACAAGCGAATGCGTGGCCAAAGGCCTTTGAAACCATATCGATAAGGCAGACACCTGCCCTCCTTGAGACTCGCACCACTCCACATAGGTCCTCCAGACTCTGTAATAGATATTTCTAGAGACTGGTTTTCTAGCCTGAATTAACGTAGATATGACCTGGGCTGACAGGCCTCTGCCCTTAAGAATTAGGGATTCAGCCGCCAAGCCATCAAATTTAGCTGCTGTGAAGCAGGGTGGTAGATCGGGCCCTGAGACAGCAGATCTGGGCGCAGGGGGAGTGGCCACGGTGCCCCTACTGACATCCTCACGATGAGTGCGTACCAAGCCCTTCTGGGCCAGGCTGGGGCCACCAGGATCACCGGCCTGCGCTCCACCCTGATCCTTCGTAGAAGGCGGGGAATCATCTGTAGTGGAGGGAACGCATACAGGAGAGAAAACTGGTGCCAGGGGCAAACCAACGCATCGGTCCCGTAGGCCGAGGGATCCCTGGCTCGGGATACGAATTTGTCCAATTTCTTGTTGAATCTTGTTGCCATGATGTCCACATCGGGAACTCCGAATCTTTGGCAAATCTCTTGGAATACCTGGGGGTGAAGAGACCACTCTCCCGGGAGTAACTGTTGACGACTCAAAAAATCTGCTTGAGAATTGTCTATCCCTGGGATGAACACTGCTGAGATGCAGGGTACATGGGCTTCGGCCCATGAGAAAATCAGGTTTACTTCCCTTTGAGCCGCTAGGCTCCTTGTGCCCCCCTGGTGGTTTATGTATGCCACCGCCGTGGCATTGTCGGACTGTATCCTTACTGGCAGACCCTGCAGGGGGAGAGTCCAGGCGACCAGGGCCAACCGAGCAGCTCTGATCTCTAGGACATTGATGGGAAGCAGACTTTCTGCCTCTGACCACTGTCCCTGCTGGGTCCGATTTCCTAAGATTGCCCCGCAACCTGTTAGGCTGGCATCTGTGGTTACTATTTTCCACGTGATGGGGCAAAAGGTTTTCCCTTTTGACAATTTTTGAGGGACCAGCCACCAGTACAGGCTGCGCCTGACCCCTGGGGAAAGAACTAATGGACGGTCTAATGCCTGTATGGACCTGTTCCAAGCAGAGAGAATAGCTGCCTGGAGAACTCTGGTATGGATCTGAGCATAGGGCACTGCTTCGAAGGCGGCTACCATCTTTCCCAGCAGTCGCATGCATAGGCGAATAGTTGGCCTCTTTTTGCCTAGGACTATTTGAATTGTTTGAGTCAATGACCTGATCTTTTCTTGAGGTAAAAATATCCTCTGGCATTCTGTATCTAACCGAAGGCCTAGATATTCCAACTGTCTTGTGGGTTGCAACCTCGATTTTCCTTGGTTCACAACCCACCCGAATTCTTCTAGATGCCGAACTGTGCGGACTACTGCATGATTGAGGTTGGAAGCTGATCTGTCGATAACCAGGAGATCGTCCAGGTATGCCAGGACCAAAATGCCTTCTGTCCTTAGGACGGCTAGCACCGGGGCTAACACCTTTGTGAATACCCGCGGAGCTGTTGCCAACCCGAAAGGGAGGGCTACGAACTGGAAATGACTTTGATCTATCATAAAACGAAGAAACTTGCGATGTGCTGGGTAGATCGGCACATGCAGATATGCATCCTTTATGTCTATAGATGCTAGAAAGTCGCCTTGATGCAGGCTGGCTGTCACTGAACGTATGGAATCCATACGAAAGGTCTGAATCTTTAGAAAGCGATTTAGGCGTTTGAGGTCTAGGATAGGCCTGACGTCGCCATTGGGTTTTGGTATTATAAAAAGGTTGGAGTAGAATCCCAGACCCCATTCTTGGGTTGGTACTTCTACAATTACTCCTTGGAGCAAGAGGCGATCCAACGCCTTTACGAGAGAGGCCCTCTTTAATGGGTCGCTTGGAAGACTTGACCCCTGAAAATGAGGAGGGGGGATTTCTCGAAACTCTAGTTTGTAGCCTGTGGCTACCACGGACCGAACCCAAGAGTCGGGAATTCTGGCCTTCCAGACTTCGGAGAAAAACTGAAGTCTTCCCCCCACCCAAGAGAGTGGGGGCGCCCCTTCATGAATCTGACTTGATGACTGGTTTAGACGGCTTGCGAGACCAGGGCCTCTTGTTTGCCGCGGCTTGTCCCTGTGGGCGGCTATTAACTGCTGAACGCCCGGGAGGCCGTCGATACTGATGGGAAGTCAAAGGGGCCGAGCCTGCAAAGGCCTGTCGTTTAAACGCGGGCCCACGCGGTCTTTTCTTGACCGGTAAGGAAGAACTTTTACCACTTGATATGGTTTGGATATATTTATCTAGGTCTTCACCGAAAAGTCTTCCCCCATGAAAGGGAAACCCTGCTAAAAGCTTTTTGCAGGGTGCCTCTGCTGACCAGTTCTTTAGCCACAAAAGACGACGCATGTGAACCACCAGCAGAGATAAACGGGATGCCTGTTGGATGGAGTCCTTAATAGCATCTACTGCAAAGCAGAGAGCCCTAGGGAAATCTGCTAATTCACGAGTTTGCTGAGCCGGCATGTCCTTTAATATCTGTTTTGCCTGATCCTTTAAGGCCTGACAAACGCCAATGGCTGCCACCGCTGGCTGAACCATGGCACCTACTGTGGTGAAAGAAGCCTTCAGTAGGGTCTCTAATTTTTTGTCGACCGGATCCTTGAACATCTGGACATTTTCAACCGGACAGGTCAGGGATTTATTCACGCAGGAAATGGCCGCGTCCACTGTGGGGAGTGCCCATTTCTTTAAAAATTCCTCTTCCATAGGATAGAGAATAGAGAACCTTTTAGGAGGGATAAAGATCCTATCAGGTCGAGCCCAATCCTGGTAAATCACGCTCTGCAGAAGGGGGTGAATCGGAAAAGACACACAAGTTAATGGAGCCTTTAACCACTTGCCCACCGGGTTTGTTTTTCAGATTCGGTGTTTACGAGACTAAAACTGTTTTTTTTGCTAGAAAATTACTTAAACCCCCCAAACATTATATATTTTTTTTTTCTAACACCCTAGAGAATAAAATGGCAGTCATTGCAATACTTTTTGTCACACCGTATTTGCGCAGCGGTCTTACAAGCGCACTTTTTTTGAAAAAAAAACACTTTTTTGAATAAAAAAATAAGACAACAATAAATTTGGCCCAATTTTTTTATATATTGTGATAGATAATGTTACGCCGAGTAAAATGATACCCAACATGTCACACTTAAAAATTGCGCCCGCTCGTGGCATGGCGTCAAACTTTTACCCTTAAAAATCTCGATAGGCAACGTTTAAAAAATTCTACAGGTTGCATTTTTTGAGATACAGAGGAGGTCTAGGGCTAGAATTATTGCTCTCGCTCTAACGATCGCGGCGATATCTCACTTGTGTGGTTTGAACACCGTTTTCATATGCGGGCGCTACTCGCGTATGCGTTCGCTTCTGCGCGCGAGCTCGTCGGGACGGGGCGTTTTACATTTTTTTTTTTTTGTTTTCTTATTTATTTTTAATTAGTTTATAATTTTATACATCGAAATAAATAAAAAAAAAAAAAATATCACTTTTATTCCTATTACAAGGAATGTAAACATCCCTTGTAATAGAAAAAAGCATGACAGGTCCTCTTAAATATGAGATCTGGGGTCAAAAAGACCTCAGATCTCATATTTAGGCTTAAATGCAAAAAAAGAAAAAAAAAAAAAAAAAATGTCATTTTTCAAATTTCAGAAAAAAAAATGTTTCTTTAAGACGCTGGGCGGAAGTGACGTTTTGACGTCACTTCCGCCCAGCAGAGCTGTGGGGGACGGGTGGGGGCGATTTTTCCCTCACTCGTATCCCAACACAGCCAGCAAGAGGACCCGATCGCCTCCGCCGTTACCGACGGCTCCGGTAAGCGGCGGAGAGCGCGGGAGAGCGGCGGGAGGGGGGGGGGCCCTCTCCCGCCACCGATAACGGCGATCTTGCGGTGAATCCGCCGCTGGGACCGCCATTATCGTGTACAGCACTGCCCATGGAAAAGATGGATATCTCGGTTGTGGCAGCAGCTGCTGCCGTTACCGAGATATCCATCTTTAAAGTCATGACGTATTTTGACTATGACACCATGGGCAAGTGGTTAAAGAACCCAATGAGGATACCACAGGGGCTACTAGTTCTGGCACTGGAAGTTTAAAAGCAGTGCGAACCATATCTGTCAAAGACTGGATCCACAGGCTCTCCGCTTGAGAGGCCGAAAAATATTCATCTACAGTGGAACCCTCCATGTCTGAACCGTCGGGACTTGGGTCCGCTTGATCCCCTTGTGGGTCCCGTTCCTCCGAAGAGGAGACCTCCGCATCTGAAAACACCAAACTAGGTGAGGGGGATCTAGCCCGTTTGCTACTTGGCAAAGGGCGGGCAAACAAAGCAGTTAACCTTTTCTCTAGCCCACCCAGGGTGGTCGCTAGCATTTCTTCCGTTACGTAAACGGGAATGGGTGGATCGGGGGCCGCCTCTGCCCCCAGCACCCCCAATGGCTCTTGTACTATGCTACTCGGTGGTCTAACTGGTGAGGGTGGGGCCGTTGAAGCCTGGCCCAAATCCTCTGACCCCGATGGAGACCCCTTTTGTAGCCTTGGCTGGTCCTGATCCCTTTGGAGCCATTGCACCACCTTGAGTCACCCCTATAGCCAACACCTGACTGTTGTAGCTAGGAGTAATTAATATGAGAACAGGCTGAGGAAAATGAAAAATTTTGTATATATATATATATTTTTTTTTTTTTCCAAAAAAAAATTTTTTTTTTACCCGCCTGGGAGGTGGCAATACTGAGGAAAACCTGTGAGTATTGCAAAACCAATGCCCGTTAGCCGGAGTCCAAGGTTGACTCAGATACTGCTGGATCTAAGGCTGAGTCCCTTTAAGCAAAAAAAAAACTTTTTTTTTTTTTCTCTGGTCAATAGTGGAACTAAGTCCTAGACCTGAAGATCCACAAACCGCCACTAGGTGTCACTGTGTGGCCAAAAGGCCCAGCTGCGCGCTCTGTGTCCTTCTTCCTCTGCTTCCAGGAGGGAAAAGACCAGCCAGAGAAAAACGTTTTACTTTTAACTGACCCTGACGCTGCTGGCCCGCCCCCCCCAATGCACGCCGACGCTCTAAAAGGCGGCGTGCACGCGCCCACGCGCTTGCACCCCCCCCCCCCACGCTGAAACAACATGGAGGAAGCAGAGAGCAGAGGAAAAGCATGGACCAGCGCCAGCAGCACCAGCAGACACCAGGTAAGCACTAATCCTTACTGTAGTGCACACAGAGAGGAAGCTGTCCCCATAGGCTTCCTAAGAAACAGGAGTTTTCACCAGCAATTCCCTCTTTACAGTACGTGGGGCTGCAGTATCAATGCTAACAGGCAGACCTGGGGTGAGTAGCAAATATATATCTTAAACAAGCATACATATATCTACGTTATCTGGGTAAACATTAGTACATCCCATCCTGCCTAAAAAGACATAGTGGAGATAGTGGCTGATGCACAAGCATACCATTAGCCAACCCAGAACCCACAGGGGGATACCTACTGTCAAACCAAGTCCCGCAGGTTCCCTCTTACCTGCTCCACGCCGCAGGGTATTGCAAACTGCAAGAGGCCCAATCTTCTCCCATCTCCGTGGGTATTGTCTCGGACCTTCAGGGACCGGGGTCCTATGTTTAAGGAACCCACACCCCTGGACCTATATAGCATCCTGGCATCAGTAGTGTTTAGTCCTGGGAGAGACCAAGGCACTGGAGCCCAGAATCCAGCCCTCCAAGGAGAGGCATTATAGGCAACACCCCACGCAGGCAGGGCCCGGGTACCGTACTCCTTGGCTTTGAAGCACTTCGGACGGATCCGGCTAGCTATCCTGGGTCCCGAGACCTCCGAGGGACAGCTAGACGTGACCAACACCTAAGACACTGGCGAAAAAACTGAAGCACTCTCAGTGGGAGGGGGTTATATAGGGAGGAACTTCCTGTGAAGTTGATTACACCAGTGTCCACACCTGAAGGTACCCATATAACCCATATGTAATGGCTATGCGCTCTGTGTCCCGTGATGTACGATAAAGAAATGTAAATAATTAACACTCTAAATGTAACCAGATTGTATCCTTTACTTTTAACAAATGAAATGCAACTGGAGAAAATTGCTTACCGTCTACAGCATTTCCTTTTATTCTGGTTGTACGTTTCACAGTCTCCCATGTTCTAAGGGAAGAGATGAAGAAAAAAACTTTTAAAACTGTTAAAGTATTTGTCAACCCACCCCTACAAAAGGACATAATCCTGCTGCTTCCCCAATGACAATCCGAGATTCCCCCGCTAACGTCAGCCGGGAAGTGAGGAGGAGAGAGCTGGCCGGTCATGTGACCACAGGGAGCTGCTCTGAAATGCAGTAAATGAGCCATTTAAAAAAAAAAAAATATGTAAAACAGAGACAGGAGCGCCTGTCATTAGGGAACCAGCAAGATTATATTTATTTTAAAAAGTGATGAGCGCAGCAGAAGCGGGAAGGGGGCTGGCACAGGAGCACATAGGATGAAGGGAGAGCTGCGGCTGATGGAGGTACGTAAACTGACCATGGTGTCAGGCTCAGCAGCCATGATACACTGTGGTCAGTTTACATAGGAGAGGGCAGAAACTGGCAGGATCAGCCAGGTATTTTAGGTGTTAAAGGGGGCCAAAATACACCGCACAAGCACTGTGCTGTATAAAATGCTTTAAAAAGGAGCAGGATTATTATTATATGATATTTTTGGGGTTAACAAACGCTTTAAAATGGCTGCCAAGTTTAAATTATATATATATATATATATATATATATATATATATATATATATATATATATATATATATATATATATATTTTAAGATTTTGATTTCTCCTTTTAACTTCTGCCCCAGTGACAATGATTTAACCAGACAAGAATCAAGTTGCACTGTGAAGAATTTTAGTACAGGCGAGTACAAAACCAAATTTAAAGAAAAATTCTGCTGAGGACCTTCAACAGAGGGAAGTGAGGAAAGCTTTGGAGAGAAATGTGGAGGTTGAGATCAGACAACATCCTAAAATTTCTGTGTATGAGACTAAATGCAGCATTCAGGAAAAGTTGTCCATAGATGGATTGAAATTTGTCCAGTTGAGCAAGGACCAGACACATTTCTATCACTGTGTGGCCCATCCCTGCTTGACAGAAGTCAATCACTTGATTGACTTCTGTTAAAGGGGAATAATGGAAAGCCTCTCTCGATCAGGGTTGCAGCGTGTGAACAATGTATACTGACAGCAGTGGGAGCCACTCTTGCAAAATAATCTCCTGTGGTGGGAGAATCCTCCGTCCACCCCACTGGCTGATCAAAAAAAAACACAGAACTAGATAATCTATGGTGAGATCAAGAGCTGTCCACAATCCTCTAAGGCACTTGTTGCCAATGTGCTTCAGTCTGCATTTGCTTCCCCTTGACTTGCATTGGGAGACAAGTAGTTTTGAGGCGACGTTGAGCACACAAGTCCTAAATATGTTTCAATCAATATGTAGATGCAACCATTATACAAAAAATACCTTCAAGCAATAATGAGGTCTCCTAATCTGCCCATACTATATTCAAGAATATTGCTTTTAAGTGTTGTGAAATGATTTTGTGCAAATGACAGAAATAGAAACACAAGTCCACACAGCCTGATATTATGCAAGTTCACTTGTGATTTGGGTGCTGACTTGATTATCTGTACAGAATTAATTTCATACGTCCATAGTAAAATTAGAAACCCCAATGACAAAACCTTCCTAAACAACACTTTTCTTTATAACCCTCCAAAAGTTCACTTTTTGCATTTGACAGCTGTGCAAAATAACCAATTAAAGCTGAGGTCCCATGAAAAAAAATAAAAATTAAAAGCCAGCAGCTACAAATACAGCAGCTGCTAACTTAATACATGGACACTTACCTGTCCTGGGCGCCAGCGATGTCGGCAGCCTAAGCCGATCAATTGCTCAGCTCTTGGCTGTCTCCGCCAGCATCCTTGGTAAGGGAATCAGGAAGTGAAGCCACAAGGCTTAATTTCCTGGTTCCCTAATGCACGAGTCACGCTAAGCATCCTCACTGGTCCCTGCCGTCTTCTGGGACCTGTGTGTCTCTCAGAAGACAGCGCGGAGGACAGAATAGGCGCCGAAGGCGGCGTAAGTCACTGAGGTGATCTATGCCAGGTGGAAGCAAATAACTGTATTATACAGGTATCTGCTCCCTTCTCCCCCTGAAAGGTGCCAAATGTGACACCGAGGGGGGGTCCATTTTTGGGTCTTACAAGTGCACTTTTTTTGGGGGAAGAAATACATTTTTGAGTAAAAAAAAAAAAAAAAAACACAACAGTAAAGTTAGCCCATTTTTTTTTCTTTTATATAGTGAAAGATAATGTTACGCCGAGTAAATTCATACCCAACATGTCACGCTTCATAATTGCGACCACTCGTGGAATAGCTGCAAACTTTTGCCCTTAAAAAAAATCACTATAGACGACGTTTAAAAAAAAAAAAATGTAACCATCCCTTGTAATAAAAAAAAAAAAAAAAAAAAAACCATGACAGGACCTCTTAAATATGAGATGTGGTGGGCAAAAAGATCTCATATTTACACTAAGATGCGATAAAGGGCCTTTTTTTTTTTAAGAGCTATGGGTGAGAGGGAAGTTTTGACGCTGCTTCCACCCTACTACGGTATGGACATTCCACTCACTCGTCTCCATACCCAATCAGCAAGAGGACCCGATCGCCTCGGGTAAGCAGTGGAGGGCACAGAAGTGCGGCAGGAGGGGGCCCCTCTCCCGCCACCGATAAATGTAATCTTGCTGCGAATCCGCCGCAGAGACCACTATTATCGGAAACCGGACCGCCAGTTGAAGATGAGGATACCTGGGTTATGGCTAGGGTTGTCCCGATACCACTTTTTTAGGACCGAGTACAAGTACCGATACTTTTTTTCAAGTAGTCGCCGATACCGAATACCGATACTTTTTTTAAATGTGTCCCCAAATGCAGCCATGTCCCCCACATATGCAGCCATGTCCCCCACATATGCAGCCATGTCCCCCACATATGCAGCCATGTCCCCCACATATGCAGCCATGTCCCCCACATATGCAGCCATTTCCCCCCAGCCATGTCCCCCACATATGCAGCCATTTCCCCCCAGCCATGTCCCTCTAGCCATGTCCCCAAATACCTAGCCGCCGAAAGCTGCACGGAGAACATAACAGCATTCATTTGAATGGCTGTTTTGCCCGCGCGTATAGACACTCCCCCTTGCTCGGGATTGGACAGATCACGATCACCCATCCAATCCCGAGCAAGGGGGAGTGTGTACGCAGAGGGAACACTACAGCTATTCAAATGAAAGCTGTGATGTTCCCTCACGGCATTTAACCCATGCGGCGGCTTTCGATGCGGCAGCTTTCGATGTGGCGATGGCGGGGGGGGGGGGATGGGGGGAAGTAGTCTATTTAGGTATCGGGGGTATTTGTGGGAGTACAAGTACTCCCGCAAATACTTGGGTATCGGTCCCGATACCGGCATCGGTATTGGGACAACCCTAGTTATGGCAGCTAGCTGCTGCCATGACAGATATCCCTCTACAAACAGCCAATGTATATTGGCGTGCGGAAGTCCGGAAGTGGTTAAACCTACAGAAAATTCAGATGAGTAATAGTTCATTACTATTTCTCGCACAGTTGTAGATATCCTTAAGAAAAAGAAAATCCTTCTCTACCATTACCTGTACAGCAGGAACTAAAGAAAAGGTAATTGTTCGCCTTTCTGTTATGTATTATTAAAGTAGAACTATAGGCAAAACTTTATTTTTCTCCGGTTTAGCGTAAGGGAGGATTATAATGTCCGTAATTTTTCTTTTGCCACCTGTGTCCCATTAGGGAGATTTACATTCACCTTCTGTCCCACAGCTAAAAAGACAAAGAGAGTAACACCCTGCAAATAAAAAAAAAAGCCCAAGTCACCCCCCCCCCCCCCCCCCCAAGATTTCCCCAGTATTACATTTCTGGGGAGAACACAAGATTGAATTTTCTTTTACTTTCAGCTAAAATGGTAAACAGGACAAAAAGGGACAGCGGATCTCCCTAACGGGCCACAGACAGCATTAAAAACCTAATAGGCATGGTCGGACCATGCTCCGATCCTCTTGAAACTTAAACTGAATCCCTCTAGGGTCAGACGCTGCCATTGGCGACTCAATGATTTCCTCTTAAAGGACCTCGCACATAGGTCAGAGTTAGAAAACACTCTAAAGCTGTACTTTGCTGAGAATAATACCCGGGAGATCTCTGTGGGAACCCTCTGGGAGGCACACAAGACGGTCATCCGTGGCCAATGTATAGCGGTCTCTACGGCCTGGAAGAAAAATTCCAAGCTTCTGAGACAGACAGCACAGTGACTACGGGACTTAGAATCCAGACTTCCGACTCTCGTCC